>JANJGN010000752.1:0-288372 GCA_026770705.1 Isurus oxyrinchus | reverse complement strand
GGGTGTAGGGGGGGGTGTGTTTTGGGGGGGGTGTGTGTGGGGGAGGGTGTAGGGGGGGGTGTGTGTGACGGGGTGGTGTGGGGGGGAGGGTGTAAGGGAGGGGTGTGTTGTGGGGGGGGGTGGGGGAGGGTGTAGGGGGGGGTGTGTGTGGGGGGGGTGTGGGGGAGGGTGTGGGGGGTGTGTGTGGGGGGGGTGTGGGGGAGGGTGTAGGGGGGGGTGTGTGTGGGGGGGGTGTGGGGGAGGGTGTAGGGGGGGGTGTGTGTGGGGGGGGTGTGGGGGAGGGTGTGGGAGGGGTGTGGGGGGAGTGTGTGGGGGTGGGTGTGTGTGGGGGGGGTGTGGGGGAGTGTGTGGGGGGGGTGCAGGGGGGGGTGTGTGGGGGAGGGTGTAGGGGGGGTGTGTGTAGGGAGGGTGTAGGGGGGGTGTGTGGGGGAGGGTGTAGGGGGGGGTTGTGGTGGAGGGTGTGGGGGGGGTTGTGGGGGAGGGTGTAGGGGGGTGTTGTGGGGGAGGGTGGTAGGGGGGGTGTGTGGGGGAGGGTGTAGTGGGGGTGTGTGTGGGGGGGGATGTGGGGGAGGGTGTGGGGGAGGGTGTAAGGGGGGGGTGTGTGGGGGGGGGTGGGGGATGGTGTAGGGGGGGGGTGTGGGGGGGGGGTGTGGGGGAGGGTGTAGGGGGGGGTGTGTGGGGGGGGTGTGGGGGAGGGTGTAGGGGGGGGGTGTGTGGGGGGGGGTGTGGGGGAGGGTGTGGGGGGGGGTGGGTGTGGGGGTGTGTGTGGGGTGGTGTGTGTGGGAGGGGTGTGGGGAGGGTGTGGGGGGGTGTGTGTGGGGAGCTGTAGGGGGGGTGTGTGTGGGGGGGGTGTGGGGGGGGGGTGTGTGTGGGGGGGGGTGTGGCGGAGGGTATAGGGGGGGTGTGTGTGGGGGGGTGTGGGGGAGGGTTGTAGGGGGGGTGTGTGTGGGTGTGTGTGGGGGGGAGGGTGTAGGGGGGGGTGTGTGTGGGGGAGGGTGTAGGGGGGGTGTGTGTGGGGGGGGGGTGTGTGTGGGGGAGGGTGTAGGCGGGGGTGTGTGTGGGGGAGGGTGTAGGCGGGGGTGTGTGTGGGGGAGGTGTAGTGGGGGGTGTGTGTGGGGGAGGGTGTAGTGGGGGGTGTGTGTGGGGGAGGGTGTGGGGGAGGGTGTGTGTGGGGGGGGGTGTGGGGGAGGGTGGTGTGTGGGGGGGGTGTGGGGGAGGGTGTAGGGGGGGGTGTGTGGGGGGGATGTGGGGGAGGGTGGTGTGGGGGGTGTGGGGGAGGGTGTAGGGGGGGTCTGTGGAAGGGTGTAGGGGGGGTGTGTGGGAGGGTGTAGGGGGGGGTGTGTGGGAGGGTGTAGGGGGGATGTGTGTGGGGGGGGTGTGGGGGAGGGTGTAGGTGGGAGTGTGGGGGAGGGTGTAGGGGGGGGTGTGGGGGAGGGTGTAGGGGGGAGTGTGGGGGAGGGTGTAGGGGGGGGTGTAGGGGGGGGGTGTGTGGGTGAGGGTGTAGGGGGGTGTGTCTGGGGGGGCTGTGGGGGAGGATGTAGGGGGGGTGTGTGGGGGGGGGTGTGGGGGGGGGTGTGGGGGAGGGTCTAGGGGGGGTGTGTGTGGGGGGGTGTGGGGGAGGGTGTAGGGGGGGATGTGTGTGGGGGAGGGTGTGGGGGGGGTGTGTGTGGCGAGGGTGTAGGGGGGGGGTGTGTCTGGGGGGGTGGGTGTGGGGGGAGGGTGTAGGGGGGGTGGGTGTGGGGGAGGGTGTAGGGGGGTGTGTGTGTGGGGAAGGGTGTAGGGGGGTGTGTGTGCGGGGGTTGTGTGTGCGGGGGTTGTGTGTGGGGGGGTTGTGTGTGGGGGGGTTGTGTGTGGGGGGGGGTGTGTGTGGGGGGGTGTGGGCGAGGGTGTGGGGGTGTGTGTGTGGGGGGGTGTGTGTGGGGGGGTGTGTGTGGGGGGGTGTGTGTGGGGGGGTGTGTGTGGGGGGGTGTGTGTGGGGGGGTGTGTGTGGGGGGGTGTGTGTGGGGGGGTGTGTGTGGGGGAGGGTGTAGGGGGTTGTGGGGGAGGGTGTGGGGGGGGTGTGTGTGGGGGGGGTGTGGGGGAGGGTGTAGGTGGGGGTGTGTGTGGGGGGGGTGTGTGGGAGGGTGTAGGGGGGGGTGTGTGTGGGGGGGGGGTGTGTGTGGGGGGTGGGTGTGGGGGAGGGTGTAGGTGGGTGGGTGTGGGGGAGGGTGTAGGGGGGTGTGTGTGTGTGGGGGGGGGGTGTGTGTGTGTGGGGGGGGGGGTGTGTGTGTGGGGGGGGGGTGTGTGTGTGGGGGGGGGGTGTGTGTGGGGGGGGTGGTGTTGGGGGAGGGTGTAGGGGGTGGTGTGTGTGGGGGAGGGTGTGGGGGGTTGTGGGGGAGGGTGGGGGGGGTGTGTGTGTGGGGGAGGGTGTGGGGGGGGGTGTGTGTGGGGAGGGTGTAGGGGGGGGGTGTGTGTGGGGGGGGGTGTGGGGGAGGGTGTAGGGGGGGGTGTGTGTGGGTGGGGTGTGGGGGAGGGTGTAGGGGGGGGGTGTGTGTGGCTGGGGTGTGGGGGAGGGTGTAGGGGGGGTGTGTGTGGGTGGGGTGTGGGGGAGGGTGTAGGGGGGGGTGTGTGGGTGGTGTGTGGGGGAGGGTGTAGGGGGGGGTGTGTGTTGGGGAGGGTGTGGGGGGGGGTGTGTGTGGGGGTGGTGTGGGGGCGGGTGTGTGTGGGGGGGTGTTGGGGGGGGGGGTGTGGGGGAGGGTGTAGGGGGGGGTGTGTGTGTGGGGGGGTGTGGGGGAGGGTGTAGTGGGGTTTGTGTGTGGGGGGGGTGTGGGGGAGGGTGTAGGGGGGGTGTGTGTGGGGGGGGTGTGGGGGAGGGTGTAGGGGGGGGTGTGTGTGGGGGGGTGTGGGGGAGGGTGTAGGGGGGGGTGTGTGGGGGGGTGTGGGGGGAGGGTGTAGGGGGGGTGTGTGTGGGGGGGGTTTGTGGGGGAGGGTGTAGTGGGGGGTGTGTGTGGGGGAGGGTGGGGGGGGTGTGGGGGAGGGTGTAGGGGGGGGTGTGTGGGGGGGATGTGGGGGAGGGGTTGGGGGCGGTGGGTGTGGGGGAGGTGTGTGTGGGGGAGGGTGTAGGGGGGGTGTGTGTGGGGGGGGGGTGTGGGGGAGGGTGTAGGGGGGGGTGTGTGTGGGGGAGGTGTGGGGGGGGTGTGGGGGAGGGTGTAGGGGGGGGTGTGTGTGGGGGAGGGTTGTGTGTGGGGGGGGTGTGGGGGAGGGTGTGTGTGGGGGGGTGTGTGTGGGGAGGGTGTGGGGGGAGGGTGTAGGGGGTGTGTGTGTGGGGGGGGTGTGGGGGAGGGTGTAGGGGTGTGTGTGTGTGGGGGGGGGTGTGGGGGAGGGTGTAGGGGGGTGTGTGTGTGGGGGGGGGTGTGGGGGAGGGTGTAGGGGGGGGGTGTGTGGGGGGGGGTGTGGGGGTGGGTGTAGGGGGGGTGTGTGGGGGGAGGGTGTAGGGGGGGGTGTGGGTGATGGCGTGTGTGGGGGGGGGTGTGGGGGAGGGTGTGTGGGGTGTGTGGGGGGGGGGGTGTTGGTGGGAGGGAGTGTGGGGGGCGGTGTTGGGGGGAGGGAGTGTGGGGAGTGGTGTGTGGGGGGGGGAGGGTTGTGGCGGGGGTGTGGGGGTGGGTGTGTGGGGGGTGTGTGGGGGGGTGTTGGGGGGAGGGAGTGTGGGGGGGGTTGTGTGGGGGGGTTGTGTGGGGGGGAGGGAGTGTGGGGGGGGAGGGAGTGTGGGGGGGGTTGTGTTTGGGGGAGGGAGTGTGGGGGGGGGTGTGGGGGGGAGGGGGGTGTGGGGAGTGTGTGTGGGGGGGGAGGGGGTGTGGGGAGTGTGTGTGGGGAGGGTGTGTGGGGGGGAGGGTGTGGGGGGTGTGTGGGGCGGGGAGTGTGTTGGGGGGGTGTGGGGGGGGAGGGGGTATGAGGAGTGTGTGTGGGGGGGAGGGTGTGGGGGCGGGGGGTGTGTGGGGGGGGTGTGGGGGGGAGGGGGTGTGGGGAGTGTGTGTGGGGGGAGGGTGTGGGGCGGGGGGAGTGTCGGCGGGGTGTGGGGGGGGAGGGGATGTGGGGAGTGTGTGTGGGGGGGAGGGTGTGGGGCGGGGAGTGTGTGGGGGGGGTTTGGGGAGGGGGGTGTGGGGAGGGTGTGTGGGGGGGGAGGGTGTGGAGGAGGGTGTGGGGGGGGAGGGTGTGGGGGGAGGTGGGTGTGGGGGGGTGTGGGGTGGGGAGTGTGTGGGGGGGAGGGGGGTGTGGGGAGTGTGTGTGGGGGGGAGGGTGTGGGGTGGGGAGTGTGGGGGGGGTGTGGGGGGGAGGGGGTGTGGGGAGTGTGTGTAGGGGGGAGGGTGTGGGGCGGGGAGAGTGTGGGGGGGGGGGGGTGTGGGGAGGGTGTGTGGGGATGGTGTGTTGGGGGGGAGGGTGTGGGCCTCATGAGCGACAATCTAGGACTAGGGCTCACTGTTTATAAATAAGGGGTCGCTCATTTAAGGCAGAGTATCGTGAGCCTTTGGAACTCTCTTCCTCAAAAGGCGGTGGAAGCAAACTCTGAATATTTTAAAGACAGAGCTAAATAGATTTGTGATTAACAAGGGGGTGAAAGGTTATCGGGGGTTAGGCAGGAATGGGGAGTTGAGGTTACATTCCGATCAACCGTGATCTAATTGAATGATGAGGCTCGAGGAGCCTAGTAGCCTACTCCTGCTCCATCTTCATATCTTCATGTCGATAAAGGTGACAGAATAATAATACATGCCAAAAAGCCTCCTGTCCTGAAAATACTGCCATTAAACTGGAGTACAGTTCCACACACACTGACTCTCACTGGGGTACAGTTCCACACACACTGGCTCTCACTGAGGTACAGTTCCACACACACTGACTCTCACTGGGGTACAGGTCCCACACACACTGACTCTCACTGGGGTACAGTCCCACACACACTGACCCTCACTGGGGTACAGTTCCACACACACTGACACTCACTGGGGTACAGTTCCACTCACACTGACTCTCACTGGGGTACAGTTCCACACACACTGGCTCTCACTGAGGTACAGTTCCACACACACTGACTCTCACTGGGGTACAGTTCCACACACACTGACTCTCACTGGGGTACAGTTCCACACACACTGACTCTCACCGGGGTACAGTCCCACACACACTGACTCTCACTGGGGTACAGTTCCACACACACTGACTCTCACTGGGGTACAGTTCTACACACACTGACTCTCACTGGGGTACAGCCCCACACACACTGACTCTCACTGGGGTACAGTTCCACTCACACTGACTCTCACTGGGGTACAGTTCCACACACACTGGCTCTCACTGGGGTACAGTCCCACACACACTGACTCTCACTGGGGTACAGTTCCACACACACTGACTCTCACTGGGGTACAGTTCCACACACACTGACTCTCACTGGGGTACAGTCCCACACACACTGACTCTCACTGGGGTACAGTCCCACACACACTGACTCTCACTGGGGTACAGTTCCACACACACTGTAGACCATACAGTTTGATGGGGAGGCAGGTGAACTTGGAAGTGGGGTCCTCTTAACTGTTGGGTTTGATTTGTAAATTGGGGAAGTGATGAATTTTCATAAAGAGCAAAGGTAGCTTTTGAAGCAGAGGGAGCTGATAACTGATGAGAAATAAGTTAGAGGGAGGGTGTGAGGGGCACCTTCTGATAAGCTGTACATCGATGATGATTGACTGTCTTCTGCATAGCCAGCATCTGTTTATTCATTCATATGGTCTGGGTTTTAGGTCATTTCAGAGGGCAGTTAAGAGTCAACCACCCTGCTGTGGGTCTGGAGTCACATGTGGGTAAACAGGTAAGGGAGGCAGGTTTCCTTCCCTAAAGGACATTAGTGAACCAGGTGGTTTTTAGGAGAATCTGGTAGTTATGTGGTCACTGTTACAGCTACTTGCTTTTTATAAAATTCAAATTTATTGAACTATAATATCCCACACCACCTCCTCCTGAGCTGTCTTTGTGAATTTGCTCATGTCTCTGGTGTATTAGCCAAGTTTCTGGTTTATAAGGGCAGTAACAATGTACAGAACATGTAATGTAAGGTCATATAATTGGATAATGATTGAGATTGAAAATGTTTTTATATCTAATTGTATTTCTGTCTCAATAATAACCTCACTACTGACCTGTTAACAGTTGTCTATAATCCACACACTGTAATATTGTACCTGTGTCCATCACAGTGTTAATCCACACACTGTAATATTGTACCTGTGTCCATCATAGTGTTAATCCACACACTGTAATATTGTACCTGTGTCCATCATAGTGTTAATCCACACACTGTAATATTGTACCTGTGTCCATCATAGTGTTAATCCACACACTGTAATATTGTACCTGTGTCCATCATAGTGTTAATCCACACACTGTAATATTGTACCTGTGTCCATCACAGTGTCACCTACCTTCCAGCTGGACTCTACGTGTCTGTAGAAGCAGAAGTTGTGCCTGATCCAGGAGTAGATGGTGGACAAGGTCACACTGCTCTGGTTACTGGACTTCATAGCCAGGCATATCAGAGTGGCATAGGAATATGGTGGCTTGGCTTGGGCTCGGTGGTATAGTTGGTGTCCTCAGGGGGTTTGTCTGCTGAAGATGTGACCCTCAGGGTGGGTTTACCAGGAATGTGAGACATTCCAGCAAGGTGGCTTTTGCTGCCAAGACTGTGCTGTTGTGTGACATGAGTGGATGTTGACACTGCGTTTCCTGACTGGCGAATTGGTGCAGCCAGTGTAGGTTTGTCAGGTTGTCAACCAGTGCTGGTGAACTGTCATCCTGGCCTGGCTCCTCATGGTCCAGGCATGGCCACATTCAGCTAGAAATGCTGGTGTTAGCACTGATTACTGGAGCGGTGGATGGAGGCATCTCCTCTGAGCTGGAAAAGTCCTCACTTTAAATCAAAACATTAAAAACACAAAAACTGGGATCAATAAAATCCACTGACTGCCTGAGACTGTGCTCAGAGTCAGTGAGACAGGGAGAGAGACAGAGAGAGAGACAGACAGACAGATAGCAGATAGAGTGTGTGAGAGAGAGGGAGAGAAAGAGAGGGAGAGACAGAGAGCAGATAGAGTGAGAGAGAAACGGAGAGAGATAGCAGATAGAGTGAGAGAGAGAGATGGAGAGAGACAGACACAGATAGAGTGTGAGATAAAGAGAGAAAGGGAGAGAGAGAGACAGACAGCAGATAGAGTGAGAGAGAGACAGACAACAGATAGAGTGAGAGAGAGATGGAGAGAGAGAGAGACAGACAGCAGATAGAGTGAGAGAGAGATGGAGAGAGACAGACAGACAGCAGATAGAGAGAGAGATGGAGAGAGAGAGACAGACAGCAGATAGAGTGAGAGAGAGATGGAGAGAGAGTGACAGACAGCAGATAGAGTGAGAGAGAGATGGAGAGAGAGAGACAGACAGCAGATAGAGTGAGAGAGAGACAGACAGCAGATAGAGTGAGAGAGAGATGGAGAGAGAGAGACAGACAGCAGATAGAGTGAGAGAGAGATGGAGAGAGAGAGACAGACAGCAGATAGAGTGAGAGAGAGATGGAGAGAGAGAGACAGCAGATAGAGTGAGAGAGATGGAGAGAGAGAGAGAGAAACAGACAGCAGATAGAGTGAGAGAGAGATGGAGAGAGAGAGAGAGAGAAACAGACAGCAGATAGATGGAGAGAGAGAGAGAGACAGACAGCAGATAGAGTGAGAGAGAGATGGAGAGAGAGAGACAGACAGACAGCAGATAGAGTGAGAGAGAGATGGAGAGAGAGAGAGAAAGACAGCAGATAGAGTGAGAGAGAGATGGAGGGAGAGAGAGAGACAGACAGCAGATAGAGTGAGAGAGAGATGGAGAGAGACAGCAGATAGAGAGAGAGAGATGGAGAGAGAGAGACAGACAGCAGATATGGAGAGAGAGAGACAGCAGATAGAGTGAGAGAGAGATGGAGAGAGAGAGAGAGAGACAGACAGCAGATAGAGAGAGAGAAACAGACAGCAGATAGAGTGAGAGAGAGATGGAGAGAGACAGACAGACAGCAGATAGAGAGAGAGATGGAGAGAGAGAGACAGACAGCAGATAGAGTGAGAGAGAGATGGAGAGAGAGAGAGAGAGAAACAGACAGCAGATAGATGGAGAGAGAGAGAGAGACAGACAGCAGATAGAGTGAGAGAGAGATGGAGAGAGAGAGAGACAGACAGCAGATAGAGTGAGAGAGAGATGGAGGGAGAGAGAGAGAGACAGACAGCAGATAGAGTGAGAGAGAGATGGAGAGAGACAGCAGATAGAGAGAGAGAGATGGAGAGAGAGAGACAGACAGCAGATAGAGTGAGAGAGAGATGGAGGGAGAGAGAGAGAGACAGACAGCAGATAGAGTGAGAGAGAGATGGAGAGAGACAGCAGATAGAGAGAGAGAGATGGAGAGAGAGAGAGAGACAGCAGATAGAGTGAGAGAGAGATGGAGGAGAGAGAGAGAGAGACAGACAGCAGATAGAGTGAGAGAGAGATGGAGAGAGACAGCAGATGGAGAGAGAGAGAGAGACAGCAGATAGAGTGAGAGAGAGATGGAGAGAGAGAGAGAGAGACAGACAGCAGATAGAGAGAGAGAAACAGACAGCAGATAGAGTGAGAGAGATGGAGAGATAGAGTGAGAGAGAGAGAGAGACAGACAGCAGATAGAGTGAGAGAGAGATGGAGAGAGAGAGAGAGACAGACAGCAGATAGATTGAGAGAGAGATGGAGAGAGAGAGAGACAGACAGCAGATAGAGTGAGAGAGAGAGAGAGAGAGAGACAGACAGCAGATAGAGTGAGAGAGAGATGGAGAGAGAGAGATAGACAGCAGATAGAGTGAGAGAGAGATGGAGAGAGACAGCAGATAGAGTGAGAGAGAGAGACAGACAGCAGATAGAGTGAGAGAGAGATGGAGAGAGAGAGAGAGAGAGAGACAGACAGCAGATAGAGTGAGAGAGAGATGGAGAGAGAGAGAGACAGACAGCAGATAGAGTGAGAGAGAGATGGAGCGAGAGAGACACCAGATAGAGTGAGAGAGAGATGGAGAGAGAGAGAGAGACAGACTGCAGATAGAGTGAGAGAGAGATGGAGAGAGAGAGAGAGAAACAGACAGCAGATAGAGTGAGAGAGAGATGGAGAGACAGACAGCAGATAGAGTGAGAGAGAGATGGAGGGAGAGAGAGAGACAGACAGCAGATAGAGTGAGAGAGAGATGGAGAGAGACAGCAGATAGAGAGAGAGAGATGGAGAGAGAGAGACAGACAGCAGATAGAGTGAGAGAGAGATGGAGAGAGAGAGACAGCAGATAGAGTGAGAGAGAGATGGAGAGAGAGAGAGAGAGACAGACAGCAGATAGAGTGAGAGAGAGATGGAGAGAGACAGCAGATGGAGAGAGAGAGAGAGACAGCAGATAGAGTGAGAGAGAGATGGAGAGAGAGAGACAGCAGATAGAGTGAGAGAGAGATGGAGAGAGAGAGAGAGAGACAGACAGCAGATAGAGAGAGAGAAACAGACAGCAGATAGAGTGAGAGAGATGGAGAGAGAGAGAGAGACAGACAGCAGATAGAGAGAGAGAGAGAGAGAGACAGACAGCAGATAGAGTGAGAGAGAGATGGAGAGAGAGAGATAGACAGCAGATAGAGTGAGAGAGAGATGGAGAGAGACAGCAGATAGAGTGAGAGAGAGAGACAGACAGCAGATAGAGTGAGAGAGAGATGGAGCGAGAGAGACACCAGATAGAGAGAGAGAGAGAGAGAGACAGACAGCAGATAGAGTGAGAGAGAGATGGAGAGAGAGAGAGAGAAACAGACAGCAGATAGAGTGAGAGAGAGATGGAGAGAGAGAGAGAGAAACAGACAGCAGATAGAGTGAGAGAGAGATGGAGAGAGAGAGAGAGAAACAGACAGCAGATAGAGTGAGAGAGAGATGGAGAGAGAGAGAGAGACAGCAGATAGAGTGAGAGAGAGATGGAGAGAGAGAGAGACAGACAGCAGATAGAGTGAGAGAGAGATGGAGAGAGAGAGACAGACAGCAGATAGAGTGAGAGAGAGAGAGAGACAGACAGCAGATAGAGTGAGAGAGAGATGGAGAGAGAGAGAGAGAGAGACAGACAGCAGATAGAGTGAGAGAGAGATGGAGAGAGAGAGAGACAGACAGCAGATAGAGTGAGAGAGAGATGGAGCGAGAGAGACACCAGATAGAGTGAGAGAGAGATGGAGAGAGAGAGAGAGACAGACTGCAGATAGAGTGAGAGAGAGATGGAGAGAGAGAGAGAGAAACAGACAGCAGATAGAGTGAGAGAGAGATGGAGAGAGAGAGAGAGAGACAGACAGCAGATAGAGTGAGAGAGAGAGATGGAGAGAGAGAGAGAGAGACAGACAGCAGACAGAGTGAGAGAGAGATGGAGAGAGAGAGACAGACAGCAGATAGAGTGAGAGAGAGATGGAGAGAGAGAGATGGAGAGAGACAGCAGATAGAGTGAGAGAGAGATGGAGAGAGAGAGAGACAGACAGCAGATAGAGTGAGAGAGAGATGGAGGGAGAGAGAGAGAGAGACAGCAGATAGAGTGAGAGAGAGATGGAGAGAGACAGCAGATAGAGAGAGAGAGATGGAGAGAGAGAGAGAGACAGCAGATAGAGAGAGAGAGATGGAGAGAGAGAGACAGACAGCAGATAGAGTGAGAGAGAGATGGAGAGAGAGAGACAGCAGATAGAGTGAGAGAGAGAGAGAGACAGACAGCAGATAGAGAGAGAGAAACAGACAGCAGATAGAGTGAGAGAGAGATGGAGAGAGAGAGAGAGAGAGACAGACAGCAGATAGAGTGAGAGAGAGAGATGGAGAGAGAGAGACAGACAGCAGATAGAGTGAGAGAGAGATGGAGGGAGAGAGAGAGAGACAGACAGCAGATAGAGTGAGAGAGAGATGGAGAGAGACAGCAGATAGAGAGAGAGAGATGGAGAGAGAGAGACAGACAGCAGATAGAGTGAGAGAGAGATGGAGAGAGAGAGACAGCAGATAGAGTGAGAGAGAGATGGAGAGAGAGAGAGAGAGACAGACAGCAGATAGAGTGAGAGAGAGATGGAGAGAGACAGCAGATAGAGAGAGAGAGATGGAGAGAGAGAGAGAGACAGCAGATAGAGTGAGAGAGAGATGGAGAGAGAGAGACAGCAGATAGAGTGAGAGAGAGAGACAGACAGCAGATAGAGAGAGAGAAACAGACAGCAGATAGAGTGAGAGAGATGGAGAGAGAGAGAGAGACAGACAGCAGATAGAGTGAGAGAGAGAGAGACAGACAGCAGATAGAGTGAGAGAGATGGAGAGAGAGAGAGACAGACAGCAGATAGAGTGAGACAGAGATGGAGAGAGAGAGAGACAGACAGCAGATAGATTGAGAGAGAGATGGAGAGAGAGAGAGACAGACAGCAGATAGAGTGAGAGAGAGATGGAGAGAGAGAGATAGACACCAGATAGAGTGAGAGAGAGATGGAGAGACAGACAGCAGATAGAGTGAGAGAGAGATGGAGAGAGAGAGAGAGAAACAGACAGCAGATAGAGTGAGAGAGAGATGGAGAGAGAGAGAGAGAGACAGACAGCAGATAGAGTGACAGAGAGAGATGGAGAGAGAGAGAGAGAGAGACAGACAGCAGATAGAGTGAGAGAGAGATGGAGAGAGAGAGACAGACAGCAGATAGAGAGAGAGAGATGGAGAGAGAGAGATGGAGAGAGACAGCAGATAGAGTGAGAGAGAGATGGAGAGAGAGAGAGACAGACAGCAGATAGAGTGAGAGAGAGATGGAGGGAGAGAGAGAGAGACAGACAGCAGATAGAGTGAGAGAGAGATGGAGAGAGACAGCAGATAGAGAGAGAGAGATGGAGAGAGAGAGACAGACAGCAGATAGAGTGAGAGAGAGATGGAGAGAGAGAGACAGCAGATAGAGTGAGAGAGAGATGGAGAGAGAGAGAGAGAGACAGACAGCAGATAGAGTGAGAGAGAGATGGAGAGAGACAGCAGATAGAGAGAGAGAGATGGAGAGAGAGAGACAGACAGCAGATAGAGTGAGAGAGAGATGGAGAGAGAGAGACAGCAGATAGAGTGAGAGAGAGATGGAGAGAGAGAGAGAGAGACAGACAGCAGATAGAGTGAGAGAGAGATGGAGAGAGAGAGAGACAGACAGCAGATAGAGTGAGAGAGAGATGGAGGGAGAGAGAGAGAGACAGACAGCAGATAGAGTGAGAGAGAGATGGAGAGAGACAGCAGATAGAGAGAGAGAGATGGAGAGAGAGAGACAGACAGCAGATAGAGTGAGAGAGAGAGAGACAGACAGCAGATAGAGTGAGAGAGATGGAGAGAGAGAGAGACAGACAGCAGATAGAGTGAGACAGAGATGGAGAGAGAGAGAGACAGACAGCAGATAGATTGAGAGAGAGATGGAGAGAGAGAGAGACAGACAGCAGATAGAGTGAGAGAGAGATGGAGAGAGAGAGATAGACACCAGATAGAGTGAGAGAGAGATGGAGAGACAGACAGCAGATAGAGTGAGAGAGAGATGGAGAGAGAGAGAGAGAAACAGACAGCAGATAGAGTGAGAGAGAGATGGAGAGAGAGAGAGAGAGACAGACAGCAGATAGAGTGACAGAGAGAGATGGAGAGAGAGAGAGAGAGAGAGACAGACAGCAGATAGAGTGAGAGAGAGATGGAGAGAGAGAGACAGACAGCAGATAGAGAGAGAGAGATGGAGAGAGAGAGATGGAGAGAGACAGCAGATAGAGTGAGAGAGAGATGGAGAGAGAGAGAGACAGACAGCAGATAGAGTGAGAGAGAGATGGAGGGAGAGAGAGAGAGACAGACAGCAGATAGAGTGAGAGAGAGATGGAGAGAGACAGCAGATAGAGAGAGAGAGATGGAGAGAGAGAGACAGACAGCAGATAGAGTGAGAGAGAGATGGAGAGAGAGAGACAGCAGATAGAGTGAGAGAGAGATGGAGAGAGAGAGAGAGAGACAGACAGCAGATAGAGTGAGAGAGAGATGGAGAGAGACAGCAGATAGAGAGAGAGAGATGGAGAGAGAGAGACAGACAGCAGATAGAGTGAGAGAGAGATGGAGAGAGAGAGACAGCAGATAGAGTGAGAGAGAGATGGAGAGAGAGAGAGAGAGACAGACAGCAGATAGAGTGAGAGAGAGATGGAGAGAGAGAGAGACAGACAGCAGATAGAGTGAGAGAGAGATGGAGGGAGAGAGAGAGAGACAGACAGCAGATAGAGTGAGAGAGAGATGGAGAGAGACAGCAGTTAGAGAGAGAGAGATGGAGAGAGAGAGACAGACAGCAGATAGAGTGAGAGAGAGAGAGACAGACAGCAGATAGAGTGAGAGAGATGGAGAGAGAGAGAGACAGACAGCAGATAGAGTGAGACAGAGATGGAGAGAGAGAGAGACAGACAGCAGATAGATTGAGAGAGAGATGGAGAGAGAGAGATAGACACCAGATAGAGTGAGAGAGAGATGGAGAGACAGACAGCAGATAGAGTGAGAGAGAGATGGAGAGAGACAGCAGATAGAGAGAGAGAGATGGAGAGAGAGAGACAGACAGCAGATAGAGTGAGAGAGAGAGAGACAGACAGCAGATAGAGTGAGAGAGATGGAGAGAGAGAGAGACAGACAGCAGATAGAGTGAGACAGAGATGGAGAGAGAGAGAGACAGACAGCAGATAGATTGAGAGAGAGATGGAGAGAGAGAGATAGACACCAGATAGAGTGAGAGAGAGATGGAGAGACAGACAGCAGATAGAGTGAGAGAGAGATGGAGAGAGAGAGAGAGAGACAGACAGCAGATAGAGTGAGAGAGAGATGGAGAGAGAGAGAGATGGAGAGAGACAGCAGATAGAGTGAGAGAGAGATGGAGAGAGAGAGAGACAGACAGCAGATAGAGTGAGAGAGAGATGGAGGGAGAGAGAGAGAGACAGACAGCAGATAGAGTGAGAGAGAGATGGAGAGAGACAGCAGATAGAGAGAGAGAGATGGAGAGAGAGAGACAGACAGCAGATAGAGTGAGAGAGAGATGGAGAGAGAGAGACAGCAGATAGAGTGAGAGAGAGATGGAGAGAGAGAGAGAGAGACAGACAGCAGATAGAGTGAGAGAGAGATGGAGAGAGACAGCAGATAGAGAGAGAGAGATGGAGAGAGAGAGAGAGACAGCAGATAGAGTGAGAGAGAGATGGAGAGAGAGAGACAGCAGATAGAGTGAGAGAGAGATGGAGAGAGAGAGAGAGAGACAGACAGCAGATAGAGAGAGAGAAACAGACAGCAGATAGAGTGAGAGAGATGGAGAGAGAGAGAGAGACAGACAGCAGATAGAGTGAGAGAGAGAGAGAGAGAGAGACAGACAGCAGATAGAGTGAGAGAGAGAGAGAGAGAGACAGACAGCAGATAGAGTGAGAGAGAGATGGAGAGAGAGAGATAGACAGCAGATAGAGTGAGAGAGAGATGGAGAGAGACAGCAGATAGAGTGAGAGAGAGATGGAGAGAGAGATGGAGCGAGAGAGACACCAGATAGAGTGAGAGAGAGATGGAGAGAGAGAGAGAGAGACAGACAGCAGATAGAGTGAGAGAGAGATGGAGAGAGAGAGAGAGAAACAGACAGCAGATAGAGTGAGAGAGAGATGGAGAGAGAGAGAGAGAGACAGACAGCAGATAGAGTGAGAGAGAGAGATGGAGAGAGAGAGAGAGAGAGACAGACAGCAGATAGAGTGAGAGAGAGAGATGGAGAGACAGAGAGAGAGAGAGAGACAGACAGCAGATAAAGTGAGAGAGAGATGGAGAGAGAGAGAGACAGACAGCAGATAGAGTGAGAGAGAGATGGAGAGAGAGAGAGAGACAGACAGCAGATAGAGTGAGAGAGAGATGGAGAGAGAGAGATACAGACAGCAGATAGAGTGAGAGAGAGATGGAGAGAGAGAGAGAGACAGACAGCAGATAGAGTGAGAGAGAGATGGAGAGAGAGAGAGAGAGACAGCAGATAGAGTGAGAGAGAGATGGAGAGAGAGACAGACAGCAGATAGAGTGAGAGAGAGATGGAGAGAGAGAGACAGACAGCAGATAGAGTGAGAGAGAGATGGAGAGAGAGAGAGAGACAGACAGACAGCAGATAGAGTGAGAGAGAGATGGAGAGAGAGAGAGAGAGAGACAGACAGCAGATAGAGTGAGAGAGAGATGGAGAGAGAGAGAGACAGACAGCAGATAGAGTGAGAGAGAGATGGAGCGAGAGAGACACCAGATAGAGTGAGAGAGAGATGGAGAGAGAGAGAGAGACAGACAGCAGATAGAGTGAGAGAGAGATGGAGAGAGAGAGAGAGAAACAGACAGCAGATAGAGTGAGAGAGAGATGGAGAGAGAGAGAGAGAGACAGACAGCAGATAGAGTGAGAGAGAGAGATGGAGAGAGAGAGACAGACAGCAGATAGAGTGAGAGAGAGAGAGAGACAGACAGCAGATAGAGTGAGAGAGAGATGGAGAGAGAGAGAGAGAGAGACAGACAGCAGATAGAGTGAGAGAGAGATGGAGAGAGAGAGAGACAGACAGCAGATAGAGTGAGAGAGAGATGGAGCGAGAGAGACACCAGATAGAGTGAGAGAGAGATGGAGAGAGAGAGAGAGACAGACTGCAGATAGAGTGAGAGAGAGATGGAGAGAGAGAGAGAGAAACAGACAGCAGATAGAGTGAGAGAGAGATGGAGAGAGAGAGAGAGAGACAGACAGCAGATAGAGTGAGAGAGAGAGATGGAGAGAGAGAGAGAGAGAGACAGACAGCAGAAAGAGTGAGAGAGAGATGGAGAGAGAGAGACAGACAGCAGATAGAGTGAGAGAGAGATGGAGAGAGAGAGAGATGGAGAGAGACAGCAGATAGAGTGAGAGAGAGATGGAGAGAGAGAGAGACAGACAGCAGATAGAGTGAGAGAGAGATGGAGGGAGAGAGAGAGAGAGACAGCAGATAGAGTGAGAGAGAGATGGAGAGAGACAGCAGATAGAGAGAGAGAGATGGAGAGAGAGAGACAGACAGCAGATAGAGTGAGAGAGAGATGGAGAGAGAGAGACAGCAGATAGAGTGAGAGAGAGAGAGAGACAGACAGCAGATAGAGAGAGAGAAACAGACAGCAGATAGAGTGAGAGAGAGATGGAGAGAGAGAGAGAGAGAGACAGACAGCAGATAGAGTGAGAGAGAGAGATGGAGAGAGAGAGACAGACAGCAGATAGAGTGAGAGAGAGATGGAGGGAGACAGCAGATAGAGAGAGAGAGATGGAGAGAGAGAGACAGACAGCAGATAGAGTGAGAGAGAGATGGAGAGAGAGAGACAGCAGATAGAGTGAGAGAGAGATGGAGAGAGAGAGAGAGAGACAGACAGCAGATAGAGTGAGAGAGAGATGGAGAGAGACAGCAGATAGAGAGAGAGAGATGGAGAGAGAGAGAGAGACAGCAGATAGAGTGAGAGAGAGATGGAGAGAGAGAGACAGCAGATAGAGTGAGAGAGAGATGGAGAGAGAGAGAGACAGACAGCAGATAGAGAGAGAGAAACAGACAGCAGATAGAGTGAGAGAGATGGAGAGAGAGAGAGAGACAGACAGCAGATAGAGTGAGAGAGAGAGAGACAGACAGCAGATAGAGTGAGAGAGATGGAGAGAGAGAGAGACAGACAGCAGATAGATTGAGAGAGAGATGGAGAGAGAGAGAGACAGACAGCAGATAGAGTGAGAGAGAGATGGAGAGAGAGAGATAGACACCAGATAGAGTGAGAGAGAGATGGAGAGACAGACAGCAGATAGAGTGAGAGAGAGATGGAGAGAGAGAGAGAGAAACAGACAGCAGATAGAGTGAGAGAGAGATGGAGAGAGAGAGAGAGAGACAGACAACAGATAGAGTGACAGAGAGAGATGGAGAGAGAGAGAGAGAGAGAGACAGACAGCAGATAGAGTGAGAGAGAGATGGAGAGAGAGAGACAGACAGCAGATAGAGAGAGAGAGATGGAGAGAGAGAGATGGAGAGAGACAGCAGATAGAGTGAGAGAGAGATGGAGAGAGAGAGAGACAGACAGCAGATAGAGTGAGAGAGAGATGGAGGGAGAGAGAGAGAGACAGACAGCAGATAGAGTGAGAGAGAGATGGAGAGAGACAGCAGATAGAGAGAGAGAGATGGAGAGAGAGAGACAGACAGCAGATAGAGTGAGAGAGAGATGGAGAGAGAGAGACAGCAGATAGAGTGAGAGAGAGATGGAGAGAGAGAGAGAGAGACAGACAGCAGATAGAGTGAGAGAGAGATGGAGAGAGACAGCAGATAGAGAGAGAGAGATGGAGAGAGAGAGACAGACAGCAGATAGAGTGAGAGAGAGATGGAGAGAGAGAGACAGCAGATAGAGTGAGAGAGAGATGGAGAGAGAGAGAGAGAGACAGACAGCAGATAGAGTGAGAGAGAGATGGAGAGAGAGAGAGACAGACAGGATATAGAGTGAGAGAGAGATGGAGGGAGAGAGAGAGAGACAGACAGCAGATAGAGTGAGAGAGAGATGGAGAGAGACAGCAGATAGAGAGAGAGAGATGGAGAGAGAGAGACAGACAGCAGATAGAGTGAGAGAGAGAGAGACAGACAGCAGATAGAGTGAGAGAGATGGAGAGAGAGAGAGACAGACAGCAGATAGAGTGAGACAGAGATGGAGAGAGAGAGAGACAGACAGCACATAGATTGAGAGAGAGATGGAGAGAGAGAGATAGACACCAGATAGAGTGAGAGAGAGATGGAGAGACAGACAGCAGATAGAGTGAGAGAGAGATGGAGAGAGACAGCAGATAGAGAGAGATGGAGAGAGAGAGACAGACAGCAGATAGAGTGAGAGAGAGAGAGACAGACAGCAGATAGAGTGAGAGAGATGGAGAGAGAGAGAGACAGACAGCAGATAGAGTGAGACAGAGATGGAGAGAGAGAGAGACAGACAGCAGATAGATTGAGAGAGAGATGGAGAGAGAGAGATAGACACCAGATAGAGTGAGAGAGAGATGGAGAGACAGACAGCAGATAGAGTGAGAGAGAGATGGAGAGAGAGAGAGAGAGACAGACAGCAGATAGAGTGAGAGAGAGATGGAGAGAGAGAGATGGAGAGAGAGAGAGATGGAGAGAGACAGCAGATAGAGTGAGAGAGAGATGGAGAGAGAGAGAGACAGACAGCAGATAGAGTGAGAGAGAGATGGAGGGAGAGAGAGAGAGACAGACAGCAGATAGAGTGAGAGAGAGATGGAGAGAGACAGCAGATAGAGAGAGAGAGATGGAGAGAGAGAGACAGACAGCAGATAGAGTGAGAGAGAGATGGAGAGAGAGAGACAGCAGATAGAGTGAGAGAGAGATGGAGAGAGAGAGAGAGAGACAGACAGCAGATAGAGTGAGAGAGAGATGGAGAGAGACAGCAGATAGAGAGAGAGAGATGGAGAGAGAGAGAGAGACAGCAGATAGAGTGAGAGAGAGATGGAGAGAGAGAGACAGCAGATAGAGTGAGAGAGAGATGGAGAGAGAGAGAGAGAGACAGACAGCAGATAGAGAGAGAGAAACAGACAGCAGATAGAGTGAGAGAGATGGAGAGAGAGAGAGAGACAGACAGCAGATATAGTGAGAGAGAGAGAGAGAGAGAGACAGACAGCAGATAGAGTGAGAGAGAGAGAGAGAGAGACAGACAGCAGATAGAGTGAGAGAGAGATGGAGAGAGAGAGATAGACAGCAGATAGAGTGAGAGAGAGATGGAGAGAGACAGCAGATAGAGTGAGAGAGAGATGGAGAGAGAGATGGAGCGAGAGAGACACCAGATAGAGTGAGAGAGAGATGGAGAGAGAGAGAGAGAGACAGACAGCAGATAGAGTGAGAGAGAGATGGAGAGAGAGAGAGAGAGAAACAGACAGCAGATAGAGTGAGAGAGAGATGGAGAGAGAGAGAGAGAGACAGACAGCAGATAGAGTGAGAGAGAGAGATGGAGAGAGAGAGAGAGAGAGACAGACAGCAGATAGAGTGAGAGAGAGAGATGGAGAGACAGAGAGAGAGAGAGAGAGACAGACAGCAGATAAAGTGAGAGAGAGATGGAGAGAGAGAGAGACAGACAGCAGATAGAGTGAGAGAGAGATGGAGAGAGAGATAGAGACAGACAGCAGATAGAGTGAGAGAGAGATGGAGAGAGAGAGATACAGACAGCAGATAGAGTGAGAGAGAGATGGAGAGAGAGAGATACAGACAGCAGATAGAGTGAGAGAGAGATGGAGAGAGAGAGAGAGACAGACAGCAGATAGAGTGAGAGAGAGATGGAGAGAGAGAGAGAGACAGCAGATAGAGTGAGAGAGAGATGGAGAGAGAGACAGACAGCAGATAGAGTGAGAGAGAGATGGAGAGAGAGAGACAGACAGCAGATAGAGTGAGAGAGAGATGGAGAGAGAGAGAGAGACAGACAGACAGCAGATAGAGTGAGAGAGAGATGGAGAGAGAGAGAGAGAGAGACAGACAGCAGATAGAGTGAGAGAGAGATGGAGAGAGAGAGAGACAGACAGCAGATAGAGTGAGAGAGAGATGGAGCGAGAGAGACACCAGATAGAGTGAGAGAGAGATGGAGAGAGAGAGAGAGACAGACAGCAGATAGAGTGAGAGAGAGATGGAGAGAGAGAGAGAAACAGACAGCAGATAGAGTGAGAGAGAGATGGAGAGAGAGAGAGAGAGACAGACAGCAGATAGAGTGAGAGAGAGAGATGGAGAGAGAGAGAGAGAGAGAGAGAGACAGACAGCAGATAGAGTGAGAGAGAGATGGAGAGAGAGAGACAGACAGCAGATAGAGTGAGAGAGAGATGGAGAGAGAGAGAGATGGAGAGAGACAGCAGATAGAGTGAGAGAGAGACAGACAGCAGATAGAGTGAGAGAGAGATGGAGAGAGAGAGAGAGACAGACAGCAGATAGAGTGAGAGAGAGATGGAGAGAGAGAGAGAGACAGACAGCAGATAGAGTGAGAGAGAGATGGAGAGAGAGAGAGACAGACAGCAGATAGAGTGAGAGAGAGATGGAGAGAGAGAGACAGACAGCAGATAGAGTGAGAGAGAGATAGAGAGAGAGAGAGAGAGACAGACAGCAGATAGAGTGAGAGAGAGATGGAGAGAGAGAGAGAGAGACAGACAGCAGATAGAGTGAGAGAGAGATGGAGAGAGAGAGACAGACAGCAGATAGAGTGAGAGAGAGATGGAGAGAGAGAGAGAGACAGACAGCAGATAGAGTGAGAGAGAGATGGAGAGAGAGAGACAGACAGCAGATAGTGAGAGAGAGATGGAGAGAGAGAGACAGACAGCAGATAGAGTGAGACAGAGATGGAGAGAGAGAGACAGACAACAGATAGAGTGAGAGAGACATGGAGAGAGAGAGACAGACAGACAGCAGATAGAGTGAGAGAGAGATGGAGAGAGAGAGAGAGACAGACAGCAGATAGTGAGAGAGAGATGGAGTGAGAGAGAGAGACAGACAGCAGATAGAGTGAGAGAGAGAGACAGACAGCAGATAGAGTGAGAGAGAGAGACAGACAGCAGATAGAGTGAGAGAGAGAGACAGACAGCAGATAGAGTGAGAGAGAGAGACAGACAGCAGATAGAGTGAGAGAGAGAGACAGACAGCAGATAGAGTGAGAGAGAGAGACAGACAGCAGATAGAGTGAGAGAGAGAGACAGACAGCAGATAGAGTGAGAGAGAGAGACAGACAGCAGATAGAGTGAGAGAGAGAGACAGACAGCAGATAGAGTGAGAGAGAGAGACAGACAGCAGATAGAGTGAGAGAGAGAGACAGACAGCAGATAGAGTGAGAGAGAGATGGAGAGAGAGAGATAGACAGACAGCAGATAGAGTGAGAGAGAGATGGAGAGAGACAGCAGATAGAGTGAGAGAGAGATGGAGAGAGAGAGAGACAGACAGCAGATAGAGTGAGAGAGAGATGGAGCGAGAGAGACACCAGATAGAGTGAGAGAGAGATGGAGAGAGAGAGAGAGAGACAGACAGCAGATAGAGTGAGAGAGAGATGGAGAGAGAGAGAGAGAAACAGACAGCAGATAGAGTGAGAGAGAGATGGAGAGAGAGAGAGAGAGACAGACAGCAGATAGAGTGAGAGAGAGAGATGGAGAGAGAGAGACAGACAGACAGCGGATAGAGTGAGAGAGAGAGAGATGGAGAGAGAGAGAGAGAGAGAGACAGACAGCAGATAGAGTGAGAGAGAGATGGAGAGAGAGAGACAGAAAACAGATAGAGTGAGAGAGAGATGGAGAGAGAGAGAGACAGACAGCAGATAGAGTGAGAGAGAGATGGAGAGAGAGAGAGAGACAGACAGCAGATAGATTGAGAGAGAGATGGAGAGAGAGAGAGACAGACAGCAGATAGAGTGAGAGAGAGAGAGAGAGAGACAGACAGCAGATAGAGTGAGAGAGAGATGGAGAGAGAGAGATAGACAGCAGATAGAGTGAGAGAGAGATGGAGAGAGAGAGAGAGACAGACAGCAGATAGAGTGAGAGAGAGATGGAGAGAGACAGCAGATAGAGTGAGAGAGAGATGGAGAGAGAGAGAGACAGACAGCAGATAGAGTGAGAGAGAGATGGAGCGAGAGAGACACCAGATAGAGTGAGAGAGAGATGGAGAGAGAGAGAGAGAGAGACAGACAGCAGATAGAGTGAGAGAGAGATGGAGAGAGAGAGAGAGAAACAGACAGCAGATAGAGTGAGAGAGAGATGGAGAGAGAGAGAGAGAGACAGACAGCAGATAGAGTGAGAGAGAGAGATGGAGAGAGAGAGAGAGAGAGAGAGACAGACAGCAGATAGAGTGAGAGAGAGATGGAGAGAGAGAGAGACAGACAGCAGATAGAGTGAGAGAGAGATGGAGAGAGAGATAGAGACAGACAGCAGATAGAGTGAGAGAGAGATGGAGAGAGAGAGAGACAGACAGCAGATAGAGTGAGAGAGAGATGGAGAGAGAGAGAGAGACAGACAGCAGATAGAGTGAGAGAGAGATGGAGAGAGAGAGAGAGACAGCAGATAGAGTTAGAGAGAGATGGAGAGAGAGAGATAGAGAGACAGACAGCAGATAGAGTGAGAGAGAGATGGAGAGAGAGAGAGAGAGAGACAGCAGATAGAGTGAGATAGAGATGGAGCGAGAGAGACACCAGATAGAGTGAGAGAGAGATGGAGAGAGAGAGAGAGACAGACAGCAGATAGAGTGAGAGAGAGATGGAGAGAGAGAGAGACAGACAGCAGATAGAGTGAGAGAGAGATGGAGAGAGAGAGACAGACAGCAGATAGAGTGAGAGAGATGGAGAGAGAGAGACAGACAGCAGATAGAGTGAGAGAGAGATGGAGAGAGAGAGAGACAGACAGCAGATAGAGTGAGAGAGAGATGGAGAGAGAGAGAGACAGACAGCAGATAGAGTGAGAGAGAGATGGAGAGAGAGAGACAGACAGCAGATAGAGTGAGAGAGATGGAGAGAGAGAGACAGACAGCAGATAGAGTGAGAGAGAGATGGAGAGAGAGAGAGACAGACAGCAGATAGAGTGAGAGAGAGATGGAGAGAGAGAGAGAGAGAGAGACAGACAGCAGATAGAGTGAGAGAGAGATGGAGAGAGAGAGAGAGAGAGACAGACAGCAGATAGAGTGAGAGAGAGATGGAGAGAGAGAGAGAGAGAGAGACAGTCAGCAGATAGAGTGAGAGAGAGATGGAGAGAGAGAGAGACAGACAGCAGATAGAGTGAGAGAGAGATGGAGAGAGAGAGACAGACAGCAGATAGAGTGAGAGAGAGATGGAGAGAGAGAGAGAGAGACAGACAGCAGATAGAGTGAGGGAGAGATGGAGAGAGAGAGACAGCAGATAGAGTGAGAGAGAGATGGAGAGAGAGAGAGACAGACAGCAGATAGAGTGAGAGAGAGATGGAGAGAGAGAGAGACAGACAGCAGATAGAGTGAGAGAGAGATGGAGAGAGAGAGGGAGAGACAGACAGCAGATAGAGTGAGAGAGAGATGGAGAGAGAGAGGGAGAGACAGACAGCAGATAGAGTGAGAGAGAGATGGAGAGAGAGAGAGACAGACAGCAGATAGAGTGAGAGAGAGATGGAGAGAGAGAGAGACTGACAGCAGATAGAGTGAGAGAGAGATGGAGAGAGAGAGAGAGAGAGAGAAACAGACAGCAGATAGAGTGAGAGAGAGATGGAGAGAGAGAGACAGACAGCAGATAGAGTGAGAGAGAGATGGAGAGAGAGAGAGACAGACAGCAGATAGAGTGAGAGAGAGATGGAGAGAGAGAGACAGACAGCAGATAGAGTGAGAGAGAGATGGAGAGAGAGAGAGAGACAGACAGACAGACAGCAGATAGAGTGAGAGAGAGATGGAGAGAGAGAGAGACAGACAGCAGATAGAGTGAGAGAGAGATGGAGAGAGAGAGAGACAGACAGCAGATAGAGTGAGAGAGATGGAGAGAGAGAGAGAGAGAGAGACAGACAGCAGATAGAGTGAGAGAGAGATGGAGAGAGAGAGAGAGACAGACAGCAGATAGAGTGAGATAGAGATGGAGAGAGAGAGAGAGAGACAGACAGCAGATAGAGTGAGAGAGAGATGGAGAGAGAGAGACAGACAGCAGATAGAGTGAGAGAGAGATGGAGAGAGAGAGAGAGAGAAACAGACAGCAGATAGATGGAGAGAGAGAGAGAGACAGACAGCAGATAGAGTGAGAGAGAGATGGAGAGAGAGAGAGAGAGACAGACAGCAGATAGAGTGAGGGAGAGATGGAGAGAGAGAGACAGCAGATAGAGTGAGAGAGAGATGGAGAGAGAGAGAGACAGACAGCAGATAGAGTGAGAGAGAGATGGAGAGAGAGAGAGACAGACAGCAGATAGAGTGAGAGAGAGATGGAGAGAGAGAGAGAGACAGACAGCAGATAGAGTGAGAGAGAGATGGAGAGAGAGAGAGAGACAGACAGCAGATAGAGTGAGAGAGAGATGGAGAGAGAGAGAGAGACAGACAGCAGATAGAGTGAGAGAGAGATGGAGAGAGAGAGAGACAGACAGCAGATAGAGTGAGAGAGAGATGGAGAGAGAGAGACAGACAGCAGATAGAGTGAGAGAGAGATGGAGAGAGAGAGACAGACAGCAGATAGAGTGAGAGAGATGCAGAGAGAGAGAGACAGACAGCAGATAGAGTGAGAGAGAGATGGAGAGAGAGAGACAGCAGATAGAGTGAGAGAGAGATGGAGAGAGAGAGAGAGAGAGAGACAGACAGCAGATAGAGTGAGAGAGAGATGGAGAGAGAGAGAGAGACAGACAGCAGATAGAGTGAGAGAGAGATGGAGAGAGAGAGAGAGAGACAGACAGCAGATAGAGTGAGAGAGAGATGGAGAGAGAGAGAGAGACAGACAGCAGATAGAGTGAGAGAGAGAGAGACAGACAGCAGATAGAGTGAGAGAGAGATGGAGAGAGACAGAGTGAGACACAGCAGATAGAGTGAGAGAGAGATGGGGAGAGAGAGACAGACAGCAGATAGAGTGAGAGAGAGATGGGGAGAGAGAGAGAGAGGGAAAGAGGAACTGAGAGAGAGACTAGAAACAGATTAGAGAGAAAGGGAGCTAGATCGAAGAGAGATAGAAGGACAGAGCAGGGGACAGAGAAACGAGGTGGGGGGTGGGGGGGCAGGTGGATAGGAAAGATATATCAAAGGATCCCAAAGGGGATCTTGCTCAGCAGTTGGAGAGCCAATGGGAAGTCCCCGTCAGTTCCATGGGGAATGCCCGTTAGACACTTCATTGGACACCATCAGACTTTCCCGCAGTCAAGGTCCCCAGCAGCAGAAGTCCCGCCCGGCGGGAGCGGCCAGCCAATCTGAGACTGGCAGCTCCTCATTGTCACCAGTGCCAATGGGAGCGGTGACTGTTGGGAATGTTGCACTTACTGGTGCCAAAGTGCTGGGTCTCCTATGCCCTTAGAAAGCAACGCAGAAAAACTTGTCAGACCAGAATCATTGTGGGACTCCAGGCCAAAGGTGAATGGGGTCACAGGGCGGGTGCTCAGGGTGGGGGCTCAGGGTGGGTGTGCTGACTGTCAGGTCACCAGATCAGATATATCAGGGGGCAGAAAGGTCTGACAAGTTTTTCTGGGTAGCTTTCTGAGAGCATTGTTAATAAATGTTGGTCCAGAGAGTGAAACAGAGAGGGGGAGACAGAGACAGAGAGAGAGAATGTGAGAAAGAGAGAGAATGAAACAGAGACAGGTGGAAAGACAGAGAGAGGGAATGAGAGAGAGTGAAATAGAGACAAAGGGAATAAGAAAGAGAGAGAAGGAGAGACAGAGAGAGGGGATGAAAGAGAGAGAATAAAGCAGAGACAGAGGGAAGGAGAGATAGAGTGTGAAACAGAAACAGAGAAGGAGAGACAGAGGGAAGGAGAGAGAGAGGGAAACATAGAGAAGGAGAGTGAGAGAGAGAATGAAACAGAGACAGAGGGAATGAGAGAGAGAGTGTGAAACAGAGAATGAGAGAGAGTGTGAAATAGAGACAGAGAAGGAGAGAGAGAGTGTGAAACAGAAGGAGAGAGAGAGTGTGAAATAGAGACAGAAGGAGAGAGAGAGTGTGAAACAGAGACAGAGAAGGAGAGAGAGTGAAACAGAGACAGAGAAGGAGAGAGAGTGTGAAACAGAGACAGAGAAGGAGAGAGAGAGTGTGAAACAGACAGAGAAGGAGAGAGAGAGTGTGAAACAGAGACAGAGAAGGAGAGAGAGAGTGTGAAACAGAGACAGAGAAGGAGAGAGAGTGTGAAACAGAGACAGAGAAGGAGAGAGAGTGTGAAACAGAGACAGAGAAGGAGAGAGTGAGAGAGAGAGTGTGAAACAGAGACAGAGAAGGAGAGAGAGAGTGTGAAACAGAGACAGAGAAGGAGAGAGAGTGTGAAACAGAGACAGAAAATGAGAGAGAGTGTGAAACAGGCAGAGAATGAGAGAGAGTGTGAAACAGACAAAAGGAGAGAAAGAGATTGCGAAACAGAGACAGAGAATGAGAGAGTGAGAGAGAGAGTGTGAAACAGAGACAGAGAAGGAGAGAGAGAGTGTGAAACAGAGACAGAGAAGGCGAGAGTGTGAAACAGAGACAGAGAAGGAGAGAGTGTGAAACAGAGACAGAGAAGGAGAGAGAGAGAGAGTGTGTGAAACAGACAGAAGGAGAGAGAGTGTGTGAAACAGAGACAGAGAAGGAGAGAGTGTGTGAAACAGAGACAGAGATTGAGAGAGAGAGTGTGAAACAGAGACAAAGAAGGAGAGAGTGTGAAACAGAGAGGAGAGAGAAGGTGAAACAGAGACAGAGAATGAGAGAGAGTGTGAAACAGAGACAGAGAAGGAGAGAGAGAGTGTGAAACAGAGACAGAGAATGAGAGAGAGAGAGAGTGTGAAACAGAGACAAAGGAGAGAGAGAGTGTGAAACAGAGACAGAGGAGAGAGAGTGTGAAACAGAGACAGAGGAGAGAGAGTGTGAAACAGAGACGGAGGAGAGAGAGTGTGAAACAGAGACGGAGGAGAGAGAGTGTGAAACAGAGACGGAGGTGAGAGAGTGTGAAACAGAGACGGAGGAGAGAGAGTGTGAAACAGAGACAGAGGAGAGAGAGTGTGAAACAGAGACAGAGGAGAGAGAGTGTGAAACAGAGACAGAGGAGAGAGAGTGTGAAACAGAGACAGAGGAGAGAGAGTGTGAAACAGAGAGAGAAGGAGAGAGAGAGAGCGAGTGTGTGAAACAGAGACAGAAGGAGAGAGAGAGTGTGAAACAGAGACAGGAGAGAGAAAGAGTGTGAAACAGAGACAGGAGAGAGAGAGTGTGAAACAGAGACAGAGAAGGAGAGAGAGTGTGAAACAGAGACAGAGGAGAGAGAGTGTGAAACAGAGACAGAGGAGAGAGAGTGTGAAACAAAGACAGGGGAGAGAGAGTGTGAAACAGAGAGAGAAGGAGAGAGAGAGAGCGAGTGTGTGAAACAGAGACAGAAGGAGAGAGAGAGTGTGAAACAGAGACAGGAGAGAGAAAGAGTGTGAAACAGAGACAGGAGAGAGAAAGAGTGTGAAACAGAGACAGAAAATGAGAGAGAGTGTGAAACAGAGACAGAGAATGAGAGAGAGAGAGAGAGAGTGTGAAACAGAGACAGAGAATGAGAGAGAGTGTGAAACAGAGACAGAGAAGGAGAGAGAGTGTGAAACAGACAGAGAATGAGAGAGAGTGTGAAACAGACAAAAGGAGAGAAAGAGATTGCGAAACAGAGACAGAGAATGAGAGAGTGAGAGAGAGAGTGTGAAACAGAGACAGAGAATGAGAGAGAGTGTGAAACAGAGACAGAAAATGAGAGAGAGTGTGAAACAGAGACAGAGAATGAGAGAGAGAGTGTGAAACAGAGAGAGAAGGAGAGAGGGAGTGTGAAGCAGACAGGAGAGAGAAAGAGTGTGAAACAGAGACAGAAAATGAGAGAGAGAGTGTGAAACAGAGACAAAGAAGGAGAGAGAGTGAAACAGAGACAGAATGAGAGAGAGAGTTTGAAACAGAGACAGAGAATGAGAGAGAGAGAGTGTGAAACAGAGACAAAGAAGGAGAGAGAGAGTGTGAAACAGAGACAGAAAATGAGAGAGAGTGTGAAACAGACAGAGAAGGAGAGAGAGTGTGTGAAACAAACAGAGAATGAGAGAGAGTGTGAAACAGACAAAAGGAGAGAAAGAGATTGCGAAACAGAGACAGAGAATGAGAGAGAGAGTGTGAGACAGAGACAGAGAAGGAGAGAGAGTGTGAAACAGAGACAGAGAAGGAGAGAGAGAGTGTGAAACAGAGACAAAGAAGGAGAGAGTGTGTGAAACAGAGACAGAGAAGGAGAGAGTGTGAAACAGAGACAAAGGAGAGAGAGAGTGTGTGAAACAGAGACAGAGAAGGAGTGAGAGAGAGAGTGTGAAACAGAGACAGAGAAGGAGAGAGAGTGTGAAACAGAGACAGAGAAGGAGAGAGAGTGTGAAACAGAGACAGAGAAGGAGAGAGTGTGAAACAGAGACAAAGGAGAGAGAGAGTGTGTGAAACAGAGACAGAGAAGGAGAGAGAGAGAGAGTGTGAAACAGACAGAGAAGGAGAGAGAGAGAGTGTGAAACAGAGACAGAGAAGGAGAGAGAGTGTCAAACAGACATAGAAGGAGAGAGTGTGAAACAGAGACAGAAAATGAGAGTGAGTGTGAAACAGAGACAGAGAATGAGAGAGAGAGAGAGAGTGTGAAACAGAGACAGAGGAGAGAGAGTGTGAAACAGAGACAGAGAAGGAGAGAGTGTGTGAAACAGAGACAGAGAATGAGAGAGAGTGTGAAACAGAGACAGAAAATGAGAGAGAGTGTCAAACAGAGACAGAAAATGAGAGAGAGAGTGTGAAACAGAGAGAGAAGGAGAGAGGGAGTGTGAAGCAGACAGGAGAGAGAAAGAGTGTGAAACAGAGACAGAAAATGAGAGAGAGAGTGTGAAACAGAGACAAAGAAGGAGAGAGAGAGTTTGAAACAGAGACAGAGAATGAGAGAGAGAGAGAGTGTGAAACAGAGACAGAGGAGAGAGTGTGTGAAACAGAGACAGAGAATGAGAGAGAGTGTGAAACAGACAGAGAAGGAGAGAGAGAGTGAAACAGACAAAAGGAGAGAAAGAGATTGCGAAACAGAGACAGAGAATGAGAGAGAGAGAGTGTGAAACAGAGACAGAGAAGGAGAGAGAGAGAGTGTGAGACAGAGACAGAGAAGGAGAGAGTGTGTGAAACAGAGACAGAGAAGGAGAGAGAGAGAGAGTGTGAAACAGAGACAAAGGAGAGAGTGTGTGAAACAGAGACAGAGAAGGAGAGAGAGTGTGAAACAGAGACAGAGAAGGAGAGAGAGAGTGTGAAACAGAGACAGAGAAGGAGAGAGAGTGTGAAACAGAGACAGAGAAGGAGAGAGAGAGTGTGAAACAGAGACAGAGAAGGAGAGAGAGTGTGAAACAGAGACAGAGAAGGAGAGAGAGTGTGAAACAGGCAGAGAAGGAGAGAGAGAGTGTGAAACAGAGACAGAGAAGGAGAGAGAGTGTGAAACAGAGACAGAGAAGGAGAGAGAGTGTGAAACAGAGACAGAGAAGGAGAGAGAGTGTGAAACAGAGACAGAGAAGGAGAGAGAGAGAGAGAGTGTGAAACAGAGACAGAGAAGGAGAGAGAGTGTGAAACAGAGACAGAGAAGGAGAGAGAGAGAGTGTGAAACAGAGACAGAGAATGAGAGAGAGTGTGAAACAGAGACAAAGAAGGAGAGAGAGTGAAACAGAGACAGAGAAGGAGAGAGAGAGTGTGAAACAGAGACAGAGAAGGAGAGAGAGTGTGAAACAGAGACAGAGAAGGAGAGAGAGTGTGAAACAGAGACAGAGAAGGAGAGAGAGTGTGAAACAGAGACAGAGAAGGAGAGAGAGTGTGAAACAGAGACAGAGAAGGAGAGAGAGAGTGTGAAACAGAGACAGAGAAGGAGAGAGAGAGTGTGAAACAGAGACAGAGAAGGAGAGAGTGTGAAACAGAGACAGAGAATGAGAGAGTGTGAAACAGAGACAGAGAAGGAGAGAGAGAGTGTGAAACAGAGACAGAAGGAGTGAGAGAGAGAGTGTGAAACAGAGACAGAGAAGGAGAGAGAGAGTGTGAAACAGAGACAGAGAAGGAGAGAGAGAGTGTGAAACAGAGACAGAGAAGGAGAGCGAGTGTGAAACAGACAGAGAAGGAGAGAGAGAGTGTGAAACAGAGACAGAGAAGGAGAGAGAGTGTGTGAAACAGAGACAGAGAAGGAGAGAGAGAGTGTGAAACAGAGACAGAAGGAGTGAGAGAGAGAGTGTGAAACAGAGACAGAGAAGGAGAGAGAGAGTGTGAAACAGAGACAGAGAAGGAGAGAGAGAGTGTGAAACAGAGACAGAGAAGGAGAGCGAGTGTGAAACAGACAGAGAAGGAGAGAGAGAGTGTGAAACAGAGACAGAGAAGGAGAGAGAGTGTGTGAAACAGAGACAGAGAAGGAGAGAGAGAGTGTGAAACAGAGACAGAGAAGGAGAGAGAGAGTGTGAAACAGAGACAGAGAAGGAGAGAGAGAGTGTGAAACAGAGACAGAGAAGGAGAGAGAGTGTGAAACAGAGACAGAGAAGGAGAGAGTGTGAAACAGAGACAGAGAAAGAGAGAGAGTGTGAAACAGAGACAGAGAAGGAGAGAGAGAGTGTGAAACAGAGACAGAGAAGGAGAGAGAGAGTGTGAAACAGACAGAGAAGGAGAGAGAGAGTGTGAAACAGAGACAGAGAAGGAGAGAGAGTGTGAAACAGAGACAGAGAAGGAGAGAGAGTGTGAAACAGAGACAGAGAAGGAGAGAGAGAGTGTGAAACAGAGACAGAGAAGGAGAGAGAGAGTGTGAAACAGAGACAGAGAAGGAGAGAGAGAGTGTGAAACAGAGACAGAGAAGGAGAGAGAGAGTGTGAAACAGAGACAGAGAAGGAGAGAGAGAGTGTGAAACAGAGACAGAGAAGGAGAGAGAGAGTGTGAAACAGAGACAGAGAAGGAGAGAGAGAGTGTGAAACAGAGACAGAGAAGGAGAGAGAGAGTGTGAAACAGAGACAGAGAAGGAGAGAGAGAGTGTGAAACAGAGACAGAGAAGGAGAGAGTGTGTGAAACAGAGACAGAGATTGAGAGAGAGAGAGTGTGAAACAGAGACAGAGAAGGAGAGAGAGTGTGAAACAGAGACAGAGAAGGAGAGAGAGTGTGTGAAACAGAGACAGAGAAGGAGAGAGAGAGAGTGTGAAACAGAGACAGAGAAGGAGAGAGAGAGTGTGAAACAGAGACAGAGAAGGAGAGAGAGTGTGTGAAACAGAGACAGAGAAGGAGAGAGAGTGTGAAACAGAGACAGAGAAGGAGAGAGTGTGTGAAACAGAGACAGAGAAGGAGAGAGAGAGAGAGTGTGAAACAGAGACAGAGAAGGAGAGAGAGTGTGAAACAGAGACAGAGAAGGAGAGAGAGAGTGTGAAACAGAGACAGAGAATGAGAGAGAGAGTGAAACAGAGACAGAGAAGGAGAGAGAGAGAGTGTGAAACAGAGACGGAGAGAGAGAGTGTGAAACAGAGACAGAGAAGGAGAGAGAGAGAGAGTGTGAAACAGAGACAGAGAATGAGAGAGAGTGTGAAACAGAGACAGAGAAGGAGAGAGAGAGTGTGAAACAGAGACAGAGAAGGAGAGAGTGTGAAACAGAGACAGAGAAAGAGAGAGAGTGTGTGAAACAGAGACAGAGAAGGAGAGAGAGTGTGAAACAGAGACAGAGAAGGAGAGAGAGAGAGTGTGAAACAGAGACAGAGAAGGAGAGAGAGTGTGTGAAACAGAGACAGAGGAGAGAGAGTGTGTGAAACAGAGACAGAGAAGGAGAGAGAGAGTGTGAAACAGAGACAGAGAAGGAGAGAGAGAGTGTGAAACAGAGACAGAGAAGGAGAGAGAGTGTGTGAAACAGAGACAGAGAAGGAGAGAGAGAGTGTGAAACAGAGACAGAGAAGGAGAGAGAGAGTGTGAAACAGAGACAGAGAAGGAGAGAGTGTGAAACAGAGACAGAGAAAGAGAGAGAGTGTGAAACAGAGACAGAGAAGGAGAGAGTGTGAAACAGAGACAGAGAAAGAGAGAGAGTGTGAAACAGAGACAGAGAAGGAGAGAGAGAGTGTGAAACAGAGACAGAGAAGGAGAGAGAGAGTGTGAAACAGAGACAGAGAAGGAGAGAGAGAGTGTGAAACAGAGACAGAGAAGGAGAGAGAGAGTGTGAAACAGAGACAGAGAAGGAGAGAGAGTGTGAAACAGAGACAGAGAAGGAGAGAGAGAGAGTGTGAAACAGAGACAGAGAATGAGAGAGAGTGTGTGAAACAGAGACAGAGAAGGAGAGAGAGAGTGTGAAACAGAGACAGAGAAGGAGAGAGAGTGTGTGAAACAGAGACAGAGAAGGAGAGAGAGAGTGTGAAACAGAGACAGAGAAGGAGAGAGAGAGTGTGAAACAGAGACAGAGAAGGAGAGAGTGTGAAACAGAGACAGAGAAAGAGAGAGAGTGTGAAACAGAGACAGAGAAGGAGAGAGTGTGAAACAGAGACAGAGAAAGAGAGAGAGTGTGAAACAGAGACAGAGAAGGAGAGAGAGAGTGTGAAACAGAGACAGAGAAGGAGAGAGAGAGTGTGAAACAGAGACAGAGAAGGAGAGAGAGAGTGTGAAACAGAGACAGAGAAGGAGAGAGAGAGTGTGAAACAGAGACAGAGAAGGAGAGAGAGAGTGTGAAACAGAGACAGAGAAGGAGAGAGAGAGTGTGAAACAGAGACAGAGAAGGAGAGAGAGTGTGTGAAACAGAGACAGAGAAGGAGAGAGAGTGTGAAACAGAGACAGAGAAGGAGAGAGAGAGAGTGTGAAACAGAGAGAGAGAAGGAGAGAGAGTGTGAAACAGAGACAGAGAAGGAGAGAGAGAGTGAAACAGAGACAGAGAAGGAGAGAGAGAGTGTGAAACAGAGACAGAGAAGGAGAGAGAGTGTGAAACAGAGACAGAGAAGGAGAGAGAGAGTGTGAAACAGAGACAGAGAAAGAGAGAGAGTGTGAAACAGAGACAGAGAAGGAGAGAGTGTGAAACAGAGACAGAGAAAGAGAGAGAGTGAAACAGACAGGAGAGAGAGTGTGAAACAGAGACAGAGAAGGAGAGAGAGAGTGTGAAACAGAGACAGAGAAGGAGAGAGAGAGTGTGAAACAGAGACAGAGAAGGAGAGAGAGAGTGTGAAACAGAGACAGAGAAGGAGAGAGAGAGAGTGTGAAACAGAGACAGAGAAGGAGAGAGAGAGTGTGAAACAGAGACAGAGAAGGAGAGAGAGTGTGTGAAACAGAGACAGAGAATGAGAGAGAGTGTGAAACAGAGACAGAGAAGGAGAGAGAGAGTGTGAAACAGAGACAGAGAAGGAGAGAGTGTGAAACAGAGACAGAGAAAGAGAGAGAGTGTGAAACAGAGACAGAGAAGGAGAGAGTGTGAAACAGAGACAGAGAAAGAGAGAGAGTGTGAAACAGAGACAGAGAAGGAGAGAGAGTGTGTGAAACAGAGACAGAGAAGGAGAGAGAGAGTGTGAAACAGAGACAGAGAAGGAGAGAGAGAGAGTGTGAAACAGAGACAGAGAAGGAGAGAGAGAGTGTGAAACAGAGACAGAGAAGGAGAGAGAGAGTGTGAAACAGAGACAGAGAAGGAGAGAGAGAGTGTGAAACAGAGACAGAGAAGGAGAGAGAGAGTGTGAAACAGACAGAGAAGGAGAGAGAGAGTGTGAAACAGAGATAGAGAAGGAGAGAGAGAGTGTGAAACAGAGATCGAGAAGGAGAGAGAGAGTGTGAAACAGAGACAGAGAAGGAGAGAGAGTGTGTGAAACAGAGACAGAGAAGGAGAGAGAGTGTGTGAAACAGAGACAGAGAAGGAGAGAGAGAGTGTGAAACAGAGACAGAGAAGGAGAGAGAGTGTGAAACAGAGACAGAGAAGGAGAGAGAGAGTGTGAAACAGAGACAGAGAATGAGAGAGTGAGAGAGAGAGTGTGAAACAGAGACAGAGAAGGAGAGAGAGAGTGTGAAACAGAGACAGAGAAGGAGAGAGAGAGTGTGAAACAGAGACAGAGAAGGAGAGAGAGAGTGTGAAACAGAGACAGAGAAGGAGAGAGAGAGTGTGAAACAGAGACAGAGAAGGAGAGAGAGAGTGTGAAACAGAGACAGAGAAGGAGAGAGAGAGTGTGAAACAGAGACAGAGAAGGAGAGAGAGAGTGTGAAACAGACAGAGAAGGAGAGAGAGAGTGTGAAACAGAGATAGAGAAGGAGAGAGAGAGTGTGAAACAGAGATCGAGAAGGAGAGAGAGAGTGTGAAACAGAGACAGAGAAGGAGAGAGAGAGTGTGAAACAGAGACAGAGAAGGAGAGAGTGTGAAACAGACAGGAGAGAGAGAGTGTGAAACAGAGACATAGAATGAGAGAGAGAGTGTGAAACAGAGACAGAGAATGAGAGAGTGTGAAACAGAGACATAGAATGAGAGAGAGAGTGTGAAACAGAGACAGAGAAGGAGAGAGAGAGTGTGAAACAGAGACAGAGAAGGAGAGAGAGTGTGTGAAACAGAGACAGAGAAGGAGAGAGAGAGTGTGAAACAGAGACAGAGAAGGAGAGAGTGTGAAACAGAGACAGAGAAAGAGAGAGAGTGTGAAACAGAGACAGAGAAGGAGAGAGTGTGAAACAGACAGGAGAGAGAGAGTGTGAAACAGAGACATAGAATGAGAGAGAGAGTGTGAAACAGAGACAGAGAATGAGAGAGTGTGAAACAGAGACATAGAATGAGAGAGAGAGTGTGAAACAGAGACAGAGAATGAGAGTGTGAAACAGAGACAGAAGGAGAGAGAGAGAGAGTGTGAAACAGAGACAAAGAAGGAGAGAGAGAGTGTGAAACAGAGACAGAGGAGAGAGTGTGTGAAACAGAGACAGAGGAGAGAGAGTGTGAAACAGAGAATGAGAGAGAGAGAGAGAGAGAGTGTGAAACAGAGACAGAGGAGAGAGAGAGTGTGAAACAGAGACAGAGGAGAGAGAGTGTGAAACAGACAGAGGAGAGAGAGTGTGAAACAGAGACAGAGAAAGAGAGAGAGTGTGAAACAGAGACAGAGGAGAGAGAGTGTGAAACAGACAGAGGAGAGAGAGTGTGAAACAGAGACAGAGAAGGAGAGAGAGTGTGAAACAGAGACAGAGAAGGAGAGAGAGTGTGAAACAGAGACAGAGAAGGAGAGAGAGAGTGTGAAACAGAGACAGAGAAGGAGAGAGAGAGTGTGAAACAGAGACAGAGAAGGAGAGAGTGTGAAACAGACAGGAGAGAGAGAGTGTGAAACAGAGACATAGAATGAGAGAGAGAGTGTGAAACAGAGACAGAGAATGAGAGAGTGTGAAACAGAGACAGAGAATGAGAGTGTGAAACAGAGACAGAAGGAGAGAGAGAGAGAGTGTGAAACAGAGACAAAGAAGGAGAGAGAGAGTGTGAAACAGAGACAGAGGAGAGAGTGTGTGAAACAGAGACAGAGGAGAGAGAGTGTGAAACAGAGAATGAGAGAGAGAGAGAGAGAGAGTGTGAAACAGAGACAGAGGAGAGAGAGTGTGAAACAGACAGAGGAGAGAGAGTGTGAAACAGAGACAGAGAAAGAGAGAGAGTGTGAAACAGAGACAGAGAATGAGAGAGAGTGTGAAACAGAGACAGAGAAGGAGAGAGAGAGAGTGTGAAACAGAGACAGAGAAGGAGAGAGAGAGTGTGAAACAGAGACAGAGAAGGAGAGAGAGTGTGAAACAGAGACAGAGAAGGAGAGAGAGAGTGTGAAACAGAGACAGAGAAGGAGAGAGAGAGTGTGAAACAGAGACAGAGAAGGAGAGAGAGAGTGTGAAACAGAGACAGAGAAGGAGAGAGAGAGTGTGAAACAGAGACAGAGAAGGAGAGAGAGAGTGTGAAACAGAGACAGAGAAGGAGAGAGAGAGTGTGAAACAGAGACAGAGAAGGAGAGAGAGTGTGTGAAACAGAGACAGAGAAGGAGAGAGAGAGTGTGAAACAGAGACAGAGAAGGAGAGAGAGTGTGAAACAGAGACAGAGAAGGAGAGAGAGAGTGTGAAACAGAGATAGAGAAGGAGAGAGAGAGAGTGTGAAACAGAGACAGAGAAGGAGAGAGTGTGAAACAGACAGGAGAGAGAGAGTGTGAAACAGAGACATAGAATGAGAGAGAGAGTGTGAAACAGAGACAGAGAATGAGAGAGTGTGAAACAGAGACAGAGAATGAGAGAGTGTGAAACAGAGACAAAGAAGGAGAGAGTGTGAAACACAGACATAGAATGAGAGAGAGAGTTTGAAACAGAGACAGAGAATGAGAGAGAGAGAGAGTGTGAAACAGAGACAGAAGGAGAGAGAGAGAGAGTGTGAAACAGAGACAAAGAAGGAGAGAGTGTGAAACAGACAGAGAATGAGAGAGAGTGTGAAACAGAGACAGAGAAGGAGAGAGTGTGAAACAGAGACAGAGAAGGAGAGAGAGAGTGTGAAGCAGAGGCAGAGAAGGAGAGAGAGAGTGTGAAACACAGACAGAGAAGGAGAGAGAGAGTGTGAAACAGAGACAGAGAAGGAGAGAGAGAGTGTGAAACAGAGACAGAGAATGAGAGAGAGAGAGAGAGTGTGAAACAGAGACAGAGAAGGAGAGAGTGTGTGAAACAGAGACAGAGAATGAGAGAGAGAGAGAGAGTGTGAAACAGAGACAGAGGAGAGAGAGAGTGTGAAACAGAGACAGAGAAGGAGAGAAAGTGTGAAACAGAGACAGAGAAGGAAAGAGAGAGTGTGAAACAGAGACAGAGAAGGAGAGAGAGAGTGTGAAACACAGACAGAGAAGGAGAGAGAGAGTGTGAAACAGAGACAGAGAAGGAGAGAGAGAGTGTGAAACAGAGACAGAGAATGAGAGAGAGAGAGAGAGTGTGAAACAGAGACAGAGAAGGAGAGAGTGTGTGAAACAGAGACAGAGAAGGAGAGAGTGTGTGAAACAGAGACAGAGAATGAGAGAGAGAGAGAGAGTGTGAAACAGAGACAGAGGAGAGAGAGAGTGTGAAACAGAGACAGAGGAGAGAGAGTGTGAAACAGAGACAGAGGAGAGAGAGTGTGAAACAGAGACAGAGGAGAGAGAGTGTGAAACAGAGAGAGAAGGAGAGAGAGAGTGTGTGAAACAGACAGAGAATGAGAGAGAGTGTGAAACAGAGACAGAGAAGGAGAGAGAGAAAGTGTGAAACAGAGACAGAGAAGGAAAGAGAGAGTGTGAAACAGAGACAGAGAAGGAGAGAGAGAGTGTGAAACACAGACAGAGAAGGAGAGAGAGAGTGTGAAACAGACAGAGAAGGAGAGAGAGAGTGTGAAACAGAGACAGAGAAGGAGAGAGAGAGTGTGAAACAGAGACAGAGAAGGAGAGAGAGTGTGAAACAGAGACAGAGGAGAGAGAGTGTGAAACAGAGACAGAGATTGAGAGAGAGCGTGTGAAACAGAGACAAAGGAGAGAGAGAGTGTGAAACAGAGACCGAGGAGAGAGAGTGTGAAACAGAGACCGAGGAGAGAGAGTGTGAAACAGAGACCGAGGAGAGAGAGTGTGAAACAGAGACCGAGGAGAGAGAGTGTGAAACAGAGACAGAGGAGAGAGAGTGTGAAACAGAGACAGAGGAGAGAGAGTGTGAAACAGAGACAGAGGAGAGAGAGAGAGTGTGTGAAACAGAGACAGAAGGAGAAAGAGAGTGTGAAAGAGACAGGAGAGAGAAAGAGTGTGAAACAGAGACAGAAAATGAGAGAGAGAGTGTGAAACAGAGACAAAGAAGGAGAGAGTGTGAAACAGAGAGGAGAGAGTGTGAAACAGAGACAGAGGAGAGAGAGAGAGAGAGAGTGTGAAACAGAGACAGAGAATGAGAGAGAGTGTGAAGCAGAGACAGAAAATGAGAGAGAGAGTGTGAAACAGAGACAAAGAAGGAGAGAGTGTGAAACAGAGAGGAGAGAGTTTGAAACAGAGACAGAGGAGAGAGAGAGAGAGAGAGTGTGAAACAGAGACAGAGGAGAGAGTGTGTGAAACAGAGACAGAGGAGAGAGAGAGAGAGAGAGTGTGAAACAGAGACAGAGGAGAGAGTGTGTGAAACAGAGACAGAGAATGAGAGAGAGTGTGAAGCAGAGACAGAAAATGAGAGAGAGTGTGAAACAGAGACAAAGAAGGAGAGAGTGTGAAACAGAGAGGAGAGAGTGTGAAACAGAGACAGAGATTGAGAGAGAGCGTGTGAAACAGAGACAAAGGAGAGAGAGAGTGTGAAACAGAGACCGAGGAGAGAGAGTGTGAAACAGAGACCGAGGAGAGAGAGTGTGAAACAGAGACCGAGGAGAGAGAGTGTGAAACAGAGACCGAGGAGAGAGAGTGTGAAACAGAGACAGAGGAGAGAGAGTGTGAAACAGAGACAGAGGAGAGAGAGTGTGAAACAGAGACAGAGGAGAGAGAGAGAGTGTGTGAAACAGAGACAGAAGGAGAAAGAGAGTGTGAAAGAGACAGGAGAGAGAAAGAGTGTGAAACAGAGACAGAAAATGAGAGAGAGAGTGTGAAACAGAGACAAAGAAGGAGAGAGTGTGAAACAGAGAGGAGAGAGTGTGAAACAGAGACAGAGGAGAGAGAGAGAGAGAGAGTGTGAAACAGAGACAGAGGAGAGAGTGTGTGAAACAGAGACAGAGAATGAGAGAGAGTGTGAAGCAGAGACAGAAAATGAGAGAGAGAGTGTGAAACAGAGACAAAGAAGGAGAGAGTGTGAAACAGAGAGGAGAGAGTTTGAAACAGAGACAGAGGAGAGAGAGAGAGAGAGAGTGTGAAACAGAGACAGAGGAGAGAGTGTGTGAAACAGAGACAGAGGAGAGAGAGAGAGAGAGAGTGTGAAACAGAGACAGAGGAGAGAGTGTGTGAAACAGAGACAGAGAATGAGAGAGAGTGTGAAGCAGAGACAGAAAATGAGAGAGAGTGTGAAACAGAGACAAAGAAGGAGAGAGTGTGAAACAGAGAGGAGAGAGTGTGAAACAGAGACAGAGAATGAGAGAGAGAGTTTGAAACAGAGACAGAGAATGAGAGAGAGAGAGAGTGTGAAACAGAGACAGAGGAGAGAGAGTGTGAAACAGAGACAGAGGAGAGAGAGTGTGAAACAGAGACAGAGGAGAGAGAGTGTGAAACAGAGACAGAGGAGAGAGAGTGTGAAACAGAGAGAGAAGGAGCGAGAGAGAGAGAGTGTGTGAAACAGAGACAGAAGGAGAGAGAAATAGTGTGAAACAGAGACAGAAAATGAGAGAGAGAGTGTGAAACAGAGACAAAGAAGGAGAGAGTGTGAAACAGAGACAAAGAAGGAGAGAGTGTGAAACAGAGAGGAGAGAGAGAGAGTGTGAAACAGAGACAGAGAATGAGAGAGAGAGTTTGAAACAGAGACAGAGAATGAGAGAGAGAGAGAGTGTGAAACAGAGACAGAGAGTGAGAGAGAGAGTGTGAAACAGAGACAGAGAAGGAGAGAGTGTGTGAAACAGAGACAGAGAATGAGAGAGAGTGTGAAACAGAGACAGAAAATGAGAGAGAGTGTGAAACAGAGACAGAGAAGGAGAGAGACTCTGTGAAACAGACAATGAGAGAGAGTGTGAAACAGGCAGAGAATGAGAGAGAGAGTGTGAAACAAACAAAAGGAGAGAAAGAGATTGCGAAACAGAGACAGAGAATGAGAGTGAGAGAGAGAGTGTGAAACAGAGACAGAGAAGGAGAGAGAGTGTGAAACAGAGACAGAGAAGGAGAGAGAGAGTGTGAAACAGAGACAGAGAAGGAGAGAGAGAGTGTGAAACAGAGACAGAGAAGGAGAGAGGGTGAAACAGAGACAGAGAAGGAGAGAGAGTGTGAAACAGAGACAGAGAAGGAGAGAGAGAGTGTGAAACAGAGACAGAGAAGGAGAGAGAGAGTGTGAAACAGAGACAGAGAAGGAGAGAGAGAGTGTGAAACAGAGACAGAGAAGGAGAGAGAGAGTGTGAAACAGAGACAGAGAAGGAGAGAGAGAGAGTGTGAAACAGAGACAGGAGAGAGTGTGAAACAGAGACAGGAGAGAGTGTGAAACAGAGACAGGAGAGAGTGTGAAACAGAGACAGGAGAGAGTGTGAAACAGAGACAGAGAATGAGAGAGAGGGCAAGTGCGAAACAGACAGAGAAGGAGAGAGAGTGTGAAACAGAGACAGGAGAGAGTGTGATACAGAGACAGGAGAGAGTGTGAAACAGAGACAGGATAGAGTGTGAAACAGAGACAGGAGAGAGTGTGAAACAGAGACAGGAGAGAGTGTGAAACAGAGACAGGAGAGAGTGTGAAACAGAGACAGGAGAGAGTGAGAAACAGAGACAGGAGAGAGTGTGAAACAGAGACAGGAGAGAGTGTGAAACAGAGACAGGAGAGAGTGTGAAACAGAGACAGGAGAGAGTGTGAAACAGAGACAGGAGAGAGTGTGAAACAGAGACAGGAGAGAGTGTGAAACAGAGACAGGAGAGAGTGTGAAACAGAGACAGGAGAGAGTGTGAAACAGAGACAGGAGAGAGTGTGAAACAGAGACAGGAGAGAGTGTGAAACAGAGACAGGAGAGAGTGTGAAACAGAGACAGGAGAGAGTGTGAAACAGAGACAGGAGAGAGTGTGAAACAGAGACAGGAGAGAGTGTGAAACAGACAGGAGAGAGTGTGAAACAGAGACAGGAGAGAGTGTGAAACAGAGACAGGAGAGAGTGTGAAACAGAGACAGGAGAGAGTGTGAAACAGAGACAGGAGAGGGTGTGAAACAGAGACAGGAGAGGGTGTGAAACAGAGACAGGAGAGGGTGTGAAACAGAGACAGGAGAGGGTGTGAAACAGAGACAGGAGAGGGTGTGAAACAGAGACAGGAGAGGGTGTGAAACAGAGACAGGAGAGGGTGTGAAACAGAGACAGGAGAGGGTGTGAAACAGAGACAGGAGAGGGTGTGAAACAGAGACAGGAGAGAGTGTGAAACAGAGACAGGAGAGAGTGTGAAACAGAGACAGGAGAGAGTGTGAAACAGAGACAGGAGAGAGTGTGAAACAGAGACAGGAGAGAGTGTGAAACAGAGACAGGAGAGAGTGTGAAGCAGAGACAGGAGAGAGTGTGTGAAACAGAGACAGGAGAGAGTGTGTGAAACAGAGACAGGAGAGAGTGTGTGAAACAGAGACAGGAGAGAGTGTGTGAAACAGAGACAGGAGAGAGTGTGTGAAACAGAGACAGGAGAGAGTGTGTGAAACAGAGACAGGAGAGAGTGTGTGAAACAGAGACAGGAGAGAGTGTGTGAAACAGAGACAGGAGAGAAAGACAGGAGAGAGTGTGAAACAGAGACAGGAGAGAGTGTGTGAAACAGATACAGGAGAGAGTGTGTGAAACAGAGACAGGAGAGAGTGTGTGAAACAGAGACAGGAGAGAGTGTGTGAAACAGAGACAGGAGAGAGAGTGTGAAACAGAGACAGGAGAGAGAGTGTGAAACAGAGACAGGAGAGAGTGTGTGAAACAGAGACAGGAGAGAGTGTGTGAAACAGAGACAGGAGAGAGTGTGTGAAACAGAGACAGGAGAGAGTGTGTGAAACAGAGACAGGAGAGAGAGTGTGAAACAGAGACAGGAGAGAGAGTGTGAAACAGAGACAGGAGAGAGTGTGTGAAACAGAGACAGGAGAGAGTGTGAAACAGAGACAGGAGAGAGTGTGAAACAGAGACAGGAGAGAGTGTGAAACAGAGACAGGAGAGAGTGTGTGAAACAGAGACAGGAGAGAGTGTGTGAAACAGAGACAGGAGAGAGTGTGTGAAACAGAGACAGGAGAGAGTGTGTGAAACAGAGACAGGAGAGAGTGTGTGAAACAGAGACAGAGAAGGAGAGAGAGAGTGTGAAACAGAGACAGAGAAGGAAAGAGAGAGTGTGAAACAGAGACAGAGAAGGAGAGAGAGTGTGTGAAACAGAGACAGAGAAGGAGAGAGAGAGTGTGAAACAGAGACAGAGAAGGAGAGAGAGAGAGAGTGTGAAACAGAGACAGAGGAGAGAGAGTGTGTGAAACAGACAGAAGGAGAGAGAGTGTGAAGCAGAGACAGAGATTGAGAGAGAGAGTGTGAATCAGAGACAGAGATTGAGAGAGAGAGTGTGAATCAGAGACAAAGAAGGAGAGAGAGAGTGTGAAACAGAGAGAGAGAGAGTGTGAAACAGAGACAGAGGAGAGAGAGTGTGAAACAGAGACAGGAGAGAGAAAGAGTGTGAAACAGAGACAGAAAATGAGAGAGAGAGAGTGAAACAGACACAGAGAAGGCAAGAGAGAGAGTGTGAAACAGAGACAGAGAATGAGAGAGAGAGAGAGTGTGAAACAGAGACAAAGGAGAGAGAGTGTGAAACAGAGACAAAGGAGAGAGAGTGTGAAACAGAGACGAAGGAGAAGAGAGTGTGAAACAGAGAGAGAATGAGAGAGAGTGTGAAACAGAGACAGAGAATGAGAGAAAGTGTGAAACAGGCAGAGAATGAGAGAGAGAGTGTGAAACAGACAAAAGGAGAGAAAGAGATTGCGAAACAGAGACAGAGAATGAGAGAGTGAGAGAGAGAGTGTGAAACTGAGACAGAGAAGGAGAGAGAGAGTGTGAAACAGAGACAGAGAATGAGAGAGAGAGAGAGAATGAAACAGAGACAGAGAATGAGAGAGAGAGAGAGAGTGAAACAGAATCAAAGAATGAGAAAGAGTGTGAAACAGAGACAGAGAATGTGAAACAGAGACGGAGAAGGAGAGAGACTGTGTGAAACAGACAGAGAATGAGAGAGAGAGTGTGAAACAGACAAAAGGAGAGAAAGAGATTGCGAAACAGAGACAGAGAATGAGAGAGTGAGAGAGAGTGTGAAACAGAGACAGAGAAGGAGAGAGTGTGAAACAGAGACAAAGAAGGAGAGAGAGAGAGTGTGAAACAGAGACAGAGAATGAGAGAGAGTGTGAAACAGAGACAGGAGAGAGGAGGATTGTGAAACAGAGACAGAAAATGAGAGAGAGAGTGTGAAACAGAGACAAAGAAGGAGAGAGTGTGAAACAGAGACAGAGAAGGAGAGAGAGTGTGTGCAACAGAGACAGAGGAGAGAGAGAGTGTGAAACAGAGAAGGAGAGAGAGTGTGTGAAACAGACAGAAGGAGAGAGAGTGTGAAACAGAGACAGAGATTGAGAGAGAGAGTGTGAATCAGAGACAAAGAAGGAGAGAGTGTGAAACAGAGACATAGAATGAGAGAGAGAGTGTGAAACAGAGACAGAGAATGAGAGAGTGTGAAACAGAGACAGAGAAGGAGAGAGTGTGAAACAGAGACAGACAGAAGGAGAGAGAGTGTGTGAAACAGAGACAGAATGAGAGAGTGTGAAACAGAGACAGAAGGAGAGAGAGAGAGAGTGTGAAACAGAGACAAAGGAGAGAGTGTGAAACGGAGAGAGACAGAGTGTGAAACAGAGACAGAGGAGAGAGAGTGTGAAACAGAGACAGGAGAGAGAAAGAGTGTGAAACAGAGACAGAAAATGAGAGAGAGAGAGTGTGAAACAGAGACAGAGAATGAGAGAGAGTGTGAAACAGAGACAGAAAATGAGAGAGAGTGTGAAACAGAGACAGAGAAGGGGAGAGACTGTGTGAAACAGACAGAGAATGAGAGAGAGAGTGTGAAACAGACAAAAGGAGAGAAAGAGATTGCGAAACAGAGACAGAGAATGAGAGAGTGAGAGAGAGAGTGTGAGACAGAGACAGAGGAGAGAGAGTGTGAAACAGAGACAGGGGAGAGAGAGTGTGAAACAGAGAGAGGAGAGAGAGTGTGAAACAGAGAGAGAAGGAGCGAGAGAGAGAGAGAGTGTGAAACAGAGACAGGAGAGAGAAAGAGTGTGAAACAGAGACAGAAAATGAGAGAGAGAGTGTGAAACAGAGACAAAGAAGGAGAGAGTGTGAAACAGAGAGGAGAGAGAGAGAGAGAGTGTGAAACAGAGACAGAGAATGAGAGAGAGAGAGTGTGAAACAGACAGAGGAGAGAGTGTGTGAAACAGAGACAGAGAATGAGAGAGAGTGTGAAACAGAGATAGAGAAGGAGAGAGAGAGTGTGAAACAGAGATCGAGAAGGAGAGAGAGAGTGTGAAACAGAGACAGAGAAGGAGAGAGAGTGTGTGAAACAGAGACAGAGAAGGAGAGAGAGTGTGTGAAACAGAGACAGAGAAGGAGAGAGAGAGTGTGAAACAGAGACAGAGAAGGAGAGAGAGTGTGAAACAGAGACAGAGAAGGAGAGAGAGAGTGTGAAACAGAGACAGAGAAGGAGAGAGAGAGTGTGAAACAGAGACAGAGAATGAGAGAGTGAGAGAGAGAGTGTGAAACAGAGACAGAGAAGGAGAGAGAGAGTGTGAAACAGAGACAGAGAAGGAGAGAGAGAGTGTGAAACAGAGACAGAGAAGGAGAGAGAGAGTGTGAAACAGAGACAGAGAAGGAGAGAGAGAGTGTGAAACAGAGACAGAGAAGGAGAGAGAGAGTGTGAAACAGAGACAGAGAAGGAGAGAGAGAGTGTGAAACAGAGACAGAGAAGGAGAGAGAGAGTGTGAAACAGACAGAGAAGGAGAGAGAGAGTGTGAAACAGAGATAGAGAAGGAGAGAGAGAGTGTGAAACAGAGATCGAGAAGGAGAGAGAGAGTGTGAAACAGAGACAGAGAAGGAGAGAGAGAGTGTGAAACAGAGACAGAGAAGGAGAGAGTGTGAAACAGACAGGAGAGAGAGAGTGTGAAACAGAGACATAGAATGAGAGAGAGAGTGTGAAACAGAGACAGAGAATGAGAGAGTGTGAAACAGAGACATAGAATGAGAGAGAGAGTGTGAAACAGAGACAGAGAAGGAGAGAGAGAGTGTGAAACAGAGACAGAGAAGGAGAGAGAGTGTGTGAAACAGAGACAGAGAAGGAGAGAGAGAGTGTGAAACAGAGACAGAGAAGGAGAGAGTGTGAAACAGAGACAGAGAAAGAGAGAGAGTGTGAAACAGAGACAGAGAAGGAGAGAGTGTGAAACAGACAGGAGAGAGAGAGTGTGAAACAGAGACATAGAATGAGAGAGAGAGTGTGAAACAGAGACAGAGAATGAGAGAGTGTGAAACAGAGACATAGAATGAGAGAGAGAGTGTGAAACAGAGACAGAGAATGAGAGTGTGAAACAGAGACAGAAGGAGAGAGAGAGAGAGTGTGAAACAGAGACAAAGAAGGAGAGAGAGAGTGTGAAACAGAGACAGAGGAGAGAGTGTGTGAAACAGAGACAGAGGAGAGAGAGTGTGAAACAGAGAATGAGAGAGAGAGAGAGAGAGAGTGTGAAACAGAGACAGAGGAGAGAGAGAGTGTGAAACAGAGACAGAGGAGAGAGAGTGTGAAACAGACAGAGGAGAGAGAGTGTGAAACAGAGACAGAGAAAGAGAGAGAGTGTGAAACAGAGACAGAGAATGAGAGAGAGTGTGAAACAGAGACAGAGAAGGAGAGAGAGTGTGAAACAGAGACAGAGAAGGAGAGAGAGTGTGAAACAGAGACAGAGAAGGAGAGAGAGAGTGTGAAACAGAGACAGAGAAGGAGAGAGAGTGTGAAACAGAGACAGAGAAGGAGAGAGAGAGTGTGAAACAGAGACAGAGAAGGAGAGAGAGAGTGTGAAACAGAGACAGAGAAGGAGAGAGTGTGAAACAGACAGGAGAGAGAGAGTGTGAAACAGAGACATAGAATGAGAGAGAGAGTGTGAAACAGAGACAGAGAATGAGAGAGTGTGAAACAGAGACAGAGAATGAGAGTGTGAAACAGAGACAGAAGGAGAGAGAGAGAGAGTGTGAAACAGAGACAAAGAAGGAGAGAGAGAGTGTGAAACAGAGACAGAGGAGAGAGTGTGTGAAACAGAGACAGAGGAGAGAGAGTGTGAAACAGAGAATGAGAGAGAGAGAGAGAGAGAGTGTGAAACAGAGACAGAGGAGAGAGAGTGTGAAACAGACAGAGGAGAGAGAGTGTGAAACAGAGACAGAGAAAGAGAGAGAGTGTGAAACAGAGACAGAGAATGAGAGAGAGTGTGAAACAGAGACAGAGAAGGAGAGAGAGAGAGTGTGAAACAGAGACAGAGAAGGAGAGAGAGAGTGTGAAACAGAGACAGAGAAGGAGAGAGAGTGTGTGAAACAGAGACAGAGAAGGAGAGAGAGTGTGAAACAGAGACAGAGAAGGAGAGAGAGAGTGTGAAACAGAGACAGAGAAGGAGAGAGAGAGTGTGAAACAGAGACAGAGAAGGAGAGAGAGAGTGTGAAACAGAGACAGAGAAGGAGAGAGAGAGTGTGAAACAGAGACAGAGAAGGAGAGAGAGAGTGTGAAACAGAGACAGAGAAGGAGAGAGAGTGTGTGAAACAGAGACAGAGAAGGAGAGAGAGAGTGTGAAACAGAGACAGAGAAGGAGAGAGAGTGTGAAACAGAGACAGAGAAGGAGAGAGAGAGTGTGAAACAGAGACAGAGAAGGAGAGAGAGAGTGTGAAACAGAGACAGAGAAGGAGAGAGAGAGTGTGAAACAGAGACAGAGAAGGAGAGAGAGTGTGTGAAACAGAGACAGAGAAGGAGAGAGAGAGTGTGAAACAGAGACAGAGAAGGAGAGAGAGTGTGAAACAGAGACAGAGAAGGAGAGAGAGAGTGTGAAACAGAGATAGAGAAGGAGAGAGAGAGAGTGTGAAACAGAGACAGAGAAGGAGAGAGTGTGAAACAGACAGGAGAGAGAGAGTGTGAAACAGAGACATAGAATGAGAGAGAGAGTGTGAAACAGAGACAGAGAATGAGAGAGTGTGAAACAGAGACAGAGAATGAGAGAGTGTGAAACAGAGACAAAGAAGGAGAGAGTGTGAAACACAGACATAGAATGAGAGAGAGAGTTTGAAACAGAGACAGAGAATGAGAGAGAGAGAGAGTGTGAAACAGAGACAGAAGGAGAGAGAGAGAGAGTGTGAAACAGAGACAAAGAAGGAGAGAGTGTGAAACAGACAGAGAATGAGAGAGAGTGTGAAACAGAGACAGAGAAGGAGAGAGTGTGAAACAGAGACAGAGAAGGAGAGAGAGAGTGTGAAGCAGAGGCAGAGAAGGAGAGAGAGAGTGTGAAACACAGACAGAGAAGGAGAGAGAGAGTGTGAAACAGAGACAGAGAAGGAGAGAGAGAGTGTGAAACAGAGACAGAGAATGAGAGAGAGAGAGAGAGTGTGAAACAGAGACAGAGAAGGAGAGAGTGTGTGAAACAGAGACAGAGAATGAGAGAGAGAGAGAGAGTGTGAAACAGAGACAGAGGAGAGAGAGAGTGTGAAACAGAGACAGAGAAGGAGAGAAAGTGTGAAACAGAGACAGAGAAGGAAAGAGAGAGTGTGAAACAGAGACAGAGAAGGAGAGAGAGAGTGTGAAACACAGACAGAGAAGGAGAGAGAGAGTGTGAAACAGAGACAGAGAAGGAGAGAGAGAGTGTGAAACAGAGACAGAGAATGAGAGAGAGAGAGAGAGTGTGAAACAGAGACAGAGAAGGAGAGAGTGTGTGAAACAGAGACAGAGAAGGAGAGAGTGTGTGAAACAGAGACAGAGAATGAGAGAGAGAGAGAGAGTGTGAAACAGAGACAGAGGAGAGAGAGAGTGTGAAACAGAGACAGAGGAGAGAGAGTGTGAAACAGAGACAGAGGAGAGAGAGTGTGAAACAGAGACAGAGGAGAGAGAGTGTGAAACAGAGAGAGAAGGAGAGAGAGAGTGTGTGAAACAGACAGAGAATGAGAGAGAGTGTGAAACAGAGACAGAGAAGGAGAGAGAGAAAGTGTGAAACAGAGACAGAGAAGGAAAGAGAGAGTGTGAAACAGAGACAGAGAAGGAGAGAGAGAGTGTGAAACACAGACAGAGAAGGAGAGAGAGAGTGTGAAACAGACAGAGAAGGAGAGAGAGAGTGTGAAACAGAGACAGAGAAGGAGAGAGAGAGTGTGAAACAGAGACAGAGAAGGAGAGAGAGTGTGAAACAGAGACAGAGGAGAGAGAGTGTGAAACAGAGACAGAGATTGAGAGAGAGCGTGTGAAACAGAGACAAAGGAGAGAGAGAGTGTGAAACAGAGACCGAGGAGAGAGAGTGTGAAACAGAGACCGAGGAGAGAGAGTGTGAAACAGAGACCGAGGAGAGAGAGTGTGAAACAGAGACCGAGGAGAGAGAGTGTGAAACAGAGACAGAGGAGAGAGAGTGTGAAACAGAGACAGAGGAGAGAGAGTGTGAAACAGAGACAGAGGAGAGAGAGAGAGTGTGTGAAACAGAGACAGAAGGAGAAAGAGAGTGTGAAAGAGACAGGAGAGAGAAAGAGTGTGAAACAGAGACAGAAAATGAGAGAGAGAGTGTGAAACAGAGACAAAGAAGGAGAGAGTGTGAAACAGAGAGGAGAGAGTGTGAAACAGAGACAGAGGAGAGAGAGAGAGAGAGAGTGTGAAACAGAGACAGAGGAGAGAGTGTGTGAAACAGAGACAGAGAATGAGAGAGAGTGTGAAGCAGAGACAGAAAATGAGAGAGAGAGTGTGAAACAGAGACAAAGAAGGAGAGAGTGTGAAACAGAGAGGAGAGAGTTTGAAACAGAGACAGAGGAGAGAGAGAGAGAGAGAGTGTGAAACAGAGACAGAGGAGAGAGTGTGTGAAACAGAGACAGAGGAGAGAGAGAGAGAGAGAGTGTGAAACAGAGACAGAGGAGAGAGTGTGTGAAACAGAGACAGAGAATGAGAGAGAGTGTGAAGCAGAGACAGAAAATGAGAGAGAGTGTGAAACAGAGACAAAGAAGGAGAGAGTGTGAAACAGAGAGGAGAGAGTGTGAAACAGAGACAGAGATTGAGAGAGAGCGTGTGAAACAGAGACAAAGGAGAGAGAGAGTGTGAAACAGAGACCGAGGAGAGAGAGTGTGAAACAGAGACCGAGGAGAGAGAGTGTGAAACAGAGACCGAGGAGAGAGAGTGTGAAACAGAGACCGAGGAGAGAGAGTGTGAAACAGAGACAGAGGAGAGAGAGTGTGAAACAGAGACAGAGGAGAGAGAGTGTGAAACAGAGACAGAGGAGAGAGAGTGTGAAACAGAGACAGAGGAGAGAGAGAGAGTGTGTGAAACAGAGACAGAAGGAGAAAGAGAGTGTGAAAGAGACAGGAGAGAGAAAGAGTGTGAAACAGAGACAGAAAATGAGAGAGAGAGTGTGAAACAGAGACAAAGAAGGAGAGAGTGTGAAACAGAGAGGAGAGAGTGTGAAACAGAGACAGAGGAGAGAGAGAGAGAGAGAGTGTGAAACAGAGACAGAGGAGAGAGTGTGTGAAACAGAGACAGAGAATGAGAGAGAGTGTGAAGCAGAGACAGAAAATGAGAGAGAGAGTGTGAAACAGAGACAAAGAAGGAGAGAGTGTGAAACAGAGAGGAGAGAGTTTGAAACAGAGACAGAGGAGAGAGAGAGAGAGAGAGTGTGAAACAGAGACAGAGGAGAGAGTGTGTGAAACAGAGACAGAGGAGAGAGAGAGAGAGAGAGTGTGAAACAGAGACAGAGGAGAGAGTGTGTGAAACAGAGACAGAGAATGAGAGAGAGTGTGAAGCAGAGACAGAAAATGAGAGAGAGTGTGAAACAGAGACAAAGAAGGAGAGAGTGTGAAACAGAGAGGAGAGAGTGTGAAACAGAGACAGAGAATGAGAGAGAGAGTTTGAAACAGAGACAGAGAATGAGAGAGAGAGAGAGTGTGAAACAGAGACAGAGGAGAGAGAGTGTGAAACAGAGACAGAGGAGAGAGAGTGTGAAACAGAGACAGAGGAGAGAGAGTGTGAAACAGAGACAGAGGAGAGAGAGTGTGAAACAGAGAGAGAAGGAGCGAGAGAGAGAGAGTGTGTGAAACAGAGACAGAAGGAGAGAGAAATAGTGTGAAACAGAGACAGAAAATGAGAGAGAGAGTGTGAAACAGAGACAAAGAAGGAGAGAGTGTGAAACAGAGACAAAGAAGGAGAGAGTGTGAAACAGAGAGGAGAGAGAGAGAGTGTGAAACAGAGACAGAGAATGAGAGAGAGAGTTTGAAACAGAGACAGAGAATGAGAGAGAGAGAGAGTGTGAAACAGAGACAGAGAGTGAGAGAGAGAGTGTGAAACAGAGACAGAGAAGGAGAGAGTGTGTGAAACAGAGACAGAGAATGAGAGAGAGTGTGAAACAGAGACAGAAAATGAGAGAGAGTGTGAAACAGAGACAGAGAAGGAGAGAGACTCTGTGAAACAGACAATGAGAGAGAGTGTGAAACAGGCAGAGAATGAGAGAGAGAGTGTGAAACAAACAAAAGGAGAGAAAGAGATTGCGAAACAGAGACAGAGAATGAGAGTGAGAGAGAGAGTGTGAAACAGAGACAGAGAAGGAGAGAGAGTGTGAAACAGAGACAGAGAAGGAGAGAGAGAGTGTGAAACAGAGACAGAGAAGGAGAGAGAGAGTGTGAAACAGAGACAGAGAAGGAGAGAGGGTGAAACAGAGACAGAGAAGGAGAGAGAGTGTGAAACAGAGACAGAGAAGGAGAGAGAGAGTGTGAAACAGAGACAGAGAAGGAGAGAGAGAGTGTGAAACAGAGACAGAGAAGGAGAGAGAGAGAGTGTGAAACAGAGACAGGAGAGAGTGTGAAACAGAGACAGGAGAGAGTGTGAAACAGAGACAGGAGAGAGTGTGAAACAGAGACAGGAGAGAGTGTGAAACAGAGACAGAGAATGAGAGAGAGGGCAAGTGCGAAACAGACAGAGAAGGAGAGAGAGTGTGAAACAGAGACAGGAGAGAGTGTGATACAGAGACAGGAGAGAGTGTGAAACAGAGACAGGATAGAGTGTGAAACAGAGACAGGAGAGAGTGTGAAACAGAGACAGGAGAGAGTGTGAAACAGAGACAGGAGAGAGTGTGAAACAGAGACAGGAGAGAGTGAGAAACAGAGACAGGAGAGAGTGTGAAACAGAGACAGGAGAGAGTGTGAAACAGAGACAGGAGAGAGTGTGAAACAGAGACAGGAGAGAGTGTGAAACAGAGACAGGAGAGAGTGTGAAACAGAGACAGGAGAGAGTGTGAAACAGAGACAGGAGAGAGTGTGAAACAGAGACAGGAGAGAGTGTGAAACAGAGACAGGAGAGAGTGTGAAACAGAGACAGGAGAGAGTGTGAAACAGAGACAGGAGAGAGTGTGAAACAGAGACAGGAGAGAGTGTGAAACAGAGACAGGAGAGAGTGTGAAACAGAGACAGGAGAGAGTGTGAAACAGACAGGAGAGAGTGTGAAACAGAGACAGGAGAGAGTGTGAAACAGAGACAGGAGAGAGTGTGAAACAGAGACAGGAGAGAGTGTGAAACAGAGACAGGAGAGGGTGTGAAACAGAGACAGGAGAGGGTGTGAAACAGAGACAGGAGAGGGTGTGAAACAGAGACAGGAGAGGGTGTGAAACAGAGACAGGAGAGGGTGTGAAACAGAGACAGGAGAGGGTGTGAAACAGAGACAGGAGAGGGTGTGAAACAGAGACAGGAGAGGGTGTGAAACAGAGACAGGAGAGGGTGTGAAACAGAGACAGGAGAGAGTGTGAAACAGAGACAGGAGAGAGTGTGAAACAGAGACAGGAGAGAGTGTGAAACAGAGACAGGAGAGAGTGTGAAACAGAGACAGGAGAGAGTGTGAAACAGAGACAGGAGAGAGTGTGAAGCAGAGACAGGAGAGAGTGTGTGAAACAGAGACAGGAGAGAGTGTGTGAAACAGAGACAGGAGAGAGTGTGTGAAACAGAGACAGGAGAGAGTGTGTGAAACAGAGACAGGAGAGAGTGTGTGAAACAGAGACAGGAGAGAGTGTGTGAAACAGAGACAGGAGAGAGTGTGTGAAACAGAGACAGGAGAGAAAGACAGGAGAGAGTGTGAAACAGAGACAGGAGAGAGTGTGTGAAACAGATACAGGAGAGAGTGTGTGAAACAGAGACAGGAGAGAGTGTGTGAAACAGAGACAGGAGAGAGTGTGTGAAACAGAGACAGGAGAGAGAGTGTGAAACAGAGACAGGAGAGAGAGTGTGAAACAGAGACAGGAGAGAGTGTGTGAAACAGAGACAGGAGAGAGTGTGTGAAACAGAGACAGGAGAGAGTGTGTGAAACAGAGACAGGAGAGAGTGTGTGAAACAGAGACAGGAGAGAGTGTGTGAAACAGAGACAGGAGAGAGAGTGTGAAACAGAGACAGGAGAGAGAGTGTGAAACAGAGACAGGAGAGAGTGTGTGAAACAGAGACAGGAGAGAGTGTGAAACAGAGACAGGAGAGAGTGTGAAACAGAGACAGGAGAGAGTGTGAAACAGAGACAGGAGAGAGTGTGTGAAACAGAGACAGGAGAGAGTGTGTGAAACAGAGACAGGAGAGAGTGTGTGAAACAGAGACAGGAGAGAGTGTGTGAAACAGAGACAGAGAAGGAGAGAGAGAGTGTGAAACAGAGACAGAGAAGGAAAGAGAGAGTGTGAAACAGAGACAGAGAAGGAGAGAGAGTGTGTGAAACAGAGACAGAGAAGGAGAGAGAGAGTGTGAAACAGAGACAGAGAAGGAGAGAGAGAGAGAGTGTGAAACAGAGACAGAGGAGAGAGAGTGTGTGAAACAGACAGAAGGAGAGAGAGTGTGAAGCAGAGACAGAGATTGAGAGAGAGAGTGTGAATCAGAGACAGAGATTGAGAGAGAGAGTGTGAATCAGAGACAAAGAAGGAGAGAGAGAGTGTGAAACAGAGAGAGAGAGAGTGTGAAACAGAGACAGAGGAGAGAGAGTGTGAAACAGAGACAGGAGAGAGAAAGAGTGTGAAACAGAGACAGAAAATGAGAGAGAGAGAGTGAAACAGACACAGAGAAGGCAAGAGAGAGAGTGTGAAACAGAGACAGAGAATGAGAGAGAGAGAGAGTGTGAAACAGAGACAAAGGAGAGAGAGTGTGAAACAGAGACAAAGGAGAGAGAGTGTGAAACAGAGACAGAGAAGGAGAAGAGAGTGTGAAACAGAGAGAGAATGAGAGAGAGTGTGAAACAGAGACAGAGAATGAGAGAAAGTGTGAAACAGGCAGAGAATGAGAGAGAGAGTGTGAAACAGACAAAAGGAGAGAAAGAGATTGCGAAACAGAGACAGAGAATGAGAGAGTGAGAGAGAGAGTGTGAAACTGAGACAGAGAAGGAGAGAGAGAGTGTGAAACAGAGACAGAGAATGAGAGAGAGAGAGAGAATGAAACAGAGACAGAGAATGAGAGAGAGAGAGAGAGTGAAACAGAATCAAAGAATGAGAAAGAGTGTGAAACAGAGACAGAGAATGTGAAACAGAGACGGAGAAGGAGAGAGACTGTGTGAAACAGACAGAGAATGAGAGAGAGAGTGTGAAACAGACAAAAGGAGAGAAAGAGATTGCGAAACAGAGACAGAGAATGAGAGAGTGAGAGAGAGTGTGAAACAGAGACAGAGAAGGAGAGAGTGTGAAACAGAGACAAAGAAGGAGAGAGAGAGAGTGTGAAACAGAGACAGAGAATGAGAGAGAGTGTGAAACAGAGACAGGAGAGAGGAGGATTGTGAAACAGAGACAGAAAATGAGAGAGAGAGTGTGAAACAGAGACAAAGAAGGAGAGAGTGTGAAACAGAGACAGAGAAGGAGAGAGAGTGTGTGCAACAGAGACAGAGGAGAGAGAGAGTGTGAAACAGAGAAGGAGAGAGAGTGTGTGAAACAGACAGAAGGAGAGAGAGTGTGAAACAGAGACAGAGATTGAGAGAGAGAGTGTGAATCAGAGACAAAGAAGGAGAGAGTGTGAAACAGAGACATAGAATGAGAGAGAGAGTGTGAAACAGAGACAGAGAATGAGAGAGTGTGAAACAGAGACAGAGAAGGAGAGAGTGTGAAACAGAGACAGACAGAAGGAGAGAGAGTGTGTGAAACAGAGACAGAATGAGAGAGTGTGAAACAGAGACAGAAGGAGAGAGAGAGAGAGTGTGAAACAGAGACAAAGGAGAGAGTGTGAAACGGAGAGAGACAGAGTGTGAAACAGAGACAGAGGAGAGAGAGTGTGAAACAGAGACAGGAGAGAGAAAGAGTGTGAAACAGAGACAGAAAATGAGAGAGAGAGAGTGTGAAACAGAGACAGAGAATGAGAGAGAGTGTGAAACAGAGACAGAAAATGAGAGAGAGTGTGAAACAGAGACAGAGAAGGGGAGAGACTGTGTGAAACAGACAGAGAATGAGAGAGAGAGTGTGAAACAGACAAAAGGAGAGAAAGAGATTGCGAAACAGAGACAGAGAATGAGAGAGTGAGAGAGAGAGTGTGAGACAGAGACAGAGGAGAGAGAGTGTGAAACAGAGACAGGGGAGAGAGAGTGTGAAACAGAGAGAGGAGAGAGAGTGTGAAACAGAGAGAGAAGGAGCGAGAGAGAGAGAGAGTGTGAAACAGAGACAGGAGAGAGAAAGAGTGTGAAACAGAGACAGAAAATGAGAGAGAGAGTGTGAAACAGAGACAAAGAAGGAGAGAGTGTGAAACAGAGAGGAGAGAGAGAGAGAGAGTGTGAAACAGAGACAGAGAATGAGAGAGAGAGAGTGTGAAACAGACAGAGGAGAGAGTGTGTGAAACAGAGACAGAGAATGAGAGAGAGTGTGAAACAGAGACAGAAAATGAGAGAGAGTGTGAATCAGAGACAGAGAAGGAGAGAGACTGGGAAACAGACAGAGAATGAGAGAGAGTGTGAAACAGGCAGAGAATGAGAGAGTGTGAAACAGACAAAAGGAGAGAAAGAGATTGCGAAACAGAGACAGAGAATGAGAGAGTGAGAGAGAGAGTGTGAAACAGAGACAGAGAAGGAGAGAGAGTGTGAAACAGAGACAGAGAAGGAGAGAGAGTGTGAAACAGAGACAGAGAAGGAGAGAGAGAGTGTGAAACAGAGACAGAGAAGGAGAGAGAGTGTGAAACAGAGACAGAGAAGGAGAGAGAGTGTGAAACAGACAGAGAAGGAGAGAGTGTGAAACAGAGACAGAGAAGGAGAGAGAGAGAGTGTGAAACAGAGACAGAGAAGGAGAGAGAGTGTGAAACAGAGACAGAGAAGGAGAGAGAGTGTGAAACAGAGACAGAATGAGAGAGAGAGTGTGAAACAGAGACAAAGGAGAGAGAGAGTGTGTGAAACAGAGACAGAATGAGAGAGAGAGAGAGTGTGAAACAGAGACAGAGAAGGAGAGAGAGTGTGTGAAACAGAGACAGAAAAGGAGAGAGTGTGAAACAGAGACAAAGGAGAGAGAGAGTGTGAAACAGAGACAGAGGAGAGAGAGTGTGAAACAGAGACAGAGGAGAGAGAGTGTGAAACAGAGACAGAGGAGAGAGAGTGTGAAACAGAGAGAGGAGAGAGAGTGTGAAACAGAGAGAGAAGGAGCGAGAGAGAGAGAGTGTGTGAAACAGACAGGAGAGAGAGAGTGTGAAACAGAGACAGGAGAGAGAAAGAGCGTGAAACAGAGACAGAAAATGAGAGAGAGAGTGTGAAACAGAGACAAAGAAGGAGAGAGTGTGAAACAGAGAGAAGAGAGAGAGAGAGTGTGAAACAGAGACAGAGAATGAGAGAGAGTGTGAAACAGAGACAGAGAAGGAGAGAGAGTGTGAAACAGGCAGAGAATGAGAGAGAGTGTGAAACAGACAAAAGGAGAGAAAGAGATTGCGAAACAGAGACAGAGAATGAGAGAGTGAGAGAGAGAGTGTGAAACAGAGACAGAGAAGGAGAGAGAGAGTGTGAAACAGAGACAGAGAAGGAGAGAGAGTGTGAAACAGAGACAGAGAAGGAGAGAGAGAGTGTGTGAAACAGAGACAGAGAAGGAGAGAGAGAGTGTGAAACAGACAGAGAAGGAGAGAGAGAGTGTGAAACAGAGACAGAGAAGGAGAGAGAGTGTGAAACAGAGACAGAGAAGGAGAGAGAGAGTGTGAAACAGAGACAAAGAAGGAGAGAGTGTGAAACAGAGAGGAGAGAGAGAGAGAGAGTGTGAAACAGAGACAGAGAATGAGAGAGAGAGAGTGTGAAACAGACAGAGAAGGAGAGAGAGAGTGTGAAACAGAGACAGAGAAGGAGAGAGAGAGTGTGAAACAGAGACAGAGAAGGAGAGAGAGTGTGAAACAGAGACAGAGAAGGAGAGAGAGAGTGTGAAACAGAGACAGAGAAGGAGAGAGAGTGTGTGAAACAGAGACAGAGGAGAGAGAGAGTGTGAAACAGACAAAAGGAGAGAAAGAGATTGCGAAACAGAGACAGAGAATGAGAGAGTGAGAGAGAGTGTGAAACAGAGACAGAGAAGGAGAGAGAGAGTGTGAAACAGAGACAGAGAAGGAGAGAGAGTGTGAAACAGAGACAGAGAAGGAGAGAGTGTGAAACAGAGACAAAGAAGGAGAGAGAGAGTGTGAAACAGAGACAGAGAAGGAGAGAGAGAGAGAGAGTGTGAAACAGAGACAGAGGAGAGAGAGAGTGTGAAACAGAGACAGAGGAGAGAGAGTGTGAAACAGAGACAGAGGAGAGAGAGTGTGAAACAGAGACAGAGGAGAGAGAGAGTGTGTGAAACAGACAGAGAATGAGAGAGAGTGTGAAACAGAGACAGAGAAGGAGAGAGAGAAAGTGTGAAACAGAGACAGAGAAGGAAAGAGAGAGTGTGAAACAGAGACAGAGAAGGAGAGAGAGTGTGAAACAGAGACAGAGAAGGAAAGAGAGAGTGTGAAACAGAGACAGAGAAGGAGAGAGAGAGTGTGAAACACAGACAGAGAAGGAGAGAGAGAGTGTGAAACAGACAGAGAAGGAGAGAGAGAGTGTGAAACAGAGACAGAGAAGGAGAGAGAGAGTGTGAAACAGAGACAGAGAAGGAGAGAGAGTGTGTGAAACAGAGACAGAGAATGAGAGAGAGAGTGTGAAACAGAGACAGAGAATGAGAGAGAGAGTGTGAAACAGAGATAGAGAAGGAGAGAGAGAGTGTGAAACAGAGACAGAGAAGGAGAGAGAGTGTGTGAAACAGAGACAGAGAATGAGAGAGAGAGTGTGAAACAGAGACAGAGAAGGAGAGAGAGTGTGTGAAACAGAGACAGAGAATGAGAGAGAGTGTGTGAAACAGAGAAGGAGAGAGAGTGTGAAACAGAGACAGAGGAGAGAGAGTGTGAAACAGAGACAGAAGGAGAGAGAGTGTGAAACAGAGACAAAGGAGAGAGAGAGTGTGAAACAGAGACAGAGAAGGAGAGAGAGAGTGTGAAACAGAGACAGAGAAGGAGAGAGTGTGAAACAGAGACAGAAAATGAGAGAGAGAGAGTGTGAAACAGAGACAGAATGAGAGAGAGAGTGTGAAACAGAGACAAAGGAGAGAGAGAGTGTGAAACAGAGACAGAGGAGAGAGAGTGTGAAACAGAGACAGAGGAGAGAGAGTGTGAAACAGAGACAGAGGAGAGAGAGTGTGAAACAGAGAGAGGAGAGAGAGTGTGAAACAGAGACAGGAGAGAGAAAGAGTGTGAAACAGAGACAGAAAATGAGAGAGAGAGTGTGAAACAGACAAAGAAGGAGAGAGTGTGAAACAGAGAGGAGAGAGAGAGAGTGTGAAACAGACAGAGGAGAGAGTGTGTGAAACAGACACAGAGAATGAGAGAGTGTGAAACAGAGACAGAAAATGAGAGAGAGTGTGAAACAGGCAGAGAATGAGAGAGTGTGAAACAGACAAAAGGAGAGAAAGGGATTGCGAAACAGAGACAGAGAATGAGAGAGTGTGAAACAGAGACAGAGAAGGAGAGAGAGTGTGAAACAGAGACAGAGAAGGAGAGAGAGAGAGAGAGAATGAAACAGAGACAGAGAAGGAGAGAGAAATTGTGTGAAACAGAGAATGAGAAACAGACAGAGAATGAGAGAAAGTGTGAAACAGAGACAGAGAAGGAGAGAGAGAGAGTGTGAAACAGAGAATGAGCGAGAGAAAGAGTGTGAAACAGAGAGGGGGGAGAGATGACTGCAGCCTTTACCACTCGATGCGATGCAGTTGCTGCTCCAGCCCATTGTCCGCACTGAGTGAGCGGTTCCTAGTGAGTGTCCGAGGATCAGCCGCTCTCTCTCCCCTACCCTGGGACTGATCCTAACAACAACCCGGGATCCGCCCCATTGGCCGCTCGTTTCCAGCCTGCGGCCAGTCTGGGCCGGATTAAATCAGAGAGATTTCGTTTGAAATTCAGTTCGAACCCATACTCAAAATAACCCAGTTTAACCCGAATAGAGGGTATTTACCCAGTTTAATCCCAGTCCAGTGGTATTTACCCAGTTTAATCCCAGTCCAGGGGTATTTACCCAGTTTAATCCCAGTCCAGGGGTATTTACCCAGTTTAATCCCAGTCCAGGGGTATTTACCCAGTCCAGGGTATTTACCCAGTTTAATCCCAGTCCAGGGTATTTACCCAGTTTAATCCCAGTCCAGGGGTATTTACCCAGTTTAATCCCAGTCCAGGGTATTTACCCAGTTTAATCCCAGTCCAGGGTATTTACCCAGTTTAATCCCAGTCCGGGGTAATTACCTGGTACAGTCCAATGTGTCAGTGATTCACCCTCAGTCCTCCCATTAACACAGCCCGTGAGGTTGAACTCAGTGTGCAGACTGACAGTGAAGCCAGTTTTATTGTGTTTTTGATTTTAATTGTTATCTTTCTATTTAAGAGATTACAGGTATTCAGTGATTTACAGTATTAATGGCTAGAAACAACTTGCCAGGAGATATCTGGAATACTATAATTATCATACAGACTCTAAAATATTGTCCAGTAAATATCCATCGAAAGGTGGAGTGTGCATGCATGGTTTCGAACACGGTAAATTACTGACGACACATACATGTGTTGCACAGGATGATCCCAGGGCATCAACATACTGACAAACAAATGCAAAAGCAACATCACATGACAATCAGTAACAGTGAGAGTGAGCACTGGACTCATCAATGGCATCTCTGGGATACAGAGAAAGGGACTGAGGGAGAGAGTGTAGGAGAGGGGGTCTGACAGAGAGCGAGGGACTGAGGGAGAGAGTGTAGGAGAGGGGGTCTGACAGAGAGCGAGGGACTGAGGGAGAGTGTAGGAGAGGGGGTCTGAGAGAGAGCGAGGGACTGAGGGAGAGAGTGATGGAGAGGGGGTCTGAGAGAGAGTGAGGGACTGAGGGAAAGAGTGTAGGAAAGGGGGTCTGAGAGAGAGCGAGGGACTGAGGGAGAGAGTGTAGGAGAGGGGGTCTGAGAGAGAGCGAGGGACTGAGGGAGAGTGTAGGAGAGGGGGTCTGAGAGAGAGTGAGGGACTGAGGGAGAGAGTGATGGAGAGGGTCTGAGAGAGAGCGAGGGACTAAGGGAGAGAGTGATGGAGAGAGGGTCTGAGAGAGAGTGAGGGACTGAGAGAGAGAGTGATGGAGAGGGAGCCACTGGAAGGGGGAGTAATGAACAGGAAAGGGGCTCTGAGAGAGGAAGTGAAGATTTGATACAAGGAACATCAGACAGTGACCGATGAGAAGGATTTGGACATGGAGAGATAAAGGGAGAATGAGGGGTGATATCTCAAAGCTACACTGTGCTATATTTGAGGTATTGCTCTGCTACTGCTACAAAGTGCCTTGGCCCCAATACTGGCTGACTTCAGGAGGCATCACACTTTAGGTTGGAGTCGGATTAATTGCTGGTGCTTCCTTCACACGATCAGGGGTCTGTAGATGTGACTGGGGTCTCCGCTGTCCTTCAGATCAGTGTTACTAGGAATGGAGAGTGGGTGTTCAATCGTGTCTTCAGTCAGAGGTGTACCTGAGATAGAGGAGATTGTTAGCGCCAAGTGTCAGCACCTCCAACAGCAGGTGATCCAGTTCCTGTGTCTCACTGTCTTGTCTACACTGCTTACTACTTAACCAATCTTTGTGTCACTGGCAAACATGGACATATGGCTATTGTTTAATCTAGATCATGAATAAATGTAGTGAATAGTTGAGGCCCCAACACAGATCCACATGGAAGACCACTAGTCACATCCTTTCAAGTACCTATCCATTATCTCTGGTCATCCACTGCTTAACCAATCTCTTGACCAGATCCATAATTTTCCTTTAATTCAATGAGCATTAATTTTTGGCTATCAGTCTATGTGGAACCTTCTAGAAGAGTGCATATGAACTACATTCATAGCCTGTCCACTACAGCTACTTCCTCAAAAAACTTCAGTTAGCATTATAAGACATGTCCTACTCTTTACAAATAGATGTAGGTTCCCTCTAATCAGCTTATAAATTTCTAAATGCTGAATGACTCAGTACTTAAATTATAGATTCCATTAACTCTGCTACAATGGCTGTTAGACTAATAGCCTGATAATTTCCTGGTCTCTCTCTCCCTCTCCTCTTAAATAATAGAGTTACATTTGCAATTTTCCAATCTTAAAGGGACACTTACTGAACCAAGAGAAGTTATAACTGCAAATTCCTCAAATACTTTCTTTAAAACCCTGTGCAGGAACATCAGGTCCTGAGGATTTGTCAATATTTTGCGCCTGATTTTTTTCTAATACAGTTTTCTTGCTTATGTTTAACTTTAGTGAGTTCCAATCTTTCATTCATTATTCATTTCTTTCCACTGTGAAGACCGACAAAGTAATTGTTCAATAAATTTGCCATTTCCTTATTTACACTCAAAAGAACCAATATTTGCCTTGAATATCCATTTTTTTCTAATATAAAATTGTAAAAACATTAATATCACTCACAAGATTATTTTAACACCCAGCCTGATCTATACCTGATTTACTCCTGGTCCGATTTACACCCAGTTTACCCCTGGCCTGATTTACACCCAATTTACCCCTGGCCTGATTTACACCAGACTTACATCTGGCCCGATTTACACACAGCCCAGGGCAGTGTGTATAAACATTCTTCACACATGTCCAAATTAGAATCTCCATTTCCCTTTGGCAGTTGGGATTAAGCCAGAGATATGGTGCCTATTGCCTAAATAGTAACAAACTGCAAGAGAATTGGGTGCAGGGTGACCAATAGGAAGGAGCCATGTTGGTTGGTGTAACGGAGTGAATCCACACTGCCCAGGACCCAGTCACACACTTGTTCAGTGCTGGCAAACCGAGAACGTCACACACAAGGACCACATGGGACAGGAGTAGACAGTTAAAGGAAAAGGGAGATCCAAACAGGAGAAAGGAAGGTCTCACTGTAAACTTATTAGCCCCAACAAGCACACAACGGCTGAGGCACAGACAGTGCACAGATGACACAGACAATGCAGATGCATGCACAGGTGGAGACAACACAGAAACAGACAGCTCAGACAGCATGGGCACAGACACAGACAAAGTTATACAGCACAGAAACAGGCCCTTCGGCCCATAATGTCCATGCCGACCATCAAGCACCTATCTATTCTAATCCCATTTTCCAGCACTTGGCCCATAGCCCTGTATGCTATGGCGTTTCAAGTGCTCATCCAAATACTTCTTAAATGTTGTGAATGTTCCTGCCTCTACCGCCCCCTCATGCAGTGTGTTCCAGATTCCAACCACCCTCTGGGTGAAAAACGCATTTCCTCAAATCCCCTCTAAACCTCCTGCCTCTTACCTTAAATCTACACCCTCTGGTTATTGACAGCTCCACTAAGGAGAAAAGTTTCTTCCTATCTACCGTATCTATGCCTCTCATAATTATGTATATCTCTATCAGGTACCCCCCTCAGCCTTCTCTGCTTTGAGGAAAACAACCCTAGCCTATCCAATCTCTCTTCATAGCTGGAACACTCCAGCCCAGGCAACATCCTGGTGAATCTCCTCTGCACCTTCTCCAGTGCAATCACATCCTTCCTATAGTGTGGTGACCAGAACTGCACACAGTGGCCAGGATTTTCCGCTCGGTGATTTCGGGTGGGACCTGCTCACCGATGGGAAAATGATGCGGGATGACATCGGGAGGAACCCCCAACGTCGTCCCGGTCCCTTTAAATTTTTAGGAAGGCGGGTGGATAGCGAAATCAGCTGTGTGCCTTCCGACCTGTCAATGGCCAATTGAGGCCATTGACAGAGTAATTAAGATAATTAAAGACCTGCCCGTCCAACCTTAAGGCTGGCGGGCAGGCCAGGAGCCCCAGCGGCTTCTGATAATACATGAAACTTCAGCCACTGTTTTGAACAAAAATAATAAACTTTGTGTTCTTTATTAACATGTCCTATCTCATGTGACATTGTCACCTGAGGGGGACATGTTAATAATTTTTTAATGTTTCTATTTTTAAAGTTTTTACCGCTGTCAGTAATCTCCCTGAGACAGGACTTTGTCTCAGGGAGAAGTGCACTCTTTGACAGATGAGGAATCCCTCCCCCTCCCCCCCCCTGCCCACACAGGAAGTGCATAGCGCTTCCTGTCGGGGATGCTGCCCACTTTCAGTGGTGGGGGGTGAGCTGCCCGCCTGCCACCGAACTGGTGGGGCCCGCCCGCCTTCCAGGCGCAAGATTCTGCCCCCAGTACTCCAACTGTGGCCTAACCAGCATTATATCCAGCCCCAACATAACCAGCATTATATATAGCCCCAACATAACCAGCATTATATACAGCCCCAACATAACCAGCATTATATACAGCCCCAACATAACCTCCAACATAACCAGCATTATATACAGCCCCCACATAACCTCCAACATAACCAGCATTATATACAGCCCCAACATAACCAGCATTATATACAGCCCCAACATAACCAGCATTATATATAGCCCCAACATAACCTCCAGCATAACCAGCATTATATACAGCCCCAACATAACCAGCATTATATACAGCCCCAACATAACCAGCATTATATACAGCCCAACATAACCTCCAACATAACCAGCATTATATACAGCCCCAACATAACCAGCATTATATACAGCCCCAACATAACCAGCATTTTATACAGCCCCAACATAACCTCCAACATAACCAGCATTATATACAGCCCCAACATAACCAGCATTATATACAGCCCCAACATAACCAGCATTTTATACAGCTCCAACATAACCTCCAACATAACCAGCATTTTATACAGCCCCAACATAACCTCCAACATAACCAGCATTTTATACAGCCCCAACATAACCAGCATTTTATACAGCCCCAACATAACCTCCAACATAACCAGCATTTTATACAGCCCCAACATAACCAGCATTTTATACAGCCCCAACATAACCTCCAACATAACCAGCATTTTAGACAGCTCCAACATAACCAGCATTTTATACAGCTCCAACATAACCAGCATTTTATACAGCTCCAACATAACCAGCATTTTATACCGTTCCAACATAACCAGCATTTTATACAGTTCCAACATAACCAGCATTTTATACAGTTCCAACATAACCAGCATTTTATACAGCCCCAACATAACCAGCATTTTATACAGCTCCAACATAACCAGCATTTTATACAGCTCCAACATAACCAGCATTTTATACAGCCCCAACATAACCTCCAACATAACCAGCATTTTATACAGCTCCAACATAACCAGCATTTTATACAGCTCCAACATAACCAGCATTTTATACAGCTCCAACATAACCAGCATTTTATACAATTCCAACATAACCAGCATTTTATACAGCTCCAACATAACCAGCATTTTATACAGCCCCAACATAACCTCCAACATAACCAGCATTTTATACAGCTCCAACATAACCGGCATTTTATACAGCTCCAACATAACCGGCATTTTATACAGTTCCAACATAACCAGCATTTTATACAGTTCCAACATAACCAGCATTTTATACAGCTCCAACATAACCAGCATTTTATACAGCCCCAACATAACCTCCAACATAACCAGCATTTTATACAGCTCCAACATAACCAGCATTTTATACAGCTCCAACATAACCTCCAACATAACCCGCATTTTATATAGCCCCAACATAACCTCCAACATAACCAGCATTTTATTCAGCTCCAACATAACCAGCATTTTATACAGCTCCAACATAACCAGCATTTTATACAGCTCCAACATAACCAGCATTTTATACAGCCCCAGCATAACCAGCATTTTATACAGCCCCAACATAACCAGCATTTTATACAGCCCCAACATAACCTCCAACATAACCAGCATTTTATACAGCCCCAACATAACCTCCAACATAACCAGCATTATATACAGCTCCAACATAACCTCCAACATAACCTCCAACATAACCTCCAACATAACCTCCAACATAACCTCCAACATAACCTCCAACATAACCTCCAACATAACCTCCAACATAACCTCCAACATAACCTCCAACATAACCTCCAACATAACCAGCATTTTATATAGCTCTAACATAACCTCCAACATAACCAACATTTTATACAGCCCCAACATAACCTCCCTGTTCTTACAGGCAATGCCTCGGCTAATAAAGGCAAGTATCCCATATGCCTTCTTAACCATCTTATCGACCTGTGCTGCTGCCTTCAGGGATCTATGGACATGTGCACCAAGGTCCCTCTGATCCTCTGTGTTTCCTCAATTCATTGTGTACTTCCTTGCCATGTTAGTCCTCCCAAAATGCATCACCTCACACTTCTCAGGATTAAATTCCATTTGCCATTGCTTAGTCCATCTGACCAGCCCGTCTATATTGTCCTGTAATCTAAAGTTTTCCTCCTCACTATTTACAACACCACCAATTTTTGTGTCATCTATGAACTTACTGATTATATCTCCTATATTCATGTCTAAATCATTAATGTACATTACAAACAGTAAGGGTCCCAGCACCGATCCTTGCGGTACACCACTCATCACAGGCTTCCAATCACAAACACAACCTTCAACCATCACCCTCTGCCTCCTGCCACTAAGCCAATTTTGGATCCAATCTGCCAAATTGCCCTGGATCCCAAGGCATTTTATAAATATACTAAGGGCAAGAGGATAATAAGCAGGGAAAGAGTAAGGCCCATTAGGGACCAAAGTGACTATCCGTGTGTGGAGCCAGAGCATGTAGTTAAAGTTTAAATGATTACTTTTCATCGATGGTCACTCTGGAGAATGACGATGACCATTTTCCCACGTGGGACCTTCACAAAAGCCTTATTGAAGTCCGTGTAGACAACATCAACTGCACTATCCTCATCTACACAACTAGTCACCGCCTCAAAAAATTCAATCAAATTTGTTAGACATGATCTCTCCCTGACAAAGCCATGCTGAATATCCCTGATTAATCCCTGTCCCTCCAAGTGGAGATTAATCCTGTCCCTCAGAAATTTTTCCAATAGTTTCCCTACCACTGATGTTAGACTCACTGGTCTGTAATTACATGGTTTACCCCTCCTACCATTCTTGAATAATGGTACCACATTCACTATCCTCCAGTCCCCTGGCATTTCTCTTGTGGCTAGAGAGGATTTGAAAATTAGTGTCAGAGCCCCTGCAATCTCCTCCCTTGCCTCACATAGCAGCCTGGAAGAAACCTCATCTGGGCCTAAGAATTTATCCATTTTCAAGCCCACTAAAACCTCTATTACCTCCTCCCTTGCAATGCTAATTTGTTCAAGTATATCACAGTCCCCCTCCCTGAGTTCTACACCTACATTGTCCTTCTCCAGAGTGACCATCGATTGAAAAGTCATCATTTAAACCTCACCTACATGCTCTGGCTCCACGCACAGATTGTCACTTTGGTCCCTAATGGGCCCTACTCTTTCCCTGCTTATCCTTTTGCCCTCAGTCTATTTATAAAATGCTTTGGGATTTTCTTTTATCTTGCCCACCAGTGTTTTTCATGCCCCCTCTTTGCTCTCCTAACAGTATCCCCTACACTTTCTGTACCCCTTTGGGGCTTCTGCTGTTTTCAGCCCTTTGTATTTGCCATAAGCCTCCTTCTTTTTTCTTATCCAATCCTCGATATCTCTTGACATCCAGGTTTCCCTGGACTTGTTGGTCCCACCCTTCACCTTTACAGGAACATGTTGGCCCTGAACTCTCACTATTTCCTTTTTGAATGACACCACTGGTCTGATGTAGACCTTCCTACAAGTAGCTGCTCCCAGTCCACTTTGGCCAGATCCTGTCTTATCATATTCAAATCGGTCTTGCCCCAATTCAGGACCTTTTCCATAACTGCCTTAAATCTTACATAGTTATGGTCACTTTCCCCAAAATGCTCCCCCGCTGACACTTCTACCACTTGCCTGGCTTCATTCCCTAAGATTAGGTCCAGTATCACCCCTTCTTTAGGACTTTCTACGTGCTGGCTCAAAAAGCTCTCCTGGATGTACTTTAAGAATTCCGCCCCTCTAAGCCTTTCACACTAAGACCATCCCAGTTAATATTGGGGAAGTTGAAAACCCTGACTATTATTCCCCTATTATTTTTACACTTCTCTGAGATTTGCCTACATATCTGCTCCTCTGTCTCCCCCTGACTGTTTGGGAGTCTATAGTTCACTCCCAGCAAAGTGATTGCCCCTTTTTTGTTTTTAAGTTCTACCCATATGATCTCATTTGAGGAACCTCCTAAGATACCTTCCTTACTGCAGTAAATGACTCTTTGATCAATAGTGTAATGCCACCTCCTCTTTTACACCAGCCCAACCCCTTCACACCTAAAGATTCTATAACCTGGAATATTGAGCTGCCAGTCCTGCCCTTCCCTCAACATGTCTCTGTGAATATCATATTCCCATGTGTTAATCAATGCTTTCAATTCATCTGCCTCACTTGTAAGACTCCTTGCATTAAAATAGATGCTGTCCAGCCTTGAATTATTCCCTTGTGCCTTAACAGGTCTGTATTTGCTCTGCCTGCCAGACTGACTTAGTTTCTCTTCTATATTTGGCTGTGCATCACCCCCTGCTGTACCTCCACTCTGCAGCCCACCCCCCTGCCAAATTAGTTTAAACCCCCCACCCCCACAACAGTACTAGCAAACCTTCCCACAAGGATGTTGGTCCCGTTCCGGTTCGAGTACAACCTGTCCAACTAGTACAGGCCCCACCTTTGCCAGAAGCACACCCAGTGATCCAGGAAACTAAAGCCCTCCCTCCTGCACCGTCTCTTCAGCCACGCAGTCATCCTCTCTATCCTCCTATTCCTATACTCACAGGGAGTATTCCAGAGATTACAACCTTTTGAGGTCCTGTTTTTTAATCTGCCACCTACCTCCCTAAATTCTTGTGACAGGACCTCATCCCTCTTTCTACCTATGTTGTTGGTATCAATGAGAACCACAACCGCCCTGATAGCGTCGGCACAGACAAGGTGGGCACAGATGGCACAGCCACAGACACTGACAGTGGGGCACTGGTGGCACAGGTGTGAGCACAGACGGCGTGGGCACAGACAGCGTGGGCAAGAGCACAGACGGCGTGGGCGCAGACAGCGCGGGCGCAGACGGCGCGGGCGCAGACGGCGCGGGCGCAGACGGCGCGGGCGCGGGCGCAGACGGCGTGGGCGCGGGCGCAGACGGCGTAGGCGCGGGCGCAGACGGCGTGGGCGCGGGCGCAGACAGCAGAGGCATAGACGGCATGGGCACAGACAACACGGGCATGGGCACAGACAGCAGAGGCATGGGCACAGACGGCACAGGCATAGACGGCATGGGCACAGACGGCACGGGCATGGGCACAGACGGCACGGGCATGGGCACACACGGCACGGGCATGGGCACACACGGCACAGGCATAGACGGCATGGGCACAGACAGCACGGGCATCGGCACAGACGACACGGGCATGGGCACAGACAGCAGAGGCATGGGCACAGACGGCACAGGCATAGACCGCACGGGCGGCACGGGCATGGGCACAGACGGCACGGGCATGGGCACAGACGGCACGGGCATGGGCACAGACGGCACGTGCATCGGCACAGACAACACGGGCATCGGCACAGACGGCACGGGCATGGGCACAGACGGCACGGGCATCAGCACAGACGGCACGGGCATCAGCACAGACAACACGGGCATCAGCACAGACGGCACGGGCATGGGCACAGACAGCACAGGCATGGGCACACACGGCACAGACGGCACAGGCATGGGCACAGACGGCACAAGCATGGGCACACACGGCACAGGCATGGGCACACGGCACAGGCATGGGCACAGATGGCACAGGCATAGATGGCATGGGCACAGACAGCACAGGCATGGGCACAAACAGTACAGGCATCAGCACAGACAACACAGGCATCAGCACAGACATGGGCACAGACAGCACAGACATGGGCACAGACAGCACGGGCATCGGCACAGACAGCACGGGCATGGGCACAAACAATACAGGCATCAGCACAGACAACACGGGCATGGACACAGACAGCACAGGCATGGGCACAAACAATACAGGCATGGGCACAGACAGCACAGGCATGGGCACAGACAGCACAGGCATGGGCACAGACAGCACAGGCATGGGCACAGACAGCACAGGCATGGGCACAGACAATACAGGCATGGGCACAGACAGCACAGGCATGGGCACAGACAGCACAGGCATGGGTACAGGCAGTGCAGGCATCAGCACAGATGGCACGGGCATGGGCACAGATGGTGTGGGCATGGGCACAGATGGTGTGGGCACAGGCACAGACGGCGCAGGTTGTGCAACAACTACCCACAGGATGACACAAGGTCTCAGGTTCAGTAAAGGACATACAAACGTCAATAACTAAAAGACACAACAGCAAAGAAATTGGAGAAAACGAATCATTGTCAGTAAATTATTTTAGCATTTGCATTTAAAGCAATTTTACTGAGAGAAACTGGATCCATAGAGGATTGGTTCAGATTCGCAGATCTGGAGCCAGAGCATTCACAACACTCAGCAGAGAAAAACAGGGTCACAGAAAATGCAACAGATGGTTGGAGCTGAGCTACTGAGATTAGGTGTTGTGGGAGGGAGTTAACACAAAAGGCAGAATTTTTCGCTTGGCTTGCAGGCGCATACTCGACGCGCTCGAGTGTAAAATAGCGCGTGACCCCGAGTGTAAAATAGCGCGTGACCCCGAGTGTAAAATAGCGCGTGACCCCGAATGGAAAATAGCGCGTGACCCGCTCGAGTGTAAAATAGCGCGGGACCCCGAGTGTAAAATAGCGCGTGACCTGCTCGAGTGTAAAATAGCGCGTGACCTGCTCGAGTGTAAAATAGCGCGGGATCCCGAGTGTAAAATAGCGCGGGACCCCGAGTGTAAAATAGCGCGTGACCTGCTCGAGTGTAAAATAGCGCGGGACCCCGAGTGTAAAATAGCGCGGGACCCAGAGTGTAAAATAGCGCGGGAACCCGAGTGTAAAATAGCGCGGGAACCCGAGTGTAAAATAGCGCGGGACCCCGAGTGTAAAATAGCGCGGGACCCCGAGTGTAAAATAGCGCGGGACCCCGAGTGTAAAATAGCGCGGGACCCCGAGTGTAAAATAGCGCGGGACCCCGAGTGTAAAATAGCGCGGGACCCCGAGTGTAAAATAGCGCGGGACCCCGAGTGTAAAATAGCGCGGGACCCCGAGTGTAAAATAGCGCGGGACCCCCTCGAGTGTAAAATAGCGCGGGACCCGCTCGAGTGTAAAATAGCGCGTGACCCGCTCGAGTGTAAAATAGCGCGTGACCCGCTCGAGTGTAAAATAGCGCGTGACCCGCTCGAGTGTAAAATAGCGCGTGACCCGCTCGAGTGTAAAATAGCGCGGGACCCCGAGTGTAAAATAGCGCGGGACCCCGAGTGTAAAATAGCGCGGGACCCCGAGTGTAAAATAGCGCGGGACCCCGAGTGTAAAATAGCGCGTGACCCGTTCGAGTGTAAAATAGCGCGTGACCCGTTCGAGTGTAAAATAGCGCGGGAACCCGAGTGTAAAATAGCGCGGGAACCCGAGTGTAAAATAGCGCGGGAACCCGAGTGTAAAATAGCGCGTGACCCGTTCGAGTGTAAAATAGCGCGGGACCCGTTCGAGTGTAAAATAGCGCGGGACCCGTTCGAGTGTAAAATAGCGCGGGACCCGTTTGTAAAATAGCGCGGGACCCCGAGTGTAAAATAGCGCGGGACCCCGAGTGTAAAATAGCGCGGGACCCCGAGTGTAAAATAGCGCGGGACCCCGAGTGTAAAATAGTGCGTGGTGATGTTGGGCGAATGTCCCGACATCATCAGGTAATAATTTGATTGGGCGGGTGCGCTAAACTCGGAAGTGCGCCTACTGACAATTAAGAGGTTTATTAAGCACATTAACGGCACAATTAACTGGGAATTTTCGCTGTCCATCCGTCGGTCTGGTTGATGGTCAGGTGAATCGGCCTGGCAGCATTTGCATTATTCAAGAAACCTCCTTCATGGGCGAGATTTGGTTTCAGTCGTTACATTAAAAAAATAAAAATGTTTGCACAGAATTCTCATGTATATGTTTCTGACGTAAGGGCAATTTTTCAGGATTTTAAAATCTGTTTTTATTGGATTTGAAGTCTCCAGCTGCCTGAGACAGCTCTCCCCCTTCAGGGATCGTTCTGTCAGTGCTCTACCGGACCCATGCTGACTTCAGGGCCCACCCTCTTCCCACCGACAGCCCAGCAGCGCCGAGCATTTCAGCACTCACTTCACGCTGGCTTATTGGCCGATCGAGGGCAGTGGGCCGTTTCCTAGCCGTTTCCACGCCTGTTGACCACATCACTCGTCAAACTCAAAGTTCTGGCCAAACAGTTCCTTCTTCACTGAGGTCAGCATGTGTGTGTTACAGAGCTCAGCGTGTGTGTGTGTGTTACTGAGGTCATCGTGTGTGTGTGTGTTACTGAGGTCATCGTGTGTGTGTGTGTTACTGAGGTGAGCGTGTGTGTGTGTGTTACTGAGGTCATCGTGTGTGTGTGTGTTACTGAGGTCAGCGTGTGTGTGTTACTGAGGTCAGCGTGTGTGTGTGTTACTGAGGTCAGCGTGTGTGTGTTACTGAGGTCAGCGTGTGTGTGTTACTGAGGTCAGCATGTGTGTTACTGAGGTCAGCGTGTGCGTGTTACTGAGGTCAGCGTGTGTGCGTGTTACAGAGGTCAGCGTGTGTGCGTGTTACAGAGGTCAGCGTGTGTGCGTGTTACAGAGATCAGCGTGTGTGTGTTACAGAGGTCAGCGTGTGTGTGTTACAGAGGTCAGCGTGTGTGTGTTACAGAGGACAGCGTGTGTGTGTGTTACAGAGGTCAGCGTGTGTGTGTGTTACAGAGGTCAGTGTGTGTTACAGAGGTCAGTGTGTGTTACAGAGGTCAGTGTGTGTTACAGAGGTCAGAATGTGTGTGTGTGTTACAGAGGTCAGCGTGTGTGTGTGTGTGTTACAGAGGTCAGTGTGTGTTACAGAGGTCAGTGTGTGTTACAGAGGTCAGCGTATGTGTGTTACAGAGGTCAGCGTGTGTGTTTGTGTTACAGAGATCAGCGTGTGTGTGTGTTACAGAGGTCAGCATGTGTGTGTGTTACAGAGATCAGTGTGTGTGTTACAGAGGTCAGCATGTGTGTGTGTTACAGAGATCAGTGTGTGTGTTACAGAGGTCAGCATGTGTGTGTGTGTGTGTGTGTGTTACAGAGGTCAGCGTGTGTGTTTGTGTTACAGAGGTCAGCGTGTGTGTGTGTTACAGAGGTCAGCATGTGTGTGTGTTACAGAGGTCAGCATGTGTGTGTGTCGTACAGAGGTCAGCAAGTGTGTGTGTCGTACTGAGGTCAGCGTGTGTGTGTGTGTGTTACAGAGGTCAGTGTGTGTTACAGAGGTCAGTGTGTGTTACAGAGGTCAGTGTGTGTTACAGAGGTCAGCGTATGTGTGTTACAGAGGTCAGCGTGTGTGTTTGTGTTACAGAGATCAGCGTGTGTGTGTGTTACAGAGGTCAGCATGTGTGTGTGTTACAGAGATCAGTGTGTGTGTTACAGAGGTCAGCATGTGTGTGTGTGTGTGTGTTACAGAGGTCAGCGTGTGTGTGTGTGTTACAGAGGTCAGCGTGTGTGTGTGTTACAGAGGTCAGCATGTGTGTGTGTCGTACAGAGGTCAGCAAGTGTGTGTGTCGTACTGAGGTCAGCGTGTGTGTGTGTGTGTTACAGAGGTCAGCATGTGTGTGTGTGTTACTGAGGTCAGCGTGTGTGTTTGTGTTAGAGGTCAGCATGTGTGTGTGTCGTACAGAGGTCAGCGTGTGTGTGTGTGTTACTGAGGTCAGCGTGTGTGTGTGTCGTACTGAGGTCAGCATGTGTGTGTCGTACTGAGGTCAGCGTGTGTGTGTGTCGTACTGAGGTCAGCGTGTGTGTGTGTCGTACTGAGGTCAGCGTGTGTGTGTGTGTTACTGAGGTCAGCGTGTGTGTCTGTCGTACTGAGGTCAGCGTGTGTGTGTGTCGTACTGAGGTCAGCGTGTGTGTGTGTTACTGAGGTCAGCGTGTGTGTGTGTGTTACTGAGGTCAGCGTGTGTGTGTGTGTTACTGAGGTCAGCGTGTGTGTGTGTTACTGAGGTCAGCGTGTGTGTGTGTGTTACTGAGGTCAGCGTGTGTGTGTGTTACTGAGGTCAGCGTGTGTGTGTTTTACAGAGGTCAGCGTGTGTGTGTGTTACAGAGGTCAGCTTGTATGGGTGTTACTGAGGTCAGCTTGTGTGTGTGTGTGTGTTACAGAGGTCAGCTTGTGTGGGTGTTACAGAGGTCAGCTTGTGTGGGTGTTACAGAGGTCAGCTTGTGTGGGTGTGACTGAGGTCAGCTTGTGTGGGTGTTACTGAGGTCAGCTTGTGTGGGTGTTACTGAGGTCAGCTTGTGTGGGTGTTACTGAGGTCAGCGTGTGTGTGTTACTGAGGGCAGCGTGTGTGTGTTACTGAGGTCTGCGTGTGTGTGTTACTGAGGGCAGCGTGTGTGTGTTACAGAGGTCAGTGTGTGTGTGTGTGTTACAGAGGTCAGCGTGTGTGTGTGGGTGTGTGTTACTGAGGTCAGCGTGTGTGTGTGTTACTGAGGTCAGTGTGTGTGTGTGTGTTACAAAGGTCAGCGTGTGTGTGTGGGTGTGTGTTACTGAGGTCAGCGTGTGTGTGTGTTACTGAGGTCAGTGTGTGTGTGGGTTACTGAGGTCAGCGGTTATGTGTGTTACTGAGGTCAGCGTGTGTGTGTTACTGAGGTCAGCGTGTGTGTCTTACTGAGGTCAGCGTGTGTGTCTTACTGAGGTCAGCGTGTGTGTCTTACTGAGGTCAGCGTGTGTGTCTTACTGAGGTCAGCGTGTGTGTGTTACTGAGGTCAGCATGTGTATGTGTTACTGAGGTCAGCGTGTGTGTGTGTTACTGAGGTCAGCGTGTGTGTGTGTTACTGAGGTCAGCGTGTGTGTGTGTTACTGAGGTCAGCGTGTGTGTGTGTTACAGAGGTCAGCTTGTGTGGGTGTTAATGAGGTCTGCGTGTGTGTGTGTTACTGAGGTATGAGTGTGTGTGTTACTGAGGTCTGCGTGTGTGTTACTGAGGTCAGCGTGTGTGTGTGTTACTGAGGTCAGCGTATTTGAGTGTGTTACAGAGGTCAGCGTGTGTCTGTGTGTTACAGAGGTCAGCGTGTGTCTGTGTGTGTTACTGAGGTCAGCGTGTGTGTGTGTGTGTGTGTGTGTGTGTTACAGACGTCAGCGTGTGTGTGTGTTACTGAGGTCAGCCTGTGTGTGTGTTACTGAGGTCGGCGTGTGTGTGTGTTACTGAGGTCAGCGTGTGTGTGTGTGTTACTGAGGTCAGCTTGTGTGGGTGTTACTGAAGTATGAGTATGTGTGTTACTGAGGTCTGCGTGTGTGTTACTGAGGTCAGCGTGTGTGTGTATGTTACAGAGGTCAGCGTGTGTCTGTGTGTTACTGAGGTCAGCCTGTGTGTGCTACTGAGGTCAGCCTGTGTGTGCTACTGAGGTCAGCCTGTGTGTGCTACTGAGGTCAGCCTGTGTGTGCTACTGAGGTCAGCGTGTGTGTAATTGAGGTCAGCGTGTGTGTTATGGAGGTCAGCGTGTGTGTTATGGAGGTCAGCGTGTGTGTTATGGAGGTCAGCGTGTGTGTTAAGGAGGTCAGCGTTTGTGTGTGTATTACAGAGGTCAGCGTGTGTGCGTGTGTGTTACAGAGGTCAGTGTGTGTGTTACAGAGGTCAGTGTGTGTGTTACAGAGGTCAGTGTGTGTGTTACAGAGGTCAGCATGTGTGTGTGTGTTACAGAGGTCAGCATGTGTGTGTGTGTTACTGAGGTCAGCCTGTGTGTGCTACTGAGGTCAGCCTGTGTGTGCTACTGAGGTCAGCCTGTGTGTGCTACTGAGGTCAGCGTGTGTGTAATTGAGGTCAGCGTGTGTGTTATGGAGGTCAGCGTGTGTGTTATGGAGGTCAGCGTGTGTGTTATGGAGGTCAGCGTGTGTGTTAAGGAGGTCAGCGTTTGTGTGTGTATTACAGAGGTCAGCGTGTGTGCGTGTGTGTTACAGAGGTCAGTGTGTGTGTTACAGAGGTCAGTGTGTGTGTTACAGAGGTCAGTGTGTGTGTTACAGAGGTCAGTGTGTGTGTTACAGAGGTCAGCATGTGTGTGTGTGTGTTACAGAGGTCAGCATGTGTGTGTGTGTGTTACAGAGGTCAGCATGTGTGTGTGTGTTACTGAGGTCAGCGTGTGTGTGTTACTGAGGTCAGCGTGTGTGTGTGTGTTACTGAGGTCAGCGTGTGTGTGTGTGTGTTACTGAGGTCAGCGTGTGTGTGTGTGTTACTGAGGTCAGCGTGTGTGTGTGTGTTACTGAGGTCAGCGTGTGTGTGTTTTACTGAGGTCAGCTTGTGTGTGTGTGTCCATTACAGAGGTCAGTGTGTTTGTATCTGTTACAGAGGTCAGCGTGTGTATGTTACTGAGGTCAGCCTGTGTGTGCTACTGAGGTCAGCGTGTGTGTGCTACTGAGGTCAGCGTGTGTATGTTACTGAGGTCAGCCTGTGTGTGCTACTGAGGTCAGCGTGTGTGTGCTACTGAGGTCAGCGTGTGTGTGTTACTGAGGTCAGCCTCTGTGGGTTACTGAGGTCAGCGGTTGTGTGTGTTACTGAGGTCAGCGTGTGTGTGTTACTGAGGTCAGCGTGTGTGTGTTACTGAGGTCAGCGTGTGTGTGTGTTACTGAGGTCAGCGTGTGTGTGTGTTACTGAGGTCAGCGTGTGTGTTTGTTACTGAGGTCAGCGTGTGTATGTGTTACTGAGGTCTGCGTGTGTGTGTTACTGAGGTATGAGTGTGTGTGTTACTGAGGTCTGCGTGTGTGTTACTGAGGTCTGCGTGTGTGTTACTGAGGTCAGCGTGTGTGTGTGTTACAGAGGTCAGCGTGTGTCTGTGTGTTACAGAGGTCAGCTTGTGTGTCTGTGTGTTACAGAGGTCAGCTTGTGTGTGTGTGTTACAGACGTCAGCATGTGTGTGTGTTACTGAGGTCAGCGTGTGTGTGTGTTACTGAGGAGAGCGTGTGTATGTGTTACTGAGGTCAGCGTGTGTGTGTGTTACTGAGGTCAGCGTGTGTGTGTGTTACTGAGGTCTGCGTGTGTGTGTTACTGAGGTATGAGTGTGTGTGTTACTGAGGTCTGCATGTGTGTTACTGAGGTCAGCGTGTGTGTGTGTTACAGAGGTGAGCGTGTGTCTGTGTGTTACAGAGGTCAGCTTGTGTGTGTGTGTGTTACAGAGGTCAGCTTGTGTGTGTGGGTGTTACAGACGTCAGCGTGTGTGTGTTACTGAAGTCAGCGTGTGTATGTGTTACTGAGGTCAGCGTGTGTGTGTGTTACTGACGTCAGCGTGTGTGTGTGTTACTGAGGTCAGCGTGTGTGTGTGTTACTGAGGTCAGCGTGTGTGTGTGTTACTGAGGTCAGCGTGTGTGTGTGTTACTGAGGTCAGCGTGTGTGTGTGTGTTACTGAGGTCAGCGTGTGTGTGTGTGTTACTGAGGTCAGCGTGTGTGTGTGTGTTACTGAGGTCAGCGTGTGTGTGTGTGTTACTGAGGTCAGCGTGTGTGTGTGTGTTACTGAGGTCAGCGTGTGTGTGTGTTACTGAGGTCAGCGTGTGTGTGTTACTGAGGTCTGCGTGTGTGTTACAGAGGTCAGCGTATGTGTGTGTGTTACAGAGGTCAGCGTGTGTCTGTGTGTTACAGAGGTCAGTGTGTGTGTTACAGAGGTCAGCGTGTGTGTGTGTTACTGAGGTCTGCGTGTGTGTGTTACTGAGGTATGAGTGTGTGTGTTACTGAGGTCTGCATGTGTGTTACTGAGGTCAGCGTGTGTGTGTGTTACAGAGGTGAGCGTGTGTCTGTGTGTTACAGAGGTCAGCTTGTGTGTGTGTGTGTTACAGAGGTCAGCTTGTGTGTGTGGGTGTTACAGACGTCAGCGTGTGTGTGTTACTGAGGTCAGCGTGTGTATGTGTTACTGAGGTCAGCGTGTGTGTGTGTTACTGACGTCAGCGTGTGTGTGTGTTACTGAGGTCAGCGTGTGTGTGTGTTACTGAGGTCAGCGTGTGTGTGTGTTACTGAGGTCAGCGTGTGTGTGTGTTACTGAGGTCAGCGTGTGTGTGTGTGTTACTGAGGTCAGCGTGTGTGTGTGTGTTACTGAGGTCAGCGTGTGTGTGTGTGTTACTGAGGTCAGCGTGTGTGTGTGTGTTACTGAGGTCAGCGTGTGTGTGTGTGTTACTGAGGTCAGCGTGTGTGTGTGTTACTGAGGTCAGCGTGTGTGTGTTACTGAGGTCTGCGTGTGTGTTACAGAGGTCAGCGTATGTGTGTGTGTTACAGAGGTCAGCGTGTGTCTGTGTGTTACAGAGGTCAGTGTGTGTGTTACAGAGGTCAGCTTGTGTGTGTGTGTGTGTGTGTGTTACTGAGGTCAGCATGTGTGTGTTACTGAGGTCAGCATGTGTGTGTGTGTTACTGAGGTCAGCGTGTGTGTGTTTTACTGAGGTCAGCGTGTGTGTGTGTCCGTTACAGAGGTCAGCGTGTGTGTGTGTCCGTTACAGAGGTCAGCGTGTGTGTGTGTGTGTGTGTGTTACTGAGGTCAGCTTGTGTGTGTGTGTTACTGAGGTCAGCTTGTGTGTGTGTGTTACTGAGGTCAGCTTGTGTGTGTGTGTTACAGAGGTCAGCTTGTGTGTGTGTGTTACAGAGGTCAGTGTGTTTGTGTCTGTTACAGAGGTCAGCGTGTGTATGTTACTGAGGTCAGCCTGTGTGTGCTACTGAGGTCAGCGTGTGTGTGTTACTGAGGTCAGCGTGTGTGTGTTACTGAGGTCAGCGGTTGTGTGGGTTACTGAGGTCAGCGGTTGTGTGTGTTACTGAGGTCAGCGTGTGTGTGTGTTACTGAGGTCAGCGTGTGTGTGTTACTGAGGTCAGCGTGTGTGTGTTACTGAGGTCAGCGTGTGTGTGTTACTGAGGTCAGCGTGTGTGTGTTACTGAGGTCAGCGTGTGTGTGTTACTGAGGTCAGCGTGTGTGTGTGTTACTGAGGTCAGCGTGTGTGTGTGTGTTACTGAGGTCAGCGTGTGTGTTTGTTACTGAGGTCAGCGTGTGTGTGTGTTACTGAGGTCTGCGTGTGTGTGTTACTGAGGTATGAGTGTGTGTTACTGAGGTCTGCGTGTGTGTTACAGAGGTCAGCGTGTGTCTGTGTTTTACAGAGGTCAGCTTGTGTGTGTGTGTGTGTGTTACAGAGGTCAGCTTGTGTGTGTGTGTGTGTGTGTGTGTTACAGACGTCAGCGTGTGTGTGTGTTACGGAGGTCAGCGTGTGTGTGTGTTACTGAGGTCAGCGTGTGTGTGTGTTACTGAGGTCAGCGTGTGTGTGTGTTACTGAGGTCAGCGTGTGTGTGTTTTACTGAGGTCAGCGTGTGTGTGTGTCCATTACAGAGGTCAGCGTGTGTGTGTGTCCGTTAGAGGTCAGCGTGTGTGTGTTACTGAGGTCAGCTTGTGTGTGTGTGTTACTGAGGTCAGCTTGTGTGTGTGTGTTACTGAGGTCAGCTTGTGTGTGTGTGTGTGTGTTACAGAGGTCAGCTTGTGTGTGTGTGTTACAGAGGTCAGTGTGTTTGTGTCTGTTACAGAGGTCAGCGTGTGTATGTTACTGAGGTCAGCCTGTGTGTGCTACTGAGGTCAGCGTGTGTGTGTTACTGAGGTCAGCGTGTGTGTGTTACTGAGGTCAGCGTGTGTGTGCTACTGAGGTCAGCGTGTGTGTGTGTGTTACTGAGGTCAGCGTGTGTGTGTGTGTTACTGAGGTCAGCGTGTGTGTGTGTGTTACTGAGGTCAGCGTGTGTGTGTGTTACTGAGGTCAGCGTGTGTGTGTGTTACTGAGGTCAGCGTGTGTGTGTGTTACTGAGGTCAGCGTGTGTGTGTTACTGAGGTCAGCGTGTGTGTGTTACTGAGGTCAGCGTGTGTGTGCTACTGAGGTCAGCGTGTGTGTGCTACTGAGGTCAGCGTGTGTGTGTTACTGAGGTCAGCGTGTGTGTGTGTGTTACTGAGGTCAGCGTGTGTGTGTGTTACTGAGGTCAGCGTGTGTGTGTGTTACTGAGGTCAGCGGTTGTGTGTGTTACTGAGGTCAGCGTGTGTGTGTGTTACTGAGGTCAGCGTGTGTGTGTGTGTTACTGAGGTCAGCGTGTGTGTGTGTGTTACTGAGGTCAGCGTGTGTGTGTGTGTTACTGAGGTCAGCGTGTGTGTGTGTATTACTGAGGTCAGCGTGTGTGTGTGTGTTACTGAGGTCAGCGTGTGTGTGTGTGTTACTGAGGTCAGCGTGTGTGTGTGTGTTACTGAGGTCAGCGTGTGTGTGTGTGTTACTGAGGTCAGCGTGTGTGTGTGTTACTGAGGTCAGCGTGTGTGTGTGTTACTGAGGTCAGCGTGTGTGTGTTACTGAGGTCTGCGTGTGTGTAACTGAGGTCAGCGTGTGTGTAATTGAGGTCAGCGTGTGTGTTATGGAGGTCAGCGTGTGTGTAATTGAGGTCAGCGTGTGTGTTACTGAGGTCAGCGTGAGTGTGTGTGTTACAGAGATCAGCGTGTGTGCGTGTGTATCACAGAGGTCAGCGTGTGTGTGTGTTACAGAGGTCAGTGTGTGTGTTACAGAGGTCAGCATGTGTGTGTGTGTTACAGAGGTCAGCGTGTGTGTGTGTTACAGAGGTCAGCTTGTGTGTGTTACTGAGGTCAGCGTGTGTGTGTTACTGAGGTCAGCGTGTGTGTGTTACTGAGGTCAGCGTGTGTGTGTTACTGAGGTCAGCGTGTGTGTGTTACTGAGGTCAGTGTGTGTGTGGGTGTGTGTGTGTTACAGAGGTCAGCGTGTGTGTGTGTGTTACAGAGGTCAGCATGTGTGTGTGCGTGTTACAGAGGTCAGCTTGTGTGTGTGTGTGTTACAGAGGTCAGCTTGTGTGTATGTGTGTTACAGAGGTCAGCGTGTGTGTTTTTGTGTGTTAGTTACAGAGGTCAGCGTGTGTGTGTGTGTGTTCCAGAGGTCAGCATGTGTGTGTGTGAGTTCCAGAGGTCAGAGTGTGTGTGTGTGTTCCAGAGGTCAGCGTGTGTGTGTGTGTTACAGAGGTCAGCGTGTGTGTGTGTGTGTTACAGAGGTCAGCGTGTGTGTGTGTGTTACAGAGGTCAGCGTGTGTGTGTGTGTTACTGAGGTCAGCATGTGTGTGTTACTGAGGTCAGCATGTGTGTGTGTGTTACTGAGGTCAGCGTGTGTGTGTTTTACTGAGGTCAGCGTGTGTGTGTGTCCATTACAGAGGTCAGCGTGTGTGTGTGTCCGTTACAGAGGTCAGCGTGTGTGTGTGTGTGTGTGTGTGTGTGTGTTACTGAGGTCAGCTTGTGTGTGTGTGTTACTGAGGTCAGCTTGTGTGTGTGTGTTACTGAGGTCAGCTTGTGTGTGTGTTACAGAGGTCAGCATGTGTGTGTGTGTTACAGAGGTCAGTGTGTTTGTGTCTGTTACAGAGGTCAGCGTGTGTATGTTACTGAGGTCAGCCTGTGTGTGCTACTGAGGTCAGCGTGTGTGTGCTACTGAGGTCAGCGTGTGTGTGTGTTACTGAGGTCAGCGTGTGTGTGTGTTACTGAGGTCAGCTTGTGTGTGTGTGTTACAGAGGTCAGTGTGTTTGTATCTGTTACAGAGGTCAGCGTGTGTATGTTACTGAGGTCAGCCTGTGTGTGCTACTGAGGTCAGCGTGTGTGTGCTACTGAGGTCAGCGTGTGTGTGTGTGTTACAGAGGTCAGCGTGTGTGTGTGTGTTACTGAGGTCAGCATTTGTGTGTTACTGAGGTCAGCATGTGTGTGTTACTGAGGTCAGCATGTGTGTGTGTGTTACTGAGGTCAGCGTGTGTGTGTTTTACTGAGGTCAGCGTGTGTGTGTGTCCATTACAGAGGTCAGCGTGTGTGTGTGTCCGTTACAGAGGTCAGCGTGTGTGTGTGTGTGTGTGTGTGTGTGTGTGTTACTGAGGTCAGCTTGTGTGTGTGTGTTACTGAGGTCAGCTTGTGTGTGTGTGTTACTGAGGTCAGCTTGTGTGTGTGTGTTACTGAGGTCAGCTTGTGTGTGTGTGTTACTGAGGTCAGCTTGTGTGTGTGTTACAGAGGTCAGCGTGTGTGTGTGTTTTACAGAGGTCAGTGTGTTTGTGTCTGTTACAGAGGTCAGCCTGTGTGTGCTACTGAGGTCAGCGTGTGTGTGCTACTGAGGTCAGCGTGTGTGTGTGTTACTGAGGTCAGCGTGTGTGTGTGTTACTGAGGTCAGCGTGTGTGTGTGTTACTGAGGTCAGCTTGTGTGTGTGTGTTACAGAGGTCAGTGTGTTTGTATCTGTTACAGAGGTCAGCGTGTGTATGTTACTGAGGTCAGCCTGTGTGTGCTACTGAGGTCAGCGTGTGTGTGTTACTGAGGTCAGCGTGTGTGTGTGTTACTGAGGTCAGCGTGTGTGTGTTACTGAGGTCAGCGTGTGTGTGTTACTGAGGTCAGCGTGTGTGTGTGTTACTGAGGTCAGCGTGTGTGTGTGTTACTGAGGTCAGCGTGTGTGTTTGTTACTGAGGTCAGCGTGTGTGTGTGTTACTGAGGTCTGCGTGTGTGTGTTACTGAGGTATGAGTGTGTGTGTTACTGAGGTCTGCGTGTGTGTTACTGAGGTCAGCGTGTGTGTGTGTTACAGAGGTGAGCGTGTGTCTGGTCAGCTTGTGTGTGTGTGTGTTACAGAGGTCAGCTTGTGTGTGTGGGTGTTACAGACGTCAGCGTGTGTGTGTTACTGAGGTCAGCGTGTGTATGTGTTACTGAGGTCAGCGTGTGTGTGTGTTACTGACGTCAGCGTGTGTGTGTGTTACTGAGGTCAGCGTGTGTGTGTGTTACTGAGGTCAGCGTGTGTGTGTGTTACTGAGGTCAGCGTGTGTGTGTGTGTTACTGAGGTCAGCGTGTGTGTGTGTGTTACTGAGGTCAGCGTGTGTGTGTGTGTTACTGAGGTCAGCGTGTGTGTGTGTGTTACTGAGGTCAGCGTGTGTGTGTGTGTTACTGAGGTCAGCGTGTGTGTGTGTTACTGAGGTCAGCGTGTGTGTGTTACTGAGGTCTGCGTGTGTGTTACAGAGGTCAGCGTATGTGTGTGTGTTACAGAGGTCAGCGTGTGTCTGTGTGTTACAGAGGTCAGTGTGTGTGTTACAGAGGTCAGCTTGTGTGTGTGTGTGTGTGTGTGTTACTGAGGTCAGCATGTGTGTGTTACTGAGGTCAGCATGTGTGTGTGTGTTACTGAGGTCAGCGTGTGTGTGTTTTACTGAGGTCAGCGTGTGTGTGTGTCCGTTACAGAGGTCAGCGTGTGTGTGTGTCCGTTACAGAGGTCAGCGTGTGTGTGTGTGTGTGTGTTACTGAGGTCAGCTTGTGTGTGTGTGTTACTGAGGTCAGCTTGTGTGTGTGTGTTACTGAGGTCAGCTTGTGTGTGTGTGTTACAGAGGTCAGCTTGTGTGTGTGTGTTACAGAGGTCAGTGTGTTTGTGTCTGTTACAGAGGTCAGCGTGTGTATGTTACTGAGGTCAGCCTGTGTGTGCTACTGAGGTCAGCGTGTGTGTGTTACTGAGGTCAGCGTGTGTGTGTTACTGAGGTCAGCGGTTGTGTGGGTTACTGAGGTCAGCGGTTGTGTGTGTTACTGAGGTCAGCGTGTGTGTGTGTTACTGAGGTCAGCGTGTGTGTGTTACTGAGGTCAGCGTGTGTGTGTTACTGAGGTCAGCGTGTGTGTGTTACTGAGGTCAGCGTGTGTGTGTTACTGAGGTCAGCGTGTGTGTGTGTTACTGAGGTCAGCGTGTGTGTGTGTTACTGAGGTCAGCGTGTGTGTGTGTTACTGAGGTCAGCGTGTGTGTGTGTGTTACTGAGGTCAGCGTGTGTGTTTGTTACTGAGGTCAGCGTGTGTGTGTGTTACTGAGGTCTGCGTGTGTGTGTTACTGAGGTATGATTGTGTGTTACTGAGGTCTGCGTGTGTGTTACAGAGGTCAGCGTGTGTCTGTGTTTTACAGAGGTCAGCTTGTGTGTGTGTGTGTGTTACAGAGGTCAGCTTGTGTGTGTGTGTGTGTGTGTGTGTGTTACAGACGTCAACGTGTGTGTGTGTTACAGAGGTCAGCGTGTGTGTGTGTTACAGAGGTCAGCGTGTGTGTGTGTTACTGAGGTCAGCGTGTGTGTGTGTTACTGAGGTCAGCGTGTGTGTGTTTTACTGAGGTCAGCGTGTGTGTGTGTCCGTTACAGAGGTCAGCGTGTGTGTGTGTCCGTTAGAGGTCAGCGTCTGTGTGTTACTGAGGTCAGCTTGTGTGTGTGTGTTACTGAGGTCAGCTTGTGTGTGTGTGTTACTGAGGTCAGCTTGTGTGTGTGTGTGTTACAGAGGTCAGCTTGTGTGTGTGTGTTACTGAGGTCAGCTTGTGTGTGTGTGTTACAGAGGTCAGTGTGTTTGTGTCTGTTACAGAGGTCAGCGTGTGTATGTTACTGAGGTCAGCCTGTGTGTGCTACTGAGGTCAGCGTGTGTGTGTTACTGAGGTCAGCGTGTGTGTGTTACTGAGGTCAGCGTGTGTGTGTTACTGAGGTCAGCGTGTGTGTGCTACTGAGGTCAGCGTGTGTGTGTTACTGAGGTCAGCGTGTGTGTGTGTGTTACTGAGGTCAGCGTGTGTGTGTGTTACTGAGGTCAGCTTGTGTGTGTGTGTTACTGAGGTCAGCTTGTGTGTGTGTGTTACTGAGGTCAGCTTGTGTGTGTGTGTGTTACAGAGGTCAGCTTGTGTGTGTGTGTTACTGAGGTCAGCTTGTGTGTGTGTGTTACAGAGGTCAGTGTGTTTGTGTCTGTTACAGAGGTCAGCGTGTGTATGTTACTGAGGTCAGCCTGTGTGTGCTACTGAGGTCAGCGTGTGTGTGTTACTGAGGTCAGCGTGTGTGTGTTACTGAGGTCAGCGTGTGTGTGCTACTGAGGTCAGCGTGTGTGTGTTACTGAGGTCAGCGTGTGTGTGTGTGTTACTGAGGTCAGCGTGTGTGTGTGTGTTACTGAGGTCAGCGTGTGTGTGTGTTACTGAGGTCAGCGTGTGTGTGTGTTACTGAGGTCAGCGGTTGTGTGTGTTACTGAGGTCAGCGTGTGTGTGTTACTGAGGTCAGCGTGTGTGTGTTACTGAGGTCAGCGTGTGTGTGTTACTGAGGTCAGCGTGTGTGTGTTACTGAGGTCAGCGTGTGTGTGCTACTGAGGTCAGCGTGTGTGTGCTACTGAGGTCAGCGTGTGTGTGTTACTGAGGTCAGCGTGTGTGTGTGTGTTACTGAGGTCAGCGTGTGTGTGTGTTACTGAGGTCAGCGTGTGTGTGTGTTACTGAGGTCAGCGGTTGTGTGTGTTACTGAGGTCAGCGTGTGTGTGTGTTACTGAGGTCAGCGTGTGTGTGTGTGTTACTGAGGTCAGCGTGTGTGTGTGTGTTACTGAGGTCAGCGTGTGTGTGTGTGTTACTGAGGTCAGCGTGTGTGTGTGTGTTACTGAGGTCAGCGTGTGTGTGTGTGTTACTGAGGTCAGCGTGTGTGTGTGTGTTACTGAGGTCAGCGTGTGTGTGTGTGTTACTGAGGTCAGCGTGTGTGTGTGTGTTACTGAGGTCAGCGTGTGTGTGTGTTACTGAGGTCAGCGTGTGTGTGTGTTACTGAGGTCAGCGTGTGTGTGTTACTGAGGTCAGCGTGTGTGTGTTACTGAGGTCTGCGTGTGTGTAACTGAGGTCAGCGTGTGTGTAATTGAGGTCAGCGTGTGTGTTATGGAGGTCAGCGTGTGTGTAATTGAGGTCAGCGTGTGTGTTACTGAGGTCAGCGTGAGTGTGTGTGTTACAGAGATCAGCGTGTGTGCGTGTGTATCACAGAGGTCAGCGTGTGTGTGTGTTACAGAGGTCAGTGTGTGTGTTACAGAGGTCAGCATGTGTGTGTGTGTTACAGAGGTCAGCGTGTGTGTGTGTTACAGAGGTCAGCTTGTGTGTGTTACTGAGGTCAGCGTGTGTGTGTTACTGAGGTCAGCGTGTGTGTGTTACTGAGGTCAGCGTGTGTGTGTTACTGAGGTCAGTGTGTGTGTGGGTGTGTGTGTGTTACAGAGGTCAGCGTGTGTGTGTGTGTTACAGAGGTCAGCATGTGTGTGTGCATGTTACAGAGGTCAGCTTGTGTGTGTGTGTGTTACAGAGGTCAGCTTGTGTGTATGTGTGTTACAGAGGTCAGCGTGTGTGTTTGTGTGTGTTAGTTACAGAGGTCAGCGTGTGTGTGTGTGTGTTCCAGAGGTCAGCATGTGTGTGTGTGTGTTCCAGAGGTCAGAGTGTGTGTGTGTGTTCCAGAGGTCAGCGTGTGTGTGTGTGTTACAGAGGTCAGCGTGTGTGTGTGTGTGTTACAGAGGTCAGCGTGTGTGTGTGTGTTACAGAGGTCAGCGTGTGTGTGTGTGTTACAGAGGTCAGCGTGTGTGTGTGTGTTACAGAGGTCAGCGTGTGTGTGTGTGTGTTACAGAGGTCAGCGTGTGTGTGTGTGTTACAGAGGTCAGCGTGTGTGTGTGTGTTACAGAGGTCAGCGTGTGTGTGTGTGTTATAGAGGTTAGCATGTGTGTGTGTTACAGAGGTCAGCATGTGTGTATGTTACAGAGGTCAGCATGTGTGTATGTTACTGAGGTCAGCATGTGTGTGTTTCTGTGTGTGTGTGTGTGTGTGTGTGTGTGTGTGTGTGTTACTGAGGTCAGCGTGTGTGTGTGTGATACTGAGGTCAGCCTGTGTGTGCCACTGAGGTCAGCGTGTGTGTTACTGAGGTCAGCCTGTGTGTGCTACTGAGGTCAGCGTATGTGTGCTACAAGAGGTCAGCATGTGTGTGTGCGTTACAGAGGTCAGCGTGTGTGTGTGTTACAGAGGTCAGCGTGTGTGTGTGTTACAGAGGTCAGCGTGTGTGTGTGTTACAGAGGTCAGCGTGTGTGTGTGTTACAGAGGTCAGCGTGTGTGTGTGTTACAAAGGGCAGAATGTGTGTGTGGCTGTGTGTGTTACTGAGGTCACCATTTGTGTGTTACTGAGGTCAGCGTGTGTGTGTTACTGAGGTCAGCTTGTGTGTGTTACTGAGGTCAGCGTGTGTGTTTTACTGAGGTCAGCGTGTGTGTGTTACTGAGGTCAGCATGTGTGTGTTACTGAGGACAGCGTGTGTGTGTTACTGAGTTCGGCGTGTGTATGTTACAGAGGTCAGCGTGTGTATGTTACAGAGGTCAGCGTGTGTATGTTACAGAGGTCAGCGTGTGTATGTTACAGAGGTCAGCGTGTGTATGTTACAGAGGTCAGCGTGTGTATGTTACAGAGGTCAGCGTGTGTATGTTACATAGGTCAGCGTGTGTCTGTGTTACAGAGGTCAGCGTGTGTCTGTGTGTGTTAAAGAGGTCAGCCTGTGTGTGTGTTACAGACGTTAGCGTGTGTGTGTGTTACTGAGGTCAGCGTGTGTGTGTGTTACTGAGGTCAGCGTGTGTGTGTGTGTTACTGAGGTCAGCGTGTGTGTGTGTGTGTTACTGAGGTCAGCGTGTGTGTGTGTTACTGAGGTCAGCGTGTGTGTGTGTATTACAGTGGTCAGCGTGTGTGTGTGTGTATTACAGAGGTCAGCGTGCGTGTGTGTTACAGAGATCAGCGTGTGTGTGTTACAGAGGTCAGCATGTGTGTGTGTTACAGAGGTCAGCATGTGTGTGTGTTACAGAGGTCAGCATGTGTGTGTGTTACTGAGGTCAGCGTGTGTGTCTGTGTGTGTGTTACTGAGGTCAGCGTGTGTGTGTTTTACTGAGGTCAGCGTGTGTGTGTGTCCGTTACAGAGGTCAGCATGTGTGTGTGTCCGTTACAGAGGTCAGCATGTGTGTGTGTCCGTTACAGAGGTCAGCGTGTGTGTGTGTGTATGTGTTACTGAGGTCAGCTTGTGTGTGTGTGTTACTGAGGTCAGCTTGTGTGTGTGTGTTACTGAGGTCAGCTTGTGTGTGTGTGTGTGTTACAGAGGTCAGCTTGTGTGTGTGTGTTACAGAGGTCAGTGTGTTTGTGTCTGTTACAGAGGTCAGCGTGTGTATGTTACTGAGGTCAGCCTGTGTGTGCTACTGAGGTCAGCCTGTGTATGTTACAGAGGTCAGCGTGTGTCTGTGTGTGTTAAAGAGGTCAGCCTGTGTGTGTGTTACAGACGTTAGCGTGTGTGTGTGTTACTGAGGTCAGCGTGTGTGTGTGTTACTGAGGTCAGCGTGTGTGTGTGTTACTGAGGTCAGCATGTGTGTGTGTTACTGAGGTCAGCGTGTGTGTGTGTTACTGAGGTCAGCGTGTGTGTGTGTTACTGAGGTCAGCGTGTGTGTGTGTTACTGAGGTCAGCGTGTGTGTGTGTTAGTGAGGTCAGCGTGTGTGTGTGTTACTGAGGTCAGCGTGTGTGTGTGTATTACAGAGGTCAGCGTGTGTGTGTGTTACAGAGGTCAGCGTGTGTGTGTGTTACAGAGGTCAGCATTTGTGTGTTACTGAGGTCAGCGTGTGTGTGTTACTGAGGTCAGCGTGTGTATGTTACTGAGGTCAGCGTGTGTGTGTTACTGAGGTCAGCATGTGTGTGTGTATTACAGAGGTCAGCGTGTGTGTGTGTTACAGAGGTCAGCGTGTGTGTGTGTTACAGAGGTCAGCATTTGTGTGTTACTGAGGTCAGCGTGTGTGTGTTACTCAGGTCAGCGTGTGTGTGTTTTACTGAGGTCAGCGTGTGTGTGTGTCCGTTACAGAGGTCAGCGTGTGTGTGTGTCCGTTACAGAGGTCAGCGTGTGTGTGTGTGTGTTACAGAGGTCAGCTTGTGTGTGTGTGTGTGTTACTGAGGTCAGCTTGTGTGTGTGTGTGTGTTACTGAGGTCAGCTGGTGTGTGTGTGTGTGTGTTACAGAGGTCAGCTTGTATGTGTGTGTTACAGAGGTCAGCATTTGTGTGTTACTGAGGTCAGCGTGTGTGTGTTACTGAGGTCAGCGTGTGTATGTTACTGAGGTCAGCGTGTGTGTGTTACTGAGGTCAGCATGTGTGTGTGTGTTACAGAGGTCAGCGTGTGTGTGTGTTACAGAGGTCAGTGTGTTTGTATCTGTTACAGAGGTCAGCGTGTGTATGTTACTGAGGTCAGCCTGTGTGTGCTACTGAGGTCAGCGTGTGTGTGCTACTGAGGTCAGCGTGTGTGTGCTACTGAGGTCAGCGTGTGTGTGTTACTGAGGTCAGCGTGTGTGGGTTACTGAGGTCAGCGTGTGTGGGTTACTGAGGTCAGCGGTTGTGTGTGTTACTGAGGTCAGCGTGTGTGTGTTACTGAGGTCAGCGTGTGTGTGTTACTGAGGTCAGCGTGTGTGTGTTACTGAGGTCAGCGTGTGTGTGTTACTGAGGTCAGCGTGTGTGTGTGTTACTGAGGTCAGCGTGTGTGTCTTACTGAGGTCAGCGTGTGTATGTGTTACTGAGGTCAGCGTGTGTGTGTGTGTTACTGAGGTCAGCGTGTGTGTGTGTCGTACTGAGGTCAGCGTGTGTGTGTGTTACTGAGGTCAGCGTGTGTGTGTGTTACTGAGGTCAGCGTGTGTGTTTGTTACTGAGGTCAGCGTGTGTGTGTGTTACTGAGGTCTGCGTGTGTGTGTGTTACTGAGGTATGAGTGTGTGTGTTACTGAGGTCTGCGTGTGTGTTACTGAGGTCAGCGTGTGTGTGTGTTACAGAGGTCAGCGTGTGTCTGTGTGTTACAGAGGTCAGCGTGTGTCTGTGTGTTACAGAGGTCAGCTTGTGTGTGTGTGTGTTACAGAGGTCAGCTTGTGTGTGTGTGTCTGTGTGTGTGTGTGTTACAGACGTCAGCGTGTGTGTGTGTTACTGAGGTCAGTGTGTGTGTGTGTTACTGAGGACAGCGTGTGTATGTGTTACTGAGGTCTGCGTGTGTGTGTTACTGAGGTATGAGTGTGTGTGTTACTGAGGTCTGCGTGTGTGTTACTGAGGTCAGCGTGTGTGTGTGTGTTACAGAGGTGAGCGTGTGTCTGTGTGTTACAGAGGTCAGCTTGTGTGTGTGTGTGTTACAGAGGTCAGCTTGTGTGTGTGTGTCTGTGTGTGTTACAGACGTCAGCGTGTGTGTGTGTTACTGAGGTCAGCGTGTGTGTGTGTTACTGAGGTCAGCGTGTGTGTGTGTTACTGAGGTCAGCGTGTGTGTGTGTTACTGAGGTCAGCGTGTGTGTGTGTGTTACTGAGGTCAGCGTGTGTGTGTGTGTGTTACTGAGGTCAGCGTGTGTGTGTGTGTTACTGAGGTCAGCGTGTGTGTGTGTGTTACTGAGATCAGCGTGTGTGTGTGTGTTACTGAGGTCAGCGTGTGTGTGTGTGTTACTGAGGTCAGCGTGTGTGTGTGTGTTACTGAGGTCAGCGTGTGTGTGTGTTACTGAGGTCAGCGTGTGTGTGTTACTGAGGTCTGCGTGTGTGTTACAGAGGTCAGCGTATGTGTGTGTGTTACAGAGGTCAGCGTGTGTCTGTGTGTTACAGAGGTCAGTGTGTGTGTTACAGAGGTCAGCTTGTGTGTGTGTGTGTGTTACTGAGGTCAGCATTTGTGTGTTACTGAGGTCAGCATTTGTGTGTTACTGAGGTCAGCGTGTGTGTGTTTTACTGAGGTCAGTGTGTGTGTGTGTCCGTTACAGAGGTCAGCGTGTGTGTGTGTGTGTGTGTGTTACTGAGGTCAGCTTGTGTGTGTGTGTTACTGAGGTCAGCTTGTGTGTGTGTGATACTGAGGTCAGCTTGTGTGTGTGTGTGTTACAGAGGTCAGCTTGTGTGTGTGTGTTACAGAGGTCAGTGTGTTTGTGTCTGTTACAGAGGTCAGCGTGTGTATGTTACTGAGGTCAGCCTGTGTGTGCTACTGAGGTCAGCGTGTGTGTGTTACTGAGGTCAGCGTGTGTGTGTTACTGAGGTCAGCGGTTGTGTGGGTTACTGAGGTCAGCGGTTGTGTGTGTTACTGAGGTCAGCGTGTGTGTGTGTTACTGAGGTCAGCGTGTGTGTGTTACTGAGGTCAGCGTGTGTGTGTTACTGAGGTCAGCGTGTGTGTGTTACTGAGGTCAGCGTGTGTGTGTGTTACTGAGGTCAGCGTGTGTGTGTGTTACTGAGGTCAGCGTGTGTGTGTGTTACTGAGGTCAGCGTGTGTGTTTGTTACTGAGGTCAGCGTGTGTGTGTGTTACTGAGGTCTGCGTGTGTGTGTTACTGAGGTATGATTGTGTGTTACTGAGGTCTGCGTGTGTGTTACAGAGGTCAGCGTGTGTCTGTGTTTTACAGAGGTCAGCTTGTGTGTGTGTGTGTGTTACAGAGGTCAGCTTGTGTGTGTGTGTGTGTGTGTGTTACAGACGTCAGCGTGTGTGTGTGTTACAGAGGTCAGCGTGTGTGTGTGTTACAGAGGTCAGCGTGTGTGTGTGTTACTGAGGTCAGCGTGTGTGTGTGTTACTGAGGTCAGCGTGTGTGTGTTTTACTGAGGTCAGCGTGTGTGTGTGTCCGTTACAGAGGTCAGCGTGTGTGTGTGTCCGTTAGAGGTCAGCGTGTGTGTGTTACTGAGGTCAGCTTGTGTGTGTGTGTTACTGAGGTCAGCTTGTGTGTGTGTGTTACTGAGGTCAGCTTGTGTGTGTGTGTGTTACAGAGGTCAGCTTGTGTGTGTGTGTTACTGAGGTCAGCTTGTGTGTGTGTGTTACAGAGGTCAGTGTGTTTGTGTCTGTTACAGAGGTCAGCGTGTGTATGTTACTGAGGTCAGCCTGTGTGTGCTACTGAGGTCAGCGTGTGTGTGTTACTGAGGTCAGCGTGTGTGTGTTACTGAGGTCAGCGTGTGTGTGCTACTGAGGTCAGCGTGTGTGTGTTACTGAGGTCAGCGTGTGTGTGTGTGTTACTGAGGTCAGCGTGTGTGTGTGTTACTGAGGTCAGCTTGTGTGTGTGTGTTACTGAGGTCAGCTTGTGTGTGTGTGTTACTGAGGTCAGCTTGTGTGTGTGTGTGTTACAGAGGTCAGCTTGTGTGTGTGTGTTACTGAGGTCAGCTTGTGTGTGTGTGTTACAGAGGTCAGTGTGTTTGTGTCTGTTACAGAGGTCAGCGTGTGTATGTTACTGTGGTCAGCCTGTGTGTGCTACTGAGGTCAGCGTGTGTGTGTTACTGAGGTCAGCGTGTGTGTGTTACTGAGGTCAGCGTGTGTGTGCTACTGAGGTCAGCGTGTGTGTGTTACTGAGGTCAGCGTGTGTGTGTGTGTTACTGAGGTCAGCGTGTGTGTGTGTTACTGAGGTCAGCGTGTGTGTGTGTTACTGAGGTCAGCGGTTGTGTGTGTTACTGAGGTCAGCGTGTGTGTGTTACTGAGGTCAGCGTGTGTGTGTTACTGAGGTCAGCGTGTGTGTGTTACTGAGGTCAGCGTGTGTGTGTTACTGAGGTCAGCGTGTGTGTGCTACTGAGGTCAGCGTGTGTGTGCTACTGAGGTCAGCGTGTGTGTGTTACTGAGGTCAGCGTGTGTGTGTGTGTTACTGAGGTCAGCGTGTGTGTGTGTTACTGAGGTCAGCGTGTGTGTGTGTTACTGAGGTCAGCGGTTGTGTGTGTTACTGAGGTCAGCGTGTGTGTGTGTTACTGAGGTCAGCGTGTGTGTGTGTGTTACTGAGGTCAGCGTGTGTGTGTGTGTTACTGAGGTCAGCTTGTGTGTGTGTGTGTTACTGAGGTCAGCGTGTGTGTGTGGGTGTTACAGAGGTCAGCTTGTATGTGTGTGTTACAGAGGTCAGTGTGTTTGTAGCTGTTACAGAGGTCAGCGTGTGTATGTTACTGAGGTCAGCCTGTGTGTGTGTGTGTGTTACTGAGGTCAGCGTGTGTGTGTGTGTGTTACTGAGGTCAGCGTGTGTGTGTTACTGAGGTCAGCATGTGTGTGTGTGTGTGTTACTGAGGTCAGCGTGTGTGTGTTTTACTGAGGTCAGCGTGTGTGTGTGTCCGTTACAGAGGTCAGCGTGTGTGTGTGTCCGTTACAGAGGTCAGCGTGTGTGTGTGTGTGTTACAGAGGTCAGCTTGTGTGTGTGTGTGTGTTACTGAGGTCAGCTTGTGTGTGTGTGTGTGTTACTGAGGTCAGCTTGTGTGTGTGTGTGTGTGTTACTGAGGTCAGCTTGTGTGTGTGTGTGTGTGTTACAGAGGTCAGCTTGTATGTGTGTGTTACAGAGGTCAGCATTTGTGTGTTACTGAGGTCAGCGTGTGTGTGTTACTGAGGTCAGCGTGTGTATGTGTTACTGAGGTCAGCGTGTGTGTGTGTTACTGACGTCAGCGTGTGTGTGTGTTACTGAGGTCAGCGTGTGTGTGTGTTACTGAGGTCAGCGTGTGTGTGTGTTACTGAGGTCAGCGTGTGTGTGTGTGTTACTGAGGTCAGCGTGTGTGTGTGTGTTACTGAGGTCAGCGTGTGTGTGTGTGTTACTGAGGTCAGCGTGTGTGTGTGTGTTACTGAGGTCAGCGTGTGTGTGTGTGTTACTGAGGTCAGCGTGTGTGTGTGTTACTGAGGTCAGCGTGTGTGTGTTACTGAGGTCTGCGTGTGTGTTACAGAGGTCAGCGTATGTGTGTGTGTTACAGAGGTCAGCGTGTGTCTGTGTGTTACAGAGGTCAGTGTGTGTGTTACAGAGGTCAGCTTGTGTGTGTGTGTGTGTGTGTGTTACTGAGGTCAGCATGTGTGTGTTACTGAGGTCAGCATGTGTGTGTGTGTTACTGAGGTCAGCGTGTGTGTGTTTTACTGAGGTCAGCGTGTGTGTGTGTCCGTTACAGAGGTCAGCGTGTGTGTGTGTCCGTTACAGAGGTCAGCGTGTGTGTGTGTGTGTGTGTTACTGAGGTCAGCTTGTGTGTGTGTGTTACTGAGGTCAGCTTGTGTGTGTGTGTTACTGAGGTCAGCTTGTGTGTGTGTGTTACAGAGGTCAGCTTGTGTGTGTGTGTTACAGAGGTCAGTGTGTTTGTGTCTGTTACAGAGGTCAGCGTGTGTATGTTACTGAGGTCAGCCTGTGTGTGCTACTGAGGTCAGCGTGTGTGTGTTACTGAGGTCAGCGTGTGTGTGTTACTGAGGTCAGCGGTTGTGTGGGTTACTGAGGTCAGCGGTTGTGTGTGTTACTGAGGTCAGCGTGTGTGTGTGTTACTGAGGTCAGCGTGTGTGTGTTACTGAGGTCAGCGTGTGTGTGTTACTGAGGTCAGCGTGTGTGTGTTACTGAGGTCAGCGTGTGTGTGTTACTGAGGTCAGCGTGTGTGTGTGTTACTGAGGTCAGCGTGTGTGTGTGTTACTGAGGTCAGCGTGTGTGTGTGTTACTGAGGTCAGCGTGTGTGTGTGTGTTACTGAGGTCAGCGTGTGTGTTTGTTACTGAGGTCAGCGTGTGTGTGTGTTACTGAGGTCTGCGTGTGTGTGTTACTGAGGTATGATTGTGTGTTACTGAGGTCTGCGTGTGTGTTACAGAGGTCAGCGTGTGTCTGTGTTTTACAGAGGTCAGCTTGTGTGTGTGTGTGTGTTACAGAGGTCAGCTTGTGTGTGTGTGTGTGTGTGTGTGTGTTACAGACGTCAGCGTGTGTGTGTGTTACAGAGGTCAGCGTGTGTGTGTGTTACAGAGGTCAGCGTGTGTGTGTGTTACAGAGGTCAGCGTGTGTGTGTGTTACTGAGGTCAGCGTGTGTGTGTGTTACTGAGGTCAGCGTGTGTGTGTTTTACTGAGGTCAGCGTGTGTGTGTGTCCGTTACAGAGGTCAGCGTGTGTGTGTGTCCGTTAGAGGTCAGCGTCTGTGTGTTACTGAGGTCAGCTTGTGTGTGTGTGTTACTGAGGTCAGCTTGTGTGTGTGTGTTACTGAGGTCAGCTTGTGTGTGTGTGTGTTACAGAGGTCAGCTTGTGTGTGTGTGTTACTGAGGTCAGCTTGTGTGTGTGTGTTACAGAGGTCAGTGTGTTTGTGTCTGTTACAGAGGTCAGCGTGTGTATGTTACTGAGGTCAGCCTGTGTGTGCTACTGAGGTCAGCGTGTGTGTGTTACTGAGGTCAGCGTGTGTGTGTTACTGAGGTCAGCGTGTGTGTGTTACTGAGGTCAGCGTGTGTGTGCTACTGAGGTCAGCGTGTGTGTGTTACTGAGGTCAGCGTGTGTGTGTGTGTTACTGAGGTCAGCGTGTGTGTGTGTTACTGAGGTCAGCTTGTGTGTGTGTGTTACTGAGGTCAGCTTGTGTGTGTGTGTTACTGAGGTCAGCTTGTGTGTGTGTGTGTTACAGAGGTCAGCTTGTGTGTGTGTGTTACTGAGGTCAGCTTGTGTGTGTGTGTTACAGAGGTCAGTGTGTTTGTGTCTGTTACAGAGGTCAGCGTGTGTATGTTACTGAGGTCAGCCTGTGTGTGCTACTGAGGTCAGCGTGTGTGTGTTACTGAGGTCAGCGTGTGTGTGTTACTGAGGTCAGCGTGTGTGTGCTACTGAGGTCAGCGTGTGTGTGTTACTGAGGTCAGCGTGTGTGTGTGTGTTACTGAGGTCAGCGTGTGTGTGTGTGTTACTGAGGTCAGCGTGTGTGTGTGTTACTGAGGTCAGCGTGTGTGTGTGTTACTGAGGTCAGCGGTTGTGTGTGTTACTGAGGTCAGCGTGTGTGTGTTACTGAGGTCAGCGTGTGTGTGTTACTGAGGTCAGCGTGTGTGTGTTACTGAGGTCAGCGTGTGTGTGTTACTGAGGTCAGCGTGTGTGTGCTACTGAGGTCAGCGTGTGTGTGCTACTGAGGTCAGCGTGTGTGTGTTACTGAGGTCAGCGTGTGTGTGTGTGTTACTGAGGTCAGCGTGTGTGTGTGTTACTGAGGTCAGCGTGTGTGTGTGTTACTGAGGTCAGCGGTTGTGTGTGTTACTGAGGTCAGCGTGTGTGTGTGTTACTGAGGTCAGCGTGTGTGTGTGTGTTACTGAGGTCAGCGTGTGTGTGTGTGTTACTGAGGTCAGCGTGTGTGTGTGTGTTACTGAGGTCAGCGTGTGTGTGTGTGTTACTGAGGTCAGCGTGTGTGTGTGTGTTACTGAGGTCAGCGTGTGTGTGTGTGTTACTGAGGTCAGCGTGTGTGTGTGTGTTACTGAGGTCAGCGTGTGTGTGTGTGTTACTGAGGTCAGCGTGTGTGTGTGTGTTACTGAGGTCAGCGTGTGTGTGTGTTACTGAGGTCAGCGTGTGTGTGTGTTACTGAGGTCAGCGTGTGTGTGTTACTGAGGTCAGCGTGTGTGTGTTACTGAGGTCTGCGTGTGTGTAACTGAGGTCAGCGTGTGTGTAATTGAGGTCAGCGTGTGTGTTATGGAGGTCAGCGTGTGTGTAATTGAGGTCAGCGTGTGTGTTACTGAGGTCAGCGTGAGTGTGTGTGTTACAGAGATCAGCGTGTGTGCGTGTGTATCACAGAGGTCAGCGTGTGTGTGTGTTACAGAGGTCAGTGTGTGTGTTACAGAGGTCAGCATGTGTGTGTGTGTTACAGAGGTCAGCGTGTGTGTGTGTTACAGAGGTCAGCTTGTGTGTGTTACTGAGGTCAGCGTGTGTGTGTTACTGAGGTCAGCGTGTGTGTGTTACTGAGGTCAGCGTGTGTGTGTTACTGAGGTCAGTGTGTGTGTGGGTGTGTGTGTGTTACAGAGGTCAGCGTGTGTGTGTGTGTTACAGAGGTCAGCATGTGTGTGTGCATGTTACAGAGGTCAGCTTGTGTGTGTGTGTGTTACAGAGGTCAGCTTGTGTGTATGTGTGTTACAGAGGTCAGCGTGTGTGTTTGTGTGTGTTAGTTACAGAGGTCAGCGTGTGTGTGTGTGTGTTCCAGAGGTCAGCATGTGTGTGTGTGTGTTCCAGAGGTCAGAGTGTGTGTGTGTGTTCCAGAGGTCAGCGTGTGTGTGTGTGTTACAGAGGTCAGCGTGTGTGTGTGTGTGTTACAGAGGTCAGCGTGTGTGTGTGTGTTACAGAGGTCAGCGTGTGTGTGTGTGTTACAGAGGTCAGCGTGTGTGTGTGTGTTACAGAGGTCAGCGTGTGTGTGTGTGTGTTACAGAGGTCAGCGTGTGTGTGTGTGTTACAGAGGTCAGCGTGTGTGTGTGTGTTACAGAGGTCAGCGTGTGTGTGTGTGTTATAGAGGTTAGCATGTGTGTGTGTTACAGAGGTCAGCATGTGTGTATGTTACAGAGGTCAGCATGTGTGTATGTTACTGAGGTCAGCATGTGTGTGTTTCTGTGTGTGTGTGTGTGTGTGTGTGTGTGTGTGTGTGTTACTGAGGTCAGCGTGTGTGTGTGTGATACTGAGGTCAGCCTGTGTGTGCCACTGAGGTCAGCGTGTGTGTTACTGAGGTCAGCCTGTGTGTGCTACTGAGGTCAGCGTATGTGTGCTACAAGAGGTCAGCATGTGTGTGTGCGTTACAGAGGTCAGCGTGTGTGTGTGTTACAGAGGTCAGCGTGTGTGTGTGTTACAGAGGTCAGCGTGTGTGTGTGTTACAGAGGTCAGCGTGTGTGTGTGTTACAGAGGTCAGCGTGTGTGTGTGTTACAAAGGGCAGAATGTGTGTGTGGCTGTGTGTGTTACTGAGGTCACCATTTGTGTGTTACTGAGGTCAGCGTGTGTGTGTTACTGAGGTCAGCTTGTGTGTGTTACTGAGGTCAGCGTGTGTGTTTTACTGAGGTCAGCGTGTGTGTGTTACTGAGGTCAGCATGTGTGTGTTACTGAGGACAGCGTGTGTGTGTTACTGAGTTCGGCGTGTGTATGTTACAGAGGTCAGCGTGTGTATGTTACAGAGGTCAGCGTGTGTATGTTACAGAGGTCAGCGTGTGTATGTTACAGAGGTCAGCGTGTGTATGTTACAGAGGTCAGCGTGTGTATGTTACAGAGGTCAGCGTGTGTATGTTACATAGGTCAGCGTGTGTCTGTGTTACAGAGGTCAGCGTGTGTCTGTGTGTGTTAAAGAGGTCAGCCTGTGTGTGTGTTACAGACGTTAGCGTGTGTGTGTGTTACTGAGGTCAGCGTGTGTGTGTGTTACTGAGGTCAGCGTGTGTGTGTGTGTTACTGAGGTCAGCGTGTGTGTGTGTGTGTTACTGAGGTCAGCGTGTGTGTGTGTTACTGAGGTCAGCGTGTGTGTGTGTATTACAGTGGTCAGCGTGTGTGTGTGTGTATTACAGAGGTCAGCGTGCGTGTGTGTTACAGAGATCAGCGTGTGTGTGTTACAGAGGTCAGCATGTGTGTGTGTTACAGAGGTCAGCATGTGTGTGTGTTACAGAGGTCAGCATGTGTGTGTGTTACTGAGGTCAGCGTGTGTGTCTGTGTGTGTGTTACTGAGGTCAGCGTGTGTGTGTTTTACTGAGGTCAGCGTGTGTGTGTGTCCGTTACAGAGGTCAGCATGTGTGTGTGTCCGTTACAGAGGTCAGCATGTGTGTGTGTCCGTTACAGAGGTCAGCGTGTGTGTGTGTGTATGTGTTACTGAGGTCAGCTTGTGTGTGTGTGTTACTGAGGTCAGCTTGTGTGTGTGTGTTACTGAGGTCAGCTTGTGTGTGTGTGTGTGTTACAGAGGTCAGCTTGTGTGTGTGTGTTACAGAGGTCAGTGTGTTTGTGTCTGTTACAGAGGTCAGCGTGTGTATGTTACTGAGGTCAGCCTGTGTGTGCTACTGAGGTCAGCCTGTGTATGTTACAGAGGTCAGCGTGTGTCTGTGTGTGTTAAAGAGGTCAGCCTGTGTGTGTGTTACAGACGTTAGCGTGTGTGTGTGTTACTGAGGTCAGCGTGTGTGTGTGTTACTGAGGTCAGCGTGTGTGTGTGTTACTGAGGTCAGCATGTGTGTGTGTTACTGAGGTCAGCGTGTGTGTGTGTTACTGAGGTCAGCGTGTGTGTGTGTTACTGAGGTCAGCGTGTGTGTGTGTTACTGAGGTCAGCGTGTGTGTGTGTTAGTGAGGTCAGCGTGTGTGTGTGTTACTGAGGTCAGCGTGTGTGTGTGTATTACAGAGGTCAGCGTGTGTGTGTGTTACAGAGGTCAGCGTGTGTGTGTGTTACAGAGGTCAGCATTTGTGTGTTACTGAGGTCAGCGTGTGTGTGTTACTGAGGTCAGCGTGTGTATGTTACTGAGGTCAGCGTGTGTGTGTTACTGAGGTCAGCATGTGTGTGTGTATTACAGAGGTCAGCGTGTGTGTGTGTTACAGAGGTCAGCGTGTGTGTGTGTTACAGAGGTCAGCATTTGTGTGTTACTGAGGTCAGCGTGTGTGTGTTACTCAGGTCAGCGTGTGTGTGTTTTACTGAGGTCAGCGTGTGTGTGTGTCCGTTACAGAGGTCAGCGTGTGTGTGTGTCCGTTACAGAGGTCAGCGTGTGTGTGTGTGTGTTACAGAGGTCAGCTTGTGTGTGTGTGTGTGTTACTGAGGTCAGCTTGTGTGTGTGTGTGTGTTACTGAGGTCAGCTGGTGTGTGTGTGTGTGTGTTACAGAGGTCAGCTTGTATGTGTGTGTTACAGAGGTCAGCATTTGTGTGTTACTGAGGTCAGCGTGTGTGTGTTACTGAGGTCAGCGTGTGTATGTTACTGAGGTCAGCGTGTGTGTGTTACTGAGGTCAGCATGTGTGTGTGTGTTACAGAGGTCAGCGTGTGTGTGTGTTACAGAGGTCAGTGTGTTTGTATCTGTTACAGAGGTCAGCGTGTGTATGTTACTGAGGTCAGCCTGTGTGTGCTACTGAGGTCAGCGTGTGTGTGCTACTGAGGTCAGCGTGTGTGTGCTACTGAGGTCAGCGTGTGTGTGTTACTGAGGTCAGCGTGTGTGGGTTACTGAGGTCAGCGTGTGTGGGTTACTGAGGTCAGCGGTTGTGTGTGTTACTGAGGTCAGCGTGTGTGTGTTACTGAGGTCAGCGTGTGTGTGTTACTGAGGTCAGCGTGTGTGTGTTACTGAGGTCAGCGTGTGTGTGTTACTGAGGTCAGCGTGTGTGTGTGTTACTGAGGTCAGCGTGTGTGTCTTACTGAGGTCAGCGTGTGTATGTGTTACTGAGGTCAGCGTGTGTGTGTGTGTTACTGAGGTCAGCGTGTGTGTGTGTCGTACTGAGGTCAGCGTGTGTGTGTGTTACTGAGGTCAGCGTGTGTGTGTGTTACTGAGGTCAGCGTGTGTGTTTGTTACTGAGGTCTGCGTGTGTGTGTGTTACTGAGGTATGAGTGTGTGTGTTACTGAGGTCTGCGTGTGTGTTACTGAGGTCAGCGTGTGTGTGTGTTACAGAGGTCAGCGTGTGTCTGTGTGTTACAGAGGTCAGCGTGTGTCTGTGTGTTACAGAGGTCAGCTTGTGTGTGTGTGTGTTACAGAGGTCAGCTTGTGTGTGTGTGTCTGTGTGTGTGTGTGTTACAGACGTCAGCGTGTGTGTGTGTTACTGAGGTCAGTGTGTGTGTGTGTTACTGAGGACAGCGTGTGTATGTGTTACTGAGGTCTGCGTGTGTGTGTTACTGAGGTATGAGTGTGTGTGTTACTGAGGTCTGCGTGTGTGTTACTGAGGTCAGCGTGTGTGTGTGTGTTACAGAGGTGAGCGTGTGTCTGTGTGTTACAGAGGTCAGCTTGTGTGTGTGTGTGTTACAGAGGTCAGCTTGTGTGTGTGTGTCTGTGTGTGTTACAGACGTCAGCGTGTGTGTGTGTTACTGAGGTCAGCGTGTGTGTGTGTTACTGAGGTCAGCGTGTGTGTGTGTTACTGAGGTCAGCGTGTGTGTGTGTTACTGAGGTCAGCGTGTGTGTGTGTGTTACTGAGGTCAGCGTGTGTGTGTGTGTGTTACTGAGGTCAGCGTGTGTGTGTGTGTTACTGAGGTCAGCGTGTGTGTGTGTGTTACTGAGATCAGCGTGTGTGTGTGTGTTACTGAGGTCAGCGTGTGTGTGTGTGTTACTGAGGTCAGCGTGTGTGTGTGTGTTACTGAGGTCAGCGTGTGTGTGTGTTACTGAGGTCAGCGTGTGTGTGTTACTGAGGTCTGCGTGTGTGTTACAGAGGTCAGCGTATGTGTGTGTGTTACAGAGGTCAGCGTGTGTCTGTGTGTTACAGAGGTCAGTGTGTGTGTTACAGAGGTCAGCTTGTGTGTGTGTGTGTGTTACTGAGGTCAGCATTTGTGTGTTACTGAGGTCAGCATTTGTGTGTTACTGAGGTCAGCGTGTGTGTGTTTTACTGAGGTCAGTGTGTGTGTGTGTCCGTTACAGAGGTCAGCGTGTGTGTGTGTGTGTGTGTGTTACTGAGGTCAGCTTGTGTGTGTGTGTTACTGAGGTCAGCTTGTGTGTGTGTGATACTGAGGTCAGCTTGTGTGTGTGTGTGTTACAGAGGTCAGCTTGTGTGTGTGTGTTACAGAGGTCAGTGTGTTTGTGTCTGTTACAGAGGTCAGCGTGTGTATGTTACTGAGGTCAGCCTGTGTGTGCTACTGAGGTCAGCGTGTGTGTGTTACTGAGGTCAGCGTGTGTGTGTTACTGAGGTCAGCGGTTGTGTGGGTTACTGAGGTCAGCGGTTGTGTGTGTTACTGAGGTCAGCGTGTGTGTGTGTTACTGAGGTCAGCGTGTGTGTGTTACTGAGGTCAGCGTGTGTGTGTTACTGAGGTCAGCGTGTGTGTGTTACTGAGGTCAGCGTGTGTGTGTGTTACTGAGGTCAGCGTGTGTGTGTGTTACTGAGGTCAGCGTGTGTGTGTGTTACTGAGGTCAGCGTGTGTGTTTGTTACTGAGGTCAGCGTGTGTGTGTGTTACTGAGGTCTGCGTGTGTGTGTTACTGAGGTATGATTGTGTGTTACTGAGGTCTGCGTGTGTGTTACAGAGGTCAGCGTGTGTCTGTGTTTTACAGAGGTCAGCTTGTGTGTGTGTGTGTGTTACAGAGGTCAGCTTGTGTGTGTGTGTGTGTGTGTGTTACAGACGTCAGCGTGTGTGTGTGTTACAGAGGTCAGCGTGTGTGTGTGTTACAGAGGTCAGCGTGTGTGTGTGTTACTGAGGTCAGCGTGTGTGTGTGTTACTGAGGTCAGCGTGTGTGTGTTTTACTGAGGTCAGCGTGTGTGTGTGTCCGTTACAGAGGTCAGCGTGTGTGTGTGTCCGTTAGAGGTCAGCGTGTGTGTGTTACTGAGGTCAGCTTGTGTGTGTGTGTTACTGAGGTCAGCTTGTGTGTGTGTGTTACTGAGGTCAGCTTGTGTGTGTGTGTGTTACAGAGGTCAGCTTGTGTGTGTGTGTTACTGAGGTCAGCTTGTGTGTGTGTGTTACAGAGGTCAGTGTGTTTGTGTCTGTAACAGAGGTCAGCGTGTGTATGTTACTGAGGTCAGCCTGTGTGTGCTACTGAGGTCAGCGTGTGTGTGTTACTGAGGTCAGCGTGTGTGTGTTACTGAGGTCAGCGTGTGTGTGCTACTGAGGTCAGCGTGTGTGTGTTACTGAGGTCAGCGTGTGTGTGTGTGTTACTGAGGTCAGCGTGTGTGTGTGTTACTGAGGTCAGCTTGTGTGTGTGTGTTACTGAGGTCAGCTTGTGTGTGTGTGTTACTGAGGTCAGCTTGTGTGTGTGTGTGTTACAGAGGTCAGCTTGTGTGTGTGTGTTACTGAGGTCAGCTTGTGTGTGTGTGTTACAGAGGTCAGTGTGTTTGTGTCTGTTACAGAGGTCAGCGTGTGTATGTTACTGTGGTCAGCCTGTGTGTGCTACTGAGGTCAGCGTGTGTGTGTTACTGAGGTCAGCGTGTGTGTGTTACTGAGGTCAGCGTGTGTGTGCTACTGAGGTCAGCGTGTGTGTGTTACTGAGGTCAGCGTGTGTGTGTGTGTTACTGAGGTCAGCGTGTGTGTGTGTTACTGAGGTCAGCGTGTGTGTGTGTTACTGAGGTCAGCGGTTGTGTGTGTTACTGAGGTCAGCGTGTGTGTGTTACTGAGGTCAGCGTGTGTGTGTTACTGAGGTCAGCGTGTGTGTGTTACTGAGGTCAGCGTGTGTGTGTTACTGAGGTCAGCGTGTGTGTGCTACTGAGGTCAGCGTGTGTGTGCTACTGAGGTCAGCGTGTGTGTGTTACTGAGGTCAGCGTGTGTGTGTGTGTTACTGAGGTCAGCGTGTGTGTGTGTTACTGAGGTCAGCGTGTGTGTGTGTTACTGAGGTCAGCGGTTGTGTGTGTTACTGAGGTCAGCGTGTGTGTGTGTTACTGAGGTCAGCGTGTGTGTGTGTGTTACTGAGGTCAGCGTGTGTGTGTGTGTTACTGAGGTCAGCTTGTGTGTGTGTGTGTTACTGAGGTCAGCGTGTGTGTGTGGGTGTTACAGAGGTCAGCTTGTATGTGTGTGTTACAGAGGTCAGTGTGTTTGTAGCTGTTACAGAGGTCAGCGTGTGTATGTTACTGAGGTCAGCCTGTGTGTGTGTGTGTGTTACTGAGGTCAGCGTGTGTGTGTGTGTGTTACTGAGGTCAGCGTGTGTGTGTTACTGAGGTCAGCATGTGTGTGTGTGTGTGTTACTGAGGTCAGCGTGTGTGTGTTTTACTGAGGTCAGCGTGTGTGTGTGTCCGTTACAGAGGTCAGCGTGTGTGTGTGTCCGTTACAGAGGTCAGCGTGTGTGTGTGTGTGTTACAGAGGTCAGCTTGTGTGTGTGTGTGTGTTACTGAGGTCAGCTTGTGTGTGTGTGTGTGTTACTGAGGTCAGCTTGTGTGTGTGTGTGTGTGTTACTGAGGTCAGCTTGTGTGTGTGTGTGTGTGTTACAGAGGTCAGCTTGTATGTGTGTGTTACAGAGGTCAGCATTTGTGTGTTACTGAGGTCAGCGTGTGTGTGTTACTGAGGTCAGCGTGTGTATGTTACTGAGGTCAGCGTGTGTGTGTTACTGAGGTCAGCATGTGTGTGTGTATTACAGAGGTCAGCGTGTGTGTGTGTTACAGAGGTCAGCGTGTGTGTGTGTTACAGAGGTCAGCATTTGTGTGTTACTGAGGTCAGCTTGTGTGTGTTACTGAGGTCAGCATGTGTGTGTGTGTGTGTTACTGAGGTCAGCGTGTGTGTGTGTGTGTTACTGAGGTCAGCGTGTGTGTGTTTTACTGAGGTCAGCGTGTGTGTGTGTCCGTTACAGAGGTCAGCGTGTGTGTGTGTGTGTTACAGAGGTCAGCTTGTGTGTGTGTGTGTGTTACTGAGGTCAGCTTGTGTGTGTGTGTGTGTGTGTTACAGAGGTCAGCTTGTATGTGTGTGTTACAGAGGTCAGTGTGTTTGTATCTGTTACAGAGGTCAGCGTGTGTATGTTACTGAGGTCAGCCTGTGTGTGTGTGTGTGTTACTGAGGTCAGCGTGTGTGTGTTTTACTGAGGTCAGCGTGTGTGTGTGTCCGTTACAGAGGTCAGCGTGTGTGTGTGTGTGTTACAGAGGTCAGCTTGTGTGTGTGTGTGTGTTACTGAGGTCAGCTTGTGTGTGTGTGTGTGTTACTGAGGTCAGCTTGTGTGTGTGTGTGTGTGTGTGTTACAGAGGTCAGCTTGTATGTGTGTGTTACAGAGGTCAGTGTGTTTGTATCTGTTACAGAGGTCAGCGTGTGTATGTTACTGAGGTCAGCCTGTGTGTGCTACTGAGGTCAGCGTGTGTGTGCTACTGAGGTCAGCGTGTGTGTGCTACTGAGGTCAGCGTGTGTGTGCTACTGAGGTCAGCGTGTGTGTGTTACTGAGGTCAGCGTGTGTGGGTTACTGAGGTCAGCGTGTGTGGGTTACTGAGGTCAGCGGTTGTGTGTGTTACTGAGGTCAGCGTGTGTGTGTTACTGAGGTCAGCGTGTGTGTGTTACTGAGGTCAGCGTGTGTGTGTTACTGAGGTCAGCGTGTGTGTGTTACTGAGGTCAGCGTGTGTGTGTGTTACTGAGGTCAGCGTGTGTGTCTTACTGAGGTCAGCGTGTGTATGTGTTACTGAGGTCAGCGTGTGTGTGTGTGTTACTGAGGTCAGCGTGTGTGTGTGTCGTACTGAGGTCAGCGTGTGTGTGTGTTACTGAGGTCAGCGTGTGTGTGTGTTACTGAGGTCAGCGTGTGTGTTTGTTACTGAGGTATGAGTGTGTGTGTTACTGAGGTCAGCATGTGTGTGTGTGTGTGTTACTGAGGTCAGCGTGTGTGTGTTTTACTGAGGTCAGCGTGTGTGTGTGTCCGTTACAGAGGTCAGCGTGTGTGTGTGTCCGTTACAGAGGTCAGCGTGTGTGTGTGTGTGTTACAGAGGTCAGCTTGTGTGTGTGTGTGTGTTACTGAGGTCAGCTTGTGTGTGTGTGTGTGTTACTGAGGTCAGCTTGTGTGTGTGTGTGTGTGTTACTGAGGTCAGCTTGTGTGTGTGTGTGTGTTACTGAGGTCAGCTGGTGTGTGTGTGTGTGTTACTGAGGTCAGCTTGTGTGTGTGTGTGTGTGTTACAGAGGTCAGCTTGTATGTGTGTGTTACAGAGGTCAGCATTTGTGTGTTACTGAGGTCAGCGTGTGTGTGTTACTGAGGTCAGCGTGTGTATGTTACTGAGGTCAGCGTGTGTGTGTTACTGAGGTCAGCATGTGTGTGTGTATTACAGAGGTCAGCGTGTGTGTGTGTTACAGAGGTCAGCGTGTGTGTGTGTTACAGAGGTCAGCATTTGTGTGTTACTGAGGTCAGCGTGTGTGTGTTACTGAGGTCAGCATGTGTGTGTGTGTGTGTTACTGAGGTCAGCGTGTGTGTGTTTTACTGAGGTCAGCGTGTGTGTCTGTCCGTTACAGAGGTCAGCGTGTGTGTGTGTCCGTTACAGAGGTCAGCGTGTGTGTGTGTGTGTTACAGAGGTCAGCTTGTGTGTGTGTGTGTGTTACTGAGGTCAGCTTGTGTGTGTGTGTGTGTTACTGAGGTCAGCTTGTGTGTGTGTGTGTGTGTGTTACAGAGGTCAGCTTGTATGTGTGTGTTACAGAGGTCAGTGTGTTTGTATCTGTTACAGAGGTCAGCGTGTGTATGTTACTGAGGTCAGCCTGTGTGTGCTACTGAGGTCAGCGTGTGTGTGCTACTGAGGTCAGCGTGTGTGTGCTACTGAGGTCAGCGTGTGTGTGCTACTGAGGTCAGCGTGTGTGTGTTACTGAGGTCAGCGTGTGTGGGTTACTGAGGTCAGCGTGTGTGGGTTACTGAGGTCAGCGGTTGTGTGTGTTACTGAGGTCAGCGTGTGTGTGTTACTGAGGTCAGCGTGTGTGTGTTACTGAGGTCAGCGTGTGTGTGTTACTGAGGTCAGCGTGTGTGTGTTACTGAGGTCAGCGTGTGTGTGTGTTACTGAGGTCAGCGTGTGTGTCTTACTGAGGTCAGCGTGTGTATGTGTTACTGAGGTCAGCGTGTGTGTGTGTGTTACTGAGGTCAGCGTGTGTGTGTGTCGTACTGAGGTCAGCGTGTGTGTGTGTTACTGAGGTCAGCGTGTGTGTGTGTTACTGAGGTCAGCGTGTGTGTTTGTTACTGAGGTCAGCGTGTGTGTGTGTTACTGAGGTCTGCGTGTGTGTGTGTTACTGAGGTATGAGTGTGTGTGTTACTGAGGTCTGCGTGTGTGTTACTGAGGTCAGCGTGTGTGTGTGTTACAGAGGTCAGCGTGTGTCTGTGTGTTACAGAGGTCAGCGTGTGTCTGTGTGTTACAGAGGTCAGCTTGTGTGTGTGTGTGTTACAGAGGTCAGCTTGTGTGTGTGTGTCTGTGTGTGTGTGTGTTACAGACGTCAGCGTGTGTGTGTGTGTTACTGAGGTCAGTGTGTGTGTGTGTTACTGAGGACAGCGTGTGTATGTGTTACTGAGGTCAGCGTGTGTGTGTGTTACTGAGGTCTGCGTGTGTGTGTTACTGAGGTATGAGTGTGTGTGTTACTGAGGTCTGCGTGTGTGTTACTGAGGTCAGCGTATGTGTGTGTGTTACAGAGGTGAGCGTGTGTCTGTGTGTTACAGAGGTCAGCTTGTGTGTGTGTGTGTTACAGAGGTCAGCTTGTGTGTGTGTGTCTGTGTGTGTGTGTGTGTTACTGAGGTCAGCGTATGTGTGTGTGTTACAGAGGTGAGCGTGTGTCTGTGTGTTACAGAGGTCAGCTTGTGTGTGTGTGTGTTACAGAGGTCAGCTTGTGTGTGTGTGTCTGTGTGTGTGTGTGTGTTACAGACGTCAGCGTGTGTGTGTGTTACTGAGGTCAGCGTGTGTGTGTGTTACTGAGGTCAGCGTGTGTGTGTGTTACTGAGGTCAGCGTGTGTGTGTGTTACTGAGGTCAGCGTGTGTGTGTGTGTTACTGAGGTCAGCGTGTGTGTGTGTGTTACTGAGGTCAGCGTGTGTGTGTGTGTTACTGAGATCAGCGTGTGTGTGTGTGTTACTGAGGTCAGCGTGTGTGTGTGTGTTACTGAGGTCAGCGTGTGTGTGTGTGTTACTGAGGTCAGCGTGTGTGTGTGTGTTACTGAGGTCAGCGTGTGTGTGTGTTACTGAGGTCAGCGTGTGTGTGTGTTACTGAGGTCAGCGTGTGTGTGTTACTGAGGTCTGCGTGTGTGTTACAGAGGTCAGCGTATGTGTGTGTGTTACAGAGGTCAGCGTGTGTCTGTGTGTTACAGAGGTCAGTGTGTGTGTTACAGAGGTCAGCTTGTGTGTGTGTGTGTGTTACTGAGGTCAGCATTTGTGTGTTACTGAGGTCAGCATTTGTGTGTTACTGAGGTCAGCGTGTGTGTGTTTTACTGAGGTCAGTGTGTGTGTGTGTCCGTTACAGAGGTCAGCGTGTGTGTGTGTGTGTGTGTGTTACTGAGGTCAGCTTGTGTGTGTGTGTTACTGAGGTCAGCTTGTGTGTGTGTGATACTGAGGTCAGCTTGTGTGTGTGTGTGTTACAGAGGTCAGCTTGTGTGTGTGTGTTACAGAGGTCAGTGTGTTTGTATCTGTTACAGAGGTCAGCGTGTGTATGTTACTGAGGTCAGCCTGTGTGTGCTACTGAGGTCAGCATGTGTGTGCTACTGAGGTCAGCGTGTGTGTGTTACTGAGGTCAGCGTGTGTGGGTTACTGAGGTCAGCGGTTGTGTGTGTTACTGAGGTCAGCGTGTGTGTGTTACTGAGGTCAGCGTGTGTATGTGTTACTGAGGTCAGCGTGTGTGTGTGTTACTGACGTCAGCGTGTGTGTGTGTTACTGAGGTCAGCGTGTGTGTGTGTTACTGAGGTCAGCGTGTGTGTGTGTTACTGAGGTCAGCGTGTGTGTGTGTGTTACTGAGGTCAGCGTGTGTGTTTGTTACTGAGGTCAGCGTGTGTGTGTGTTACTGAGGTATGAGTGTGTGTGTTACTGAGGTATGAGTGTGTGTGTTACTGAGGTCTGCGTGTGTGTTACTGAGGTCTGCGTGTGTGTTACTGAGGTCAGCGTGTGTCTGTGTGTTACAGAGGTCAGCTTGTGTGTGTGTCTGTTACAGAGGTCAGCTTGTGTGTGTGTGTGTTACAGAGGTCAGCTTGTGTGTGTGTGTCTGTGTGTGTGTGTGTGTTACAGACGTCAGCGTGTGTGTGTGTTACTGAGGTCAGCGTGTGTGTGTGTTACTGAGGACAGCGTGTGTATGTGTTACTGAGGTCAGCGTGTGTGTGTGTTACTGAGGTCAGCGTGTGTGTGTGTTACTGAGGTATGAGTGTGTGTGTTACTGAGGTCTGCGTGTGTGTTACTGAGGTCAGCGTGTGTGTGTGTTACAGAGGTGAGCGTGTGTCTGTGTGTTACAGAGGGCAGCTTGTGTGTGTGTGTGTTACAGAGGTCAGCTTGTGTGTGTGTGTGTGTTACAGACGTCAGCGTGTGTATGTGTTACTGAGGTCAGCGTGTGTGTGTGTTACTGAGGTCAGCGTGTGTGTGTGTTACTGAGGTCAGCGTGTGTGTGTGTTACTGAGGTCAGCGTGTGTGTGTGTTACTGAGGTCAGCGTGTGTGTGTGTGTTACTGAGGTCAGCGTGTGTGTGTGTGTTACTGAGGTCAGCGTGTGTGTGTGTGTGTGTTACTGAGGTCAGCGTGTGTGTGTGTGTTACTGAGGTCAGCGTGTGTTTCTGTTACTGAGGTCAGCGTGTGTGTGTTACTGAGGTCTGCGTGTGTGTTACAGAGGTCAGCGTATGTGTGTGTGTTACAGAGGTCAGCGTGTGTCTGTGTGTTACAGAGGTCAGTGTGTGTGTTACAGAGGTCAGCTTGTGTGTGTGTGTGTGTTACTGAGGTCAGCATTTGTGTGTTACTGAGGTCAGCATGTGTGTGTTACTGAGGTCAGCATGTGTGTGTGTGTTACTGAGGTCAGCGTGTGTGTGTTTTACTGAGGTCAGCGTGTGTGTGTGTGTCCGTTACAGAGGTCAGCGTGTGTGTGTGTCCATTACAGAGGTCAGCGTGTGTGTGTGTGTGTGTGTGTGTGTTACTGAGGTCAGCTTGTGTGTGTGTGTTACAGAGGTCAGCTTGTGTGTGTGTGTTACAGAGGTCAGTGTGTTTGTGTCTGTTACAGAGGTCAGCGTGTGTATGTTACTGAGGTCAGCCTGTGTGTGCTACTGAGGTCAGCGTGTGTGTGTTACTGAGGTCAGCGTGTGTGTGCTACTGAGGTCAGCGTGTGTGTGTGTTACTGAGGTCAGCGTGTGTGTGTGTTACTGAGGTCAGCGTGTGTGTGTGTTACTGAGGTCAGCTTGTGTGTGTGTTACTGAGGTCAGCTTGTGTGTGTGTGTTACAGAGGTCAGTGTGTTTGTATCTGTTACAGAGGTCAGCGTGTGTATGTTACTGAGGTCAGCCTGTGTGTGCTACTGAGGTCAGCATGTGTGTGCTACTGAGGTCAGCGTGTGTGTGTTACTGAGGTCAGCCTGTGTGGGTTACTGAGGTCAGCGGTTGTGTGTGTTACTGAGGTCAGCGTGTGTGTGTTACTGAGGTCAGCGTGTGTGTGTTACTGAGGTCAGCGTGTGTGTGTTACTGAGGTCAGCGTGTGTGTGTTACTGAGGTCAGCGTGTGTGTGTGTTACTGAGGTCAGCGTGTGTGTGTGTTACTGAGGTCAGCGTGTGTGTTTGTTACTGAGGTCAGCGTGTGTGTTTGTTACTGAGGTCAGCGTGTGTATGTGTTACTGAGGTCTGCGTGTGTGTGTTACTGAGGTATGAGTGTATGTGTTACTGAGGTCTGCGTGTGTGTTACTGAGGTCTGCGTGTGTGTTACTGAGGTCAGCGTGTGTGTGTGTTACAGAGGTCAGCGTGTGTCTGTGTGTTACAGAGGTCAGCTTGTGTGTGTGTGTGTTACAGAGGTCAGCTTGTGTGTGTGTTTTACAGACGTCAGCGTGTGTGTGTGTTACTGAGGTCAGCGTGTGTGTGTGTTACTGAGGACAGCGTGTGTGTGTGTTACTGAGGTCAGCGTGTGTGTGTGTTACTGAGGTCTGCGTGTGTGTGTTACTGAGGTATGAGTGTGTGTGTTACTGAGGTCTGCGTGTGTGTTACTGAGGTCAGCGTGTGTGTGTGTTACAGAGGTGAGCGTGTGTCTGTGTGTTACAGAGGTCAGCTTGCGTGTGTGTGTGTTACAGAGGTCAGCATGTGTGTGTGGGTGTTACAGACGTCAGCGTGTGTGTGTGTTACTGAGGTCAGCGTGTGTGTGTGTTACTGAGGTCAGCGTGTGTGTGTGTGTGTGTTACTGAGGTCAGCGTGTGTGTGTGTTACTGAGGTCAGCGTGTGTGTGTGTTACTGAGGTCAGCGTGTGTGTGTGTGTGTTACTGAGGTCAGCGTGTGTGTGTGTGTGTTACTGAGGTCAGCGTGTGTGTGTGTGTGTTACTGAGGTCAGCGTGTGTGTGTGTGTTACTGAGGTCAGCGTGTGTGTGTGTGTTACTGAGGTCAGCGTGTGTGTGTGTTACTGAGGTCAGCGTGTGTGTGTGTTACTGAGGTCAGCGTGTGTGTGTTACTGAGGTCTGCGTGTGTGTTACAGAGGTCAGCGTATGTGTGTGTGTTACAGAGGTCAGCGTGTGTCTGTGTGTTACAGAGGTCAGTGTGTGTGTTACAGAGGTCAGCTTGTGTGTGTGTGTGTGTGTGTGTTACTGAGGTCAGCATGTGTGTGTTACTGAGGTCAGCATGTGTGTGTGTGTTACTGAGGTCAGCGTGTGTGTGTTTTACTGAGGTCAGCGTGTGTGTGTGTCCGTTACAGAGGTCAGCGTGTGTGTGTGTCCGTTACAGAGGTCAGCGTGTGTGTGTGTGTGTGTGTGTTACTGAGGTTAGCTTGTGTGTGTGTGTTACTGAGGTCAGCTTGTGTGTGTGTGTTACTGAGGTCAGCTTGTGTGTGTGTGTTACAGAGGTCAGCTTGTGTGTGTGTGTTACAGAGGTCAGTGTGTTTGTGTCTGTTACAGAGGTCAGCGTGTGTATGTTACTGAGGTCAGCCTGTGTGTGCTACTGAGGTCAGCGTGTGTGTGTTACTGAGGTCAGCGTGTGTGTGCTACTGAGGTCAGCGTGTGTGTGTGTTACTGAGGTCAGCGGTTGTGTGGGTTACTGAGGTCAGCGTGTGTGTGTGTTACTGAGGTCAGCGTGTGTGTTTGTTACTGAGGTCAGCGTGTGTGTGTGTTACTGAGGTCTGCGTGTGTGTGTGTTACTGAGGTATGAGTGTGTGTGTTACTGAGGTCTGCGTGTGTGTTACTGAGGTCAGCGTGTGTGTGTGTTACAGAGGTCAGCGTGTGTCTGTGTGTTACAGAGGTCAGCGTGTGTCTGTGTGTTACAGAGGTCAGCTTGCGTGTGTGTGTGTTACAGAGGTCAGCTTGTGTGTGTTTGTCTGTGTGTGTGTGTGTTACAGACGTCAGCGTGTGTGTGTGTTACTGAGGTCAGTGTGTGTGTGTGTTACTGAGGACAGCGTGTGTATGTGTTACTGAGGTCAGCGTGTGTGTGTGTTACTGAGGTCTGCGTGTGTGTGTTACTGAGGTATGAGTGTGTGTGTTACTGAGGTCTGCGTGTGTGTTACTGAGGTCAGCGTGTGTGTGTGTGTTACAGAGGTGAGCGTGTGTCTGTGTGTTACAGAGGTCAGCTTGTGTGTGTGTGTGTTACAGAGGTCAGCTTGTGTGTGTGTGTCTGTGTGTGTGTGTGTGTTACAGACGTCAGCGTGTGTGTGTGTTACTGAGGTCAGCGTGTGTGTGTGTTACTGAGGTCAGCGTGTGTGTGTGTTACTGAGGTCAGCGTGTGTGTGTGTGTGTTACTGAGGTCAGCGTGTGTGTGTGTGTTACTGAGGTCAGCGTGTGTGTGTGTGTGTTACTGAGGTCAGCGTGTGTGTGTGTGTTACTGAGGTCAGCGTGTGTGTGTGTGTTACTGAGATCAGCGTGTGTGTGTGTGTTACTGAGGTCAGCGTGTGTGTGTGTGTTACTGAGGTCAGCGTGTGTGTGTGTGTTACTGAGGTCAGCGTGTGTGTGTTACTGAGGTCTGCGTGTGTGTTACAGAGGTCAGCGTATGTGTGTGTGTTACAGAGGTCAGCGTGTGTCTGTGTGTTACAGAGGTCAGTGTGTGTGTTACAGAGGTCAGCTTGTGTGTGTGTGTGTGTTACTGAGGTCAGCATTTGTGTGTTACTGAGGTCAGCATTTGTGTGTTACTGAGGTCAGCGTGTGTGTGTTTTACTGAGGTCAGCGTGTGTGTGTGTCCGTTACAGAGGTCAGCGTGTGTGTGTGTGTGTGTGTGTTACTGAGGTCAGCTTGTGTGTGTGTGTTACTGAGGTCAGCTTGTGTGTGTGTGATACTGAGGTCAGCTTGTGTGTGTGTGTGTTACAGAGGTCAGCTTGTGTGTGTGTGTTACAGAGGTCAGTGTGTTTGTATCTGTTACAGAGGTCAGCGTGTGTATGTTACTGAGGTCAGCCTGTGTGTGCTACTGAGGTCAGCATGTGTGTGCTACTGAGGTCAGCGTGTGTGTGTTACTGAGGCCAGCGTGTGTGGGTTACTGAGGTCAGCGGTTGTGTGTGTTACTGAGGTCAGCGTGTGTGTGTTACTGAGGTCAGCGTGTGTATGTGTTACTGAGGTCAGCGTGTGTGTGTGTTACTGAGGTCAGCGTGTGTGTGTGTTACTGAGGTCAGCGTGTGTGTGTGTTACTGAGGTCAGCGTGTGTGTGTGTTACTGAGGTCAGCGTGTGTGTGTGTGTTACTGAGGTCAGCGTGTGTGTTTGTTACTGAGGTCAGCGTGTGTGTGTGTTACTGAGGTATGAGTGTGTGTGTTACTGAGGTATGAGTGTGTGTGTTACTGAGGTCTGCGTGTGTGTTACTGAGGTCTGCGTGTGTGTTACTGAGGTCAGCGTGTGTCTGTGTGTTACAGAGGTCAGCTTGTGTGTGTGTGTGTTACAGAGGTCAGCTTGTGTGTGTGTGTGTTACAGAGGTCAGCTTGTGTGTGTGTGTCTGTGTGTGTGTGTGTGTTACAGACGTCAGCGTGTGTGTGTGTTACTGAGGTCAGCGTGTGTGTGTGTTACTGAGGACAGCGTGTGTATGTGTTACTGAGGTCAGCGTGTGTGTGTGTTACTGAGGTCAGCGTGTGTGTGTGTTACTGAGGTATGAGTGTGTGTGTTACTGAGGTCTGCGTGTGTGTTACTGAGGTCAGCATGTGTGTGTGTTACTGAGGTCAGTGTGTGTGTGTGTTACAGAGGTGAGCGTGTGTCTGTGTGTTACAGAGGGCAGCTTGTGTGTGTGTGTGTTACAGAGGTCAGCTTGTGTGTGTGTGTGTTACAGACGTCAGCGTGTGTATGTGTTACTGAGGTCAGCGTGTGTGTGTGTTACTGAGGTCAGCGTGTGTGTGTGTTACTGAGGTCAGCGTGTGTGTGTGTTACTGAGGTCAGCGTGTGTGTGTGTTACTGAGGTCAGCGTGTGTGTGTGTGTTACTGAGGTCAGCGTGTGTGTGTGTGTTACTGAGGTCAGCGTGTGTGTGTGTTAGAGGTCAGCGTGTGTGTGTTACAGAGGTCAGCGTGTGTGTGTTACAGAGGTCAGCGTGTGTGTGTATTACAGTGGTCAGCATGTGTCTGTGTCTGTGTGTGTGTTACTGAGGTCAGCGTGTGTGTGTGTGTGTGTGTGTGTTACTGAGGTCAGTGTGTGTGTGTGTGTGTGTGTGTGTGTGTGTGTTACTGAGGTCAGCGTGTGTGTTACAGAGGATAGCATGTGTGTGTGTTACAGAGGTCAGCATGTGTCTGTGTGTGTGTGTGTTACTGAGGTCAGCGTGTGTGTGTGTGTGTGTTACTGAGGTCAGCGTGTGTGTGTGTGTGTGTTACAGAGGATAGCATGTGTGTGTGTTACAGAGGTCAGCGTGTGTTACAGAGGATAGCATGTGTGTGTGTTACAGAGGTCAGCTTGTGTATGTTACAGAGGTCAGCGTGTGTGTGTTACTGAGGTCAGCGTGTGTGTGTTACTGAGGTCACCATGTGTGTGTTACAGAGGTCAGCTTGTGTGGGTGGTACTGGGGTCAGCGTGTGTGTGTTACAGGGGTGAGCGTGTGTGGGTGTTACAGAGGTCAGTGTGTGTGTTATAGAGGTCAGCATGTGTGTGTGTTACAGAGGTCAGCATGTGTGTGTGTTACAGAGGTCAGCATGTGTGTGTGTTACTGAGGTCAGCATGTGTGTGTGTTACTGAGGTCAGTGTGTGTGTGTGTTACTGAGGTCAGCGTGTGTGTGTGTGTTACTGAGGTCAGCGTGTGTGTGTGTGTTACTGAGGTCAGCGTGTGTGTGTGTGTTACTGAGGTCAGCGTGTGTGTGTGTGTTACTGAGGTCAGCGTGTGTGTGTGTGTGTGTGTGTGTGTGTTACTGATGTCAGCGTGTGTGTTACAGAGGATAGCATATGTGTATATTACTGAGGTCAGCGTGTGTGTGTGTGTGTGTGTGTGTGTGTGTGTGTGTGTGTTACTGAGGTCAGCGTGTGTGTGTGTGTGTTACTGAGGTCAGCGTGTGTGTGTGTGTTACTGAGGTCAGCGTGTGTGGGTGTTACTGAGGTCAGCGTGTGTGGGTGTTACTGAGGTCAGCGTGTGTGGGTGTTACTGAGGTCAGCGTGTGTGTGTTACTGAGGTCATCGTGTGTGTGTGTGTTACTGAGGTGAGCATGTGTGTGTTACAGATGTGAGTGTATGTGTGTTACAGAGGTCAGCATGTGTGTGTGTGTTACTGAGGTCATTGTGTGTGTGTGTGTTACTGAGGTGAGCGTGTGTGTGTGTGTGTGTTACTGAGGCGAGCATGTGTGTGTGTGTTACAGAGGTCAGCGTGTGTGTATTACTGAGGTCAGCCTGTGTATGCTTCTGAGGTCAGCCTGTATGTGCTACTGAGGTCAGCGTGTGTGTGCTACTGAGGTCAGCGTGTGTGTTATAGACGTCAGCATGTGTGTGTGTGTTACAGAGATCAGTGTGTGTGTGTATTACAGTGGTCAGCATTTGTGTGTGTTACAGAGGTCAGCATGTGTGTGTGTTACAGAGGTCAGCATGTGTGTGTGTTATTGAGGTCAGCATGTGTGTGTGTTACAGACATCAGTGTGTGTGGGTGTTACAGAGGTCAGCTTGTGTGGGTTTTACTGAGGTCACTGTGTGTTACAGAGGTCAGCTTGTGTGTGTGTTACAGATGTGAGCGTATGTGTGTTACAGAGGTCAGTGTGTGTTTTATAGAGGTTAGCATGTGTGTGTGTTACAGAGGTCAGCATGTGTGCGTGTCTGTGTGTGTGTGTGTTTATGTGTTACTGAGGTCAGACTGTGTGCGCTACTGAGGTCAGCGTGTGTGCTACTGAGGTCAGCATGTGTGTTATTGAGGTCCGTGTGTGTGTTACAGAGGTCAGCGTGTGGGTGTATTACAGTGGTCAGCGTGTGTGTGTGTATCACAGAGGTCAGCGTGTGTGTGTGTGTAACAGGGGTGAGCGTGTGTGTGTGTGTTAGAGGTCAGTGTGTGTGTGTCTGTTACAGAGGTCAGCTTGTGTGTGTTACAGAGGTCAGCGTGTGTGTGTCTGTTACAGAGGTCAGCGTGTGTGTGTCTGTTACAGAGGTCAGCGTGTGTGTGTTACTGAGGTCAGCGTGCGTGTGTGTGTGTGTGTGTTACAGAGGTCAGCGTGTGTGTGTTACTGAGTTCAGCGTGTGTGTGTTACGGAGGTCAGCGTGTGTGTGTTACTGAGGTCAGCGTGTGTGTTTGTTCCTGAGGTCAGCGTGTGTGTGTGTGTGTGTGTGTGTGTTACAGAGGTCAGCGTGTGTGTTATAGAGGTTAGCATGTGTGTGTGTTACTGAGGTCAGCGAGTGTGTGTGTGTGTATTACTGAGGTCAGCCTGTTTGTGCTACTGAGGTCAGCGTGTGTGTGTGTGTTACTGAGGTCAGCGTGTGTGTGTGTTACTTAGGTCAGCGTGTGTGTGTGTTACTGAGGTCAGCGTGTGTGTGTTACTGAGGTCAGCATGTGTGTGTGTGTTACTGAGGTCAGGGTGTGTGTGTGTTACAGAGGTCAGCGTGTGTGTGTGTTACAGAGGTCAGCTTGTGTGTGTCTGTTACAGAGGTCAGCGTGTGTGTGTGTTACAGAGGTCAGCATGTATGTATTACAGAGGTAAGTGTGTGTGTGTCGTACTGAGGTCAGCGTGTGTGTGTCGTACTGAGGTCAGCATGTGTGTGTTACAGAGGTCAGCGTGTGTGTATGTGACAGAGGTTAGCATGTGTGTGTATTGCAGTTGTCAGCGTGTGTGTGTGTTACGGAGGTCAGCGTGTGTGTTTGTTACAGAGGTCAGCGTATGTGTGTGTTAGAGGTCAGCGTGTGTGTGTTACAGAGGTCAGCGTGTGTGTGTTACAGAGGTCAGCATGTGTGTGTGTTACAGAGGTCAGCCTGTGTGTGTGTGTGTGTGTGTGTGTGTGTGTGTGTGTGTTAGTTACTGAGGTCAGCGTATGTGTGTGTGTGTTACTGAGGTCAGCGTGTGTGTTACAGAGGATAGCATGTGTGTGTGTTACAGAGGTCAGCATGTGTCTGTGTGTTTGTTACTGAGGTCAGCGTGTGTGTGTGTGTGTGTGTGTGTGTGTGTGTGTTACTGAGGTCAGCGTGTGTGTGTGTGTGTGTGTTACTGAGGTCAGCGTGTGTGTGTGTGTGTGTGTGTGTGTGTGTGTTACTGAGGTCAGCGTGTGTGTTACAGAGGTCAGCATGTGTCTGTGTGTGTGTGTTACTGAGGTCAGCGTGTGTGTGTGTGTGTGTGTGTGTGTGTTACTGAGGTCAGCGTGTGTGTGTGTGTGTGTTACTGAGGTCAGCGTGTGTGTGTGTGTGTGTGTGTGTGTGTTACTGAGGTCAGCGTGTGTGTGTTACTGAGGTCAGTGTGTGTGTGTGTTACTGAGGTCAGCGTGTGTGTGTTACTGAGGTCATCGTGTGTGTGTGTGTTACTGAGGTGAGCATGTGTGTGTGTGTGTTACAGAGGTCAGCGTGTGTGTATTACTGAGGTCAGCCTGTGTGTGCTACTGAGGTCAGCGTGTGTGTGCTACTGAGGTCAGCCTGTATGTGCTACTGAGGTCAGCGTGTGTGTGTTATTGAGGTCAGCGTGTGTGTGTTATTGAGGTCAGCGAGTGTGTATTACAGTGGTCAGCGTGTGTGTGTGTGTTACAGAGATCAGTGTGTGTGTGTATTACAGAGGTCAGCGTGTGTGTGTGTGTTACTGAGGTCAGTCTGTGTGTGTTACTGAGGTCAGTGTGTGTGTGTTACAGGGGTCAGTGTATGTATGTTACAGAGGTCAGCATGTGTTTGTGTCTGTTTGTGTGTGTGTGTGTTACAGAGAGCAGCGTGTGTGTGTGTTACAGAGAGCAGCGTGTGTGTGTGTTACAGAGATCAGCGTGTGTGTGTGTGTTACAGAGGTCAGCATGTGTGTGTGTTATTGAGGTCAGCATGTGTGTGTGTTACAGAGGTCAGCTTGTGTGAGTTTTACTGAAGTCACTGTGTGTTACAGAGGTCAGCTTGTGTGTGTGTTACAGAGGTCAGCGTGTGTGTGTGTGTGTGTGTGTTACAGATGTGAGCGTATGTGTGTTACAGAGGTCAGCATGTGTTTTATAGAGGTCAGCATGTGTGTGTGTATCACAGAGGTCAGCGTGTGTGTGTAACAGCGGTGAGCGTGTGTGTGTGTGTGTGTGTTAGAGGTCAGTGTGTGTGTTATAGAGGTTAGCATGTGTGTCTGTTACAGAGGTCAGCATGTGTGTGTCTGTTACAGAGGTCAGCTTGTGTGTGTTACTGAGGTCAGCATGTGTGTGTCTGTTACAGAGGTCAGCGTGTGTGTGTTACTGAGGTCAGCGTGCGTGTGTGTGTGTGTTACAGAGGTCAGCGTGTGTGTGTTACTGAGTTCAGTGTGTGTGTGTGTTACAGAGGTCAGCATGTGTTTGTGACTGTGTCTGTGTGTGTTACTGAGGTCAGCTGTGTGTGTGTGTTACTGAGGTCAGCGTGTGTGTGTTACTGAGGTCTGCGTGTGTGTGTTACTGAGGTCAGCGTGTGTGTGTTACTGAGGTCAGCGTGTGTGTGTTACTGAGGACAGCGTGTGTGTGTGTTACTGAGGTCAGCGTGTGTGTGTGTTACTGAGGTCAGCGTGTGTGTGTTACTGAGGACAGCGTGTGTGTGTGTTACTGAGGTCAGCGTGTGTGTGTTACTGAGGACAGCGTGTGTGTGTGTTACTGAGGTCAGCCTGTGTGTGTCCGTTACAGAGGTCAGCGTGTGTGTGTGTTACAGAGGTCAGCGTGTGTGTGTGTGTTACCGAGGTCAGCTTGTGTGTGTGTGTTACAGAGGTCAGCTTGTGTGTGTGTGTTACAGTGGTCAGTGTGTTTGTGTGTGTTACAGAGGTCAGTGTGTGTGTGATACTGAGGTCAGCGTGTGTGTGCTACTGAGGTCAGCGTGTGTGTGTTATAGAGGTCAGCGTGTGTGTGTGTTACAGAGGTCAGCATGTGTGTGTGTTACAGAGGTCAGCGTGTGCGTGTGTGTGTTACAGAGGTCAGCTTGTGTGTGTGTTACTGAGGTCAGCTTGTGTGTGTGTTACTGAGGTCAGCGTGTGTGTGTGTGTTACAGAGGTCAGCTTGTGTGTGTTACTGAGGTCAGCATGTGTGTGTCGTACTGAGGTCAGCATGTGTGTGTTACAGAGGTCAGCGTGTGTGTATGTGACAGAGGTTAGCATGTGTGTGTATTGCAGTTGTCAGCGTGTGTGTGTGTTACGGAGGTCAGCGTGTGTGTTTGTTACAGAGGTCAGCGTATGTGTGTGTTAGAGGTCAGCGTGTGTGTGTTACAGAGGTCAGCGTGTGTGTGTTACAGAGGTCAGCATGTGTGTGTGTTACAGAGGTCAGCCTGTGTGTGTGTGTGTGTGTGTGTGTGTGTGTGTTAGTTACTGAGGTCAGCGTGTGTGTGTGTGTGTTACTGAGGTCAGCGTGTGTGTTACAGAGGATAGCATGTGTGTGTGTTACAGAGGTCAGCATGTGTCTGTGTGTTTGTTACTGAGGTCAGCGTGTGTGTGTGTGTGTGTGTGTGTGTGTGTGTGTTACTGAGGTCAGTGTGTGTGTGTGTTACTGAGGTCAGCGTGTGTGTGTGTGTGTGTGTGTGTGTGTGTGTTACTGAGGTCAGCGTGTGTGTTACAGAGGTCAGCATGTGTCTGTGTGTGTGTGTTACTGAGGTCAGCGTGTGTGTGTGTGTGTGTGTGTGTGTGTGTGTGTGTTACTGAGGTCAGCGTGTGTGTGTGTGTGTGTGTGTGTGTGTGTGTTACTGAGGTCAGCGTGTGTGTGTTACTGAGGTCAGTGTGTGTGTGTGTTACTGAGGTCAGCGTGTGTGTGTTACTGAGGTCATCGTGTGTGTGTGTGTGTTACTGAGGTGAGCATGTGTGTGTGTGTGTTACAGAGGTCAGCATGTGTGTATTACTGAGGTCAGCCTGTGTGTGCTACTGAGGTCAGCGTGTGTGTGCTACTGAGGTCAGCCTGTATGTGCTACTGAGGTCAGCGTGTGTGTGTTATTGAGGTCAGCGTGTGTGTGTTATTGAGGTCAGCGAGTGTGTATTACAGTGGTCAGCGTGTGTGTGTGTGTTACAGAGATCAGTGTGTGTGTGTATTACAGAGGTCAGCGTGTGTGTGTGTGTTACTGAGGTCAGTGTGTGTGTGTTACTGAGGTCAGTGTGTGTGTGTTACAGGGGCCAGTGTATGTATGTTACAGAGGTCAGCATGTGTTTGTGTCTGTTTGTGTGTGTGTGTGTTACAGAGAGCAGCGTGTGTGTGTGTTACAGAGAGCAGCGTGTGTGTGTGTTACAGAGATCAGCGTGTGTGTGTGTGTTACAGAGGTCAGCATGTGTGTGTGTTATTGAGGTCAGCATGTGTGTGTGTTACAGAGGTCAGCTTGTGTGAGTTTTACTGAAGTCACTGTGTGTTACAGAGGTCAGCTTGTGTGTGTGTTACAGAGGTCAGCGTGTGTGTGTGTGTGTGTGTGTTACAGATGTGAGCGTATGTGTGTTACAGAGGTCAGCATGTGTTTTATAGAGGTTAGCATGTGTGTGTGTTACAGAGGTCAGCATGTGTGTGTGTATCACAGAGGTCAGCGTGTGTGTGTAACAGCGGTGAGCGTGTGTGTGTGTGTGTGTTAGAGGTCAGTGTGTGTGTTATAGAGGTTAGCATGTGTGTCTGTTACAGAGGTCAGCATGTGTGTGTCTGTTACAGAGGTCAGCTTGTGTGTGTTACTGAGGTCAGCATGTGTGTGTCTGTTACAGAGGTCAGCGTGTGTGTGTTACTGAGGTCAGCGTGCGTGTGTGTGTGTGTTACAGAGGTCAGCGTGTGTGTGTTACTGAGTTCAGTGTGTGTGTGTGTTACAGAGGTCAGCATGTGTTTGTGACTGTGTCTGTGTGTGTTACTGAGGTCAGCTGTGTGTGTGTGTTACTGAGGTCAGCGTGTGTGTGTTACTGAGGTCTGCGTGTGTGTGTTACTGAGGTCAGCGTGTGTGTGTTACTGAGGTCAGCGTGTGTGTGTTACTGAGGACAGCGTGTGTGTGTGTTACTGAGGTCAGCGTGTGTGTGTGTTACTGAGGTCAGCGTGTGTGTGTTACTGAGGACAGCGTGTGTGTGTGTTACTGAGGTCAGCGTGTGTGTGTTACTGAGGACAGCGTGTGTGTGTGTTACTGAGGTCAGCCTGTGTGTGTCCGTTACAGAGGTCAGCGTGTGTGTGTGTTACAGAGGTCAGCGTGTGTGTGTGTGTTACCGAGGTCAGCTTGTGTGTGTGTGTTACAGAGGTCAGCTTGTGTGTGTGTGTTACAGTGGTCAGTGTGTTTGTGTGTGTTACAGAGGTCAGTGTGTGTGTGATACTGAGGTCAGCGTGTGTGTGTTATAGAGGTCAGCGTGTGTGTGTGTTATAGAGGTCAGCGTGTGTGTGTGTTACAGAGGTCAGCATGTGTGTGTGTTACAGAGGTCAGCGTGTGCGTGTGTGTGTTACAGAGGTCAGCTTGTGTGTGTGTTACTGAGGTCAGCTTGTGTGTGTGTTACTGAGGTCAGCGTGTGTGTGTGTGTTACAGAGGTCAGCTTGTGTGTGTTACTGAGGTCAGCATGTGTGTGTCTGTTACAGAGGTCAGCGTGTGTGTGTTACTTAGGTCAGCGTGTGTGTGTCTGTGTTACTGAGGTCAGCGTGTGTGTCTGTTACTGAGGTCAGCGTGTGTGTGTGTGTTACAGAGGTCAGCTTGTGTGTGTGTGTTACTTAGGTCAGCGTGTGTGTGTCTGTGTTACTGAGGTCAGCGTGTGTGTCTGTTACTGAGGTCAGCGTGTGTGTGTTACTGAGGTCACCATGTGTGTGTTACAGAGGTCAGCTTGTGTGGGTGGTACTGAGGTCAGCGTGTGTGTGTTACAGGGGTGAGCGTGTGTGGGTGTTACAGAGGTCAGTGTGTGTGTTATAGAGGTTAGCATGTGTGTGTGTTACAGAGGTCAGCATGTGTGTGTTACAGAGGTCAGCATGTGTTACAGAGGTCAGCATGTGTGTGTGTTACAGAGGTCAGCATGTGTGTGTGTTACAGAGGTCAGCATGTGTGTGTGTTACTGAGGTCAGCATGTGTGTGTGTGTTACTGAGGTCAGTGTGTGTGTGTGTTACTGAGGTCAGCGTGTGTGTGTGTGTGTGTTACTGAGGTCAGCGTGTGTGTGTGTGTGTTACTGAGGTCAGCGTGTGTGTGTGTATGTTACTGAGGTCAGCGTGTGTGTGTGTGTTACTGAGGTCAGCGTGTGTGTGTGTGTTACTGAGGTCAGCGTGTGTGTGTGTGTGTGTGTTACTGATGTCAGCGTGTGTGTGTGTGTTACTGAGGTCAGCGTGTGTGTGTGTGTTACTGAGGTCAGCGTGTGTGTGTGTGTTACTGAGGTCAGCGTGTGTGTGTGTGTTACTGAGGTCAGCGTGTGTGTGTGTGTTACTGAGGTCAGCGTGTGTGTGTGTGTTACTGAGGTCAGCGTGTGTGTGTGTTACTGAGGTCATCGTGTGTGTGTGTGTTACTGAGGTGAGCGTGTGTGTGTGTGTGTGTTACTGAGGCGAGCATGTGTGTGTGTGTTACAGAGGTCAGCGTGTGTGTATTACTGAGGTCAGCCTGTGTATGCTTCTGAGGTCAGCCTGTATGTGCTACTGAGGTCAGCGTGTGTGTGCTACTGAGGTCAGCGTGTGTGTTATAGACGTCAGCATGTGTGTGTGTGTTACAGAGATCAGTGTGTGTGTGTATTACAGTGGTCAGCATTTGTGTGTGTTACAGAGGTCAGCATGTGTGTGTGTTACAGAGGTCAGCATGTGTGTGTGTTATTGAGGTCAGCATGTGTGTGTGTTACAGACATCAGTGTGTGTGGGTGTTACAGAGGTCAGCTTGTGTGGGTTTTACTGAGGTCACTGTGTGTTACAGAGGTCAGCTTGTGTGTGTTACAGAGGTCAGCTTGTGTGTGTGTTACAGATGTGAGCGTATGTGTTACAGAGGTCAGTGTGTGTTTTATAGAGGTTAGCATGTTTGTGTGTTACAGAGGTCAGCATGTGTGCGTGTCTGTGTGTGTGTGTGTTTATGTGTTACTGAGGTCAGACTGTGTGCGCTACTGAGGTCAGCGTGTGTGCTACTGAGGTCAGCATGTGTGTTATTGAGGTCCGTGTGTGTGTTACAGAGGTCAGCGTGTGGGTGTATTACAGTGGTCAGCGTGTGTGTGTGCATCACAGAGGTCAGCGTGTGTGTGTGTGTAACAGGGGTGAGCGTGTGTGTGTGTGTTAGAGGTCAGTGTGTGTGTGTCTGTTACAGAGGTCAGCTTGTGTGTGTTACAGAGGTCAGCGTGTGTGTGTCTGTTACAGAGGTCAGCGTGTGTGTGTCTGTTACAGAGGTCAGCGTGTGTGTGTTACTGAGGTCAGCGTGCGTGTGTGTGTGTTACAGAGGTCAGCGTGTGTGTGTTACTGAGTTCAGCGTGTGTGTGTTACGGAGGTCAGCGTGTGTGTGTTACTGAGGTCAGCGTGTGTGTGTTACTGAGGTCAGCGTGTGTGTTTGTTCCTGAGGTCAGCGTGTGTGTGTGTGTGTGTGTGTTACAGAGGTCAGCGTGTGTGTTATAGAGGTTAGCATGTGTGTGTGTTACTGAGGTCAGCGAGTGTGTGTGTGTGTATTACTGAGGTCAGCCTGTTTGTGCTACTGAGGTCAGCGTGTGTGTGTGTGTTACTGCGGTCAGCGTGTGTGTGTTACTTAGGTCAGCGTGTGTGTGTGTTACTGAGGTCAGCGTGTGTGTGTTACTGAGGTCAGCATGTGTGTGTGTGTTACTGAGGTCAGGGTGTGTGTGTGTTACAGAGGTCAGCGTGTGTGTGTGTTACAGAGGTCAGCTTGTGTGTGTCTGTTACAGAGGTCAGCGTGTGTGTGTGTTACAGAGGTCAGCATGTATGTATTACAGAGGTAAGTGTGTGTGTGTCGTACTGAGGTCAGCGTGTGTGTGTCGTACTGAGGTCAGCATGTGTGTGTTACAGAGGTCAGCGTGTGTGTATGTGACAGAGGTTAGCATGTGTGTGTATTGCAGTTGTCAGCGTGTGTGTGTGTTACGGAGGTCAGCGTGTGTGTTTGTTACAGAGGTCAGCGTATGTGTGTGTTAGAGGTCAGCGTGTGTGTGTTACAGAGGTCAGCGTGTGTGTGTTACAGAGGTCAGCGTGTGTGTGTGTTACAGAGGTCAGCATGTGTGTGTGTTACAGAGGTCAGCCTGTGTGTGTGTGTGTGTGTGTGTGTGTTAGTTACTGAGGTCAGCGTGTGTGTGTGTGTGTGTTACTGAGGTCAGCGTGTGTGTTACAGAGGATAGCATGTGTGTGTGTTACAGAGGTCAGCATGTGTCTGTGTGTTTGTTACTGAGGTCAGCGTGTGTGTGTGTGTGTGTGTGTGTGTGTGTGTGTGTTACTGAGGTCAGCGTGTGTGTGTGTTACTGAGGTCAGCGTGTGTGTGTGTGTGTGTGTGTGTGTTACTGAGGTCAGCGTGTGTGTTACAGAGGATAGCATGTGTGTGTGTTACAGAGGTCAGCATGTGTCTGTGTGTGTGTGTTACTGAGGTCAGCGTGTGTGTGTGTGTGTGTGTGTGTGTGTGTGTGTTACTGAGGTCAGCGTGTGTGTATGTGTGTGTTACTGAGGTCAGCGTGTGTGTGTGTGTGTGTGTGTGTGTGTGTGTTACTGAGGTCAGCGTGTGTGTGTTACTGAGGTCAGTGTGTGTGTGTGTTACTGAGGTCAGCGTGTGTGTGTTACTGAGGTCATCGTGTGTGTGTGTGTTACAGAGGTGAGCATGTGTGTGTGTGTGTTACAGAGGTCAGCGTGTGTGTATTACTGAGGTCAGCCTGTGTGTGCTACTGAGGTCAGCGTGTGTGTGCTACTGAGGTCAGCCTGTATGTGCTACTGAGGTCAGCGTGTGTGTGTTATTGAGGTCAGCGTGTGTGTGTTATTGAGGTCAGCGAGTGTGTATTACAGTGGTCAGCGTGTGTGTGTGTGTTACAGAGATCAGTGTGTGTGTGTATTACAGAGGTCAGCGTGTGTGTGTGTGTTACTGAGGTCAGTGTGTGTGTGTTACTGAGGTCAGTGTGTGTGTGTTACAGGGGTCAGCGTGTGTGTGTTACAGAGGTCAGCGTATGTATGTTACAGAGGTCAGCATGTGTTTGTGTCTGTTTGTGTGTGTGTGTGTTACAGAGAGCAGCGTGTGTGTGTGTTACAGAGATCAGCGTGTGTGTGTGTTACAGAGATCAGCGTGTGTGTGTGTTACAGAGGTCAGCATGTGTGTGTGTTATTGAGGTCAGCATGTGTGTGTGTTACAGACATCAGTGTGTGTGGGTGTTACAGAGGTCAGCTTGTGTGAGTTTTACTGAAGTCACTGTGTGTTACAGAGGTCAGCTTGTGTGTGTGTTACAGAGGTCAGCGTGTGTGTGTGTGTGTGTGTTACAGATGTGAGCGTATGTGTGTTACAGAGGTCAGCATGTGTTTTATAGAGGTTAGCATGTGTGTGTGTTACAGAGGTCAGCATGTGTGTGTGTATCACAGAGGTCAGCGTGTGTGTGTAACAGCGGTGAGCGTGTGTGTGTGTGTGTGTTAGAGGTCAGTGTGTGTGTTATAGAGGTTAGCATGTGTGTCTGTTACAGAGGTCAGCATGTGTGTGTCTGTTACAGAGGTCAGCTTGTGTGTGTTACTGAGGTCAGCATGTGTGTGTCTGTTACAGAGGTCAGCGTGTGTGTGTTACTGAGGTCAGCGTGCGTGTGTGTGTGTGTTACAGAGGTCAGCGTGTGTGTGTTACTGAGTTCAGTGTGTGTGTGTGTTACAGAGGTCAGCATGTGTTTGTGACTGTGTCTGTGTGTGTTACTGAGGTCAGCTGTGTGTGTGTGTTACTGAGGTCAGCGTGTGTGTGTTACTGAGGTCTGTGTGTGTGTGTTACTGAGGTCAGCGTGTGTGTGTTACTGAGGTCAGCGTGTGTGTGTTACTGAGGACAGCGTGTGTGTGTGTGTTACTGAGGTCAGCGTGTGTGTGTGTTACTGAGGTCAGCGTGTGTGTGTTACTGAGGACAGCGTGTGTGTGTGTTACTGAGGTCAGCGTGTGTGTGTTACTGAGGACAGCGTGTGTGTGTGTTACTGAGGTCAGCCTGTGTGTGTCCGTTACAGAGGTCAGCGTGTGTGTGTGTTACAGAGGTCAGCGTGTGTGTGTGTGTTACCGAGGTCAGCTTGTGTGTGTGTGTTACAGAGGTCAGCTTGTGTGTGTGTGTTACAGTGGTCAGTGTGTTTGTGTGTGTTACAGAGGTCAGTGTGTGTGTGATACTGAGGTCAGCGTGTGTGTGCTACTGAGGTCAGCGTGCGTGTGTGTGTGTGTTACAGAGGTCAGCGTGTGTGTGTTACTGAGTTCAGTGTGTGTGTGTGTTACAGAGGTCAGCATGTGTTTGTGACTGTGTCTGTGTGTGTTACTGAGGTCAGCTGTGTGTGTGTGTTACTGAGGTCAGCGTGTGTGTGTTACTGAGGTCTGCGTGTGTGTGTTACTGAGGTCAGCGTGTGTGTGTTACTGAGGTCAGCGTGTGTGTGTTACTGAGGACAGCGTGTGTGTGTGTGTTACTGAGGTCAGCGTGTGTGTGTGTTACTGAGGTCAGCGTGTGTGTGTTACTGAGGACAGCGTGTGTGTGTGTTACTGAGGTCAGCGTGTGTGTGTTACTGAGGACAGCGTGTGTGTGTGTTACTGAGGTCAGCCTGTGTGTGTCCGTTACAGAGGTCAGCGTGTGTGTGTGTTACAGAGGTCAGCGTCTGTGTGTGTGTTACAGAGGTCAGCGTGTGTGTGTGTGTTACCGAGGTCAGCTTGTGTGTGTGTGTTACAGAGGTCAGCTTGTGTGTGTGTGTTACAGTGGTCAGTGTGTTTGTGTGTGTTACAGAGGTCAGTGTGTGTGTGATACTGAGGTCAGCGTGTGTGTGCTACTGAGGTCAGAGTGTGTGTGTTATAGAGGTCAGCGTGTGTGTGTGTTACAGAGGTCAGCATGTGTGTGTGTTACAGAGGTCAGCGTGTGCGTGTGTGTGTTACAGAGGTCAGCTTGTGTGTGTGTTACTGAGGTCAGCTTGTGTGTGTGTTACTGAGGTCAGCTTGTGTGTGTGTTACTGAGGTCAGCGTGTGTGTGTGTGTTACAGAGGTCAGCTTGTGTGTGTGTGTTACTTAGGTCAGCGTGTGTGTGTCTGTGTTACTGAGGTCAGCGTGTGTGTCTGTTACTGAGGTCAGCGTGTGTGTGTGTGTTACAGAGGTCAGCTTGTGTGTGTGTGTTACTTAGGTCAGCGTGTGTGTGTCTGTGTTACTGAGGTCAGCGTGTGTGTCTGTTACTGAGGTCAGCGTGTGTGTGTTACTGAGGTCACCATGTGTGTGTTACAGAGGTCAGCTTGTGTGGGTGGTACTGAGGTCAGCGTGTGTGTGTTACAGGGGTGAGCGTGTGTGGATGTTACAGAGGTCAGTGTGTGTGTTATAGAGGTTAGCATGTGTGTGTGTTACAGAGGTCAGCATGTGTGTGTGTTACAGAGGTCAGCATGTGTGTGTGTTACAGAGGTCAGCATGTGTGTGTGTTACAGAGGTCAGCATGTGTGTGTGTTACTGAGGTCAGCATGTGTGTGTGTGTTACTGAGGTCAGTGTGTGTGTGTTACTGAGGTCAGCGTGTGTGTGTGTGTGTGTGTGTGTGTTACTGAGGTCAGCGTGTGTGTGTGTGTGTGTTACTGAGGTCAGCGTGTGTGTGTGTATGTTACTGAGGTCAGCGTGTGTGTGTGTGTTACTGAGGTCAGCGTGTGTGTGTGTGTTACTGAGGTCAGCGTGTGTGTGTGTGTGTGTGTGTGTTACTGAGGTCAGCGTGTGTGTGTGTGTGTTACTGAGGTCAGCGTGTGTGTGTGTGTGTTACTGAGGTCAGCGTGTGTGTGTGTGTTACTGAGGTCAGCGTGTGTGTGTGTGTTACTGAGGTCAGCGTGTGTGTGTGTGTTACTGAGGTCAGCGTGTGTGTGTGTGTGTGTGTGTGTGTGTGTTACTGATGTCAGCGTGTGTGCTACAGAGGATAGCATGTGTGTATATTACTGAGGTCAGCGTGTGTGTGTGTGTGTGTTACTGAGGTCAGCGTGTGTGTTTGTTACTGAGGTCAGCGTGTGTGGGTGTTACTGAGGTCAGCGTGTGTGGGTGTTACTGAGGTCAGCGTGTGTGGGTGTTACTGAGGTCAGCGTGTGTGTGTTACTGAGGTCAGCGTGTGTGTGTTACTGAGGTCATCGTGTGTGTGTGTGTGTGTTACTGAGGTGAGCATGTGTGTGTTACAGAGGTCAGCTTGTGTGTGTGTGTTACAGAGGTCAGCTTGTGTGTATTACTGAGGTCAGCCTGTGTGTGCTTCTGAGGTCAGCCTGTATGTGCTACTGAGGTCAGCGTGTGTGTGCTACTGAGGTCAGCGTGTGTGTTATAGAGGTCAGCATGTGTGTGTGTGTTACAGAGATCAGTGTGTGTGTGTATTACAGTGGTCAGCATGTGTGTGTGTTACAGAGGTCAGCGTGTGTGTGTTACAGAGGTCAGCGTGTGTGTGTTACAGGGGTCAGCGTGTGTGTGTTACAGAGGTCAGCATGTGTTTGTGTCTGTTTGTGTGTGTGTGTGTTACTGAGGTCAGCATGTGTGTGTGTTACAGACATCAGTGTGTGTGGGTGTTACAGAGGTCAGCTTGTGTGGGTTTTACTGAGGTCACTGTGTGTTACAGAGGTCAGCTTGTGTGTGTGTTACAGAGGTCAGCGTGTGTGTGTGTGTTACAGATGTGAGTGTATGTGTGTTACAGAGGTCAGCGTGTGTTTTATAGAGGTTAGCATGTGTGTGTGTTACAGAGGTCAGCATGTGTGCGTGTCTGTGTGTGTGTGTGTGTGTGTGTGTGTTAATGAGATCAGACTGTGTGCGCTACTGAGGTCAGCGTGTGTGCTACTGAGGTCAGCATGTGTGTTATTGAGGTCCATGTGTGTGTTACAGAGGTCAGCGTGTGGGTGTATTACAGTGGTCAGCGTGTGTGTGTGTATCACAGAGCTCAGCGTGTGTGTGTAACAGGGGTGAGCGTGTGTGTGTGTGTTAGAGGTCAGTGTGTGTGTGTCTGTTACAGAGGTCAGCTTGTGTGTGTTACAGAGGTCAGCGTGTGTGTGTCTGTTACAGAGGTCAGCTTGTGTGTGTTACTGAGGTCAGCGTGTGTGTGTCTGTTACAGAGGTCAGCGTGTGTGTGTTACTGAGGTCAGCGTGCGTGTGTGTGTGTGTTACAGAGGTCAGCTTGTGTGTGTTACTGAGTTCAGTGTGTGTGTGTGTTACAGAGGTCAGCTTGTGTGTGTTACTGAGGTCAGCGTGTGTGTGTCTGTTACAGAGGTCAGCGTGTGTGTGTTACTGAGGTCAGCGTGCGTGTGTGTGTGTGTTACAGAGGTCAGCTTGTGTGTGTTACTGAGTTCAGTGTGTGTGTGTGTTACGGAGGTCAGCGTGTGTGTGTTTGTTCCTGAGGTCAGCGTGTGTGTGTGTTACAGAGGTCAGCATGTATGTATTACAGAGGTAAGTGTGTGTGTGCCGTACTGAGGTCAGCGTGTGTGTGTCGTACTGAGGTCAGCGTGTGTGTGTCGTACTGAGGTCAGCGTGTGTGTGTTACAGAGGTCAGCATGTGTGTTTGTTACAGAGGTCAGCGTATGTGTGTGTTACAGAGGTCAGCGTATGTGTGTGTTACAGAGGTCAGCGTGTGTGTGTGTGTTACAGAGGTCAGCTTGTGTGTGTGTGTTACAGAGGTCAGTTTGTGTGTGTTACAGGGGTCAGCGTGTGTGTGTTACAGAGGTCAGCGTGTGTATGTTACAGAGGTCAGCATGTGTTTGTGTCTGTTTGTGTGTGTGTGTGTTACTGAGGTCAGCGTGTGTGTGTCGTACTGAGGTCAGCATGTGTGTGTTACAGAGGTCAGCGTGTGTGTATGTGACAGAGGTTAGCATGTGTGTGTATTGCAGATGTCAGCGTGTGTGTGTGTTACGGAGGTCAGCGTGTGTGTTTGTTACAGAGGTCAGCGTATGTGTGTGTTAGAGGTCAGCGTGTGTGTGTTACAGAAGTCAGCATGTGTGTGTGTTACAGAGGTCAGCCTGTGTGTGTGTGTGTGTGTGTGTTAGTTACTGAGGTCAGCGTGTGTGTGTGTGTGTTACTGAGGTCAGCGTGTGTGTTACAGAGGATAGCATGTGTGTGTGTTACTGAGGTCAGCATGTGTCTGTGTCTGTGTGTGTGTGTGTTACTGAGGTCAGCGTGTGTGTGTGTGTGTGTGTGTGTGTTACTGAGGTCAGCGTGTGTGTGTGTGTGTTACTGAGGTCAGCGTGTGTGTGTGTGTTACTGAGGTCAGCGTGTGTGTGTTACTGAGGTCAGCGTGTGTGTGTGTTACTGAGGTCAGCGTGTGTGTGTTACTGAGGTCATCGTGTGTGTGTGTGTTACTGAGGTGAGCATGTGTGTGTATTACTGAGGTCAGCCTGTGTGTGCTTCTGTGGTCAGCCTGTATGTGCTACTGAGGTCAGCGTGTGTGTGCTACTGAGGTCAGCGTGTGTGTGCTACTGAGGTCAGCCTGTATGTGCTACTGAGGTCAGCATGTGTGTTACAGAGGTCAGCATGTGTGTGTGTTACAGAGATCAGTGTGTGTGTGTATTACAGTGGTCAGCATGTGTGTGTGTATTACAGAGGTCAGCGTGTGTGTGTGTGTGTTACTGAGGTCAGTGTGTGTGTGTTACAGGGGTCAGTGTGTGTGTGTTACAGAGGTCAGCATGTGTTTGTGTCTGTTTGTGTGTGTGTGTGTTACAGAGGTCAGCATGTGTGTATGTTACAGAGGTCAGCATGTGTGTGTTATTGAGGTCAGCATGTGTGTGTGTTACAGACATCAGTGTGTGTGGGTGTTACAGAGGTCAGCTTGTGTGGGTTTTACTGAGGTCACTGTGTGTTACAGAGGTCAGCTTGTGTGTGTGTTACAGAGGTCAGCGTGTGTGTGTGTGTGTGTGTTACAGATGTGAGCGTATGTGTGTTACAGAGGTCAGCGTGTGTTTTATAGAGGTTAGCATGTGTGTGTGTTACAGAGGTCAGCATGTGTGCGTGTCTGTGTGTGTGTGTGTGTGTTACTGAGGTCAGACTGTGTGCGCTACTGAGGTCAGCGTGTGTGCTACTGAGGTCAGCATGTGTGTTATTGAGGTCCGTGTGTGTGTTACAGAGGTCAGCGTGTGGGTGTGTGTTACAGAGATCAGTGTGTGTGTGTATTACAGTGGTCAGCGTGTGTGTGTGTATCACAGAGGTCAGCGTGTGTGTGTAACAGCGGTGAGCGTGTGTGTGTGTGTTAGAGGTCAGTGTGTGTGTTATAGAGGTTAGCATGTGTGTCTGTTACAGAGGTCAGCATGTGTGTGTCTGTTACAGAGGTCAGCTTGTGTGTGTTACTGAGGTCAGCGTGTGTGTGTCTGTTACAGAGGTCAGCGTGTGTGTGTTACTGAGGTCAGCGTGCGTGTGTGTGTGTGTTACAGAGGTCAGCGTGTGTGTGTTACTGAGTTCAGTGTGTGTGTGTGTTACAGAGGTCAGCATGTGTTTGTGACTGTGTCTGTGTGTTACTGAGGTCAGCTGTGTGTGTGTGTTACTGAGGTCAGCGTGTGTGTGTTACTGAGGTCAGCGTGTGTGTGTTACTGAGGTCTGCGTGTGTGTGTTACTGAGGTCAGCGTGTGTGTGTTACTGAGGTCAGCGTGTGTGTGTGTTGAGGCCAGCGTGTGTGTTATCGAGGTCAGCTTGTGTGTGTGTGTTACAGAGATCAGTGTGTGTGTGTTCCAGAGGTCAGTGTGTGTTATAGAGGTTAGCATGTGTGTGTGTTACAGAGGTCAGCATGTGTGTGTGTTACTGAGGTCAGCGTGTGAGTTACAGAGGTCAGCATGTGTGTTGCAGAGGTCAGCGTGTGTGTGTTACAGAGGTCCGCGTGTGTGTGTTACAGAGGTCAGCTTGTGTGGGTGTTACTGAGGTCACCGTGTGTGTGTTACAGAGGTCAGCTTGTGTGTGTTACAGAGGTCAGCATGTGTGTGTGTTACAGAGATCAGCGTGTGTGTATGTGTTTCGGAAGTCAGCGTGTGGGTGTGCGTTACATAGGTCAGCGTGTGAGTGTGTTACAGAGGTCAGCATGTGTGTGTGTTACAGAGGTCAGCATGTGTGTGTGTGTTACTGAGGTCAGCGTGTGTGTGTTACTTAGGTCAGCATGCATGTGTTACAGGGGTCAGCATGTGTGTGTGTGTTACTGAGGTCAGCGTGTGTGTGTGTGTTACTGAGGTCAGCATGTGTGTGTGTGTTACTGAGGTCAGCGTGTGTGTGTTACTTAGGTCAGCATGCATGTGTTACAGATGTCAGCATGTGTGTGTGTGTTACTGAGGTCAGCGTGTGTGTGTGTGTTACAGAGGTCAGCTTGTGTGTGTTACAGAGGTCAGCGTGTGTGTGTGTTACAGAGATCAGCGTGTGTGTGTGTGTTACAGAGGTCAGCGTGTGTGTGCGTGTTACTGAGGTCAGCGTGTGTGTGTTACTTAGGTCAGCGTATGTGTGTTACTGAGGTCAGCCTGTGAGTGCTACTGAGGTCAGCCTGTGTATTATAGAGGTCAGCGTGCGTGTGTGTGTTACAGAGATCAGTGTGTGTGTGTATTACAGTGGTCAGCGTGTGTGTGTGTATTACAGAGGTCAGCGTGTGTGTGTTACATGGGTTAGCGTGCATGTGTTACACGGGTCAGCGTGGGTGTTACTGAGGTCAGCGTGTGTGTGTGCGTGTTAGTTACTGAGGTCAGCGTGTGTGTGTGTTACAGACATCAGTGTGTGTTACAGACATCAGTGTGTTTGGGTGTTACTGAGGTCACCATGTGTGTGTTACAGAGGTCAGCTTTGTGTGTTACAGAGGTCAGGTTGTGTGTATGTTACTGAGGTCAGCGTGTGTGTGTTACTGAGGTCAGCGTGTGTGTGTTACAGAGGTCAGCATGTGTGCGTGTCTGTGTGTGTGTTACTGAGGTCAGCGTATGTGTGTGTGTGTGTGTGTATTACTGAGGTCAGCCTGTGTGTGCTACTGAGGTCAGCGTGTGTGTGTGTGTGTGTGTGTGTGCATGTTCCTGAGGTCAGCTGAGTGTGTGTGTGTGTGTGTGTATTACTGAGGTCAGCTGTGTGTATGTGTGTTACGGAGGTCAGCGTGTGTGTGTGTGTTAGAGGTCAGCGTGTGTGTGTGTTACTGAGGTCAGCGTGTGTGTGTGTGTTACAGAGGTCAGCGTCTGTGTGTGTTACAGAGGTCAGCATGTGTTTGTGTCTGTGTGTGTGTGTGTATTACTGAGGTCAGCTGTGTGTGTGTGTCTTACAGAGGTCAGCGTGTGTGTGTGTGTGTTACAGAGATAAGTGTGTGTGTGTATTACAGTGGTCAGCGTGTGTCTGTGTGTTACTGAGGTCAGCGTGTGTGTCTGTTACTGAGGTCAGCGTGTGTGTGTGTGTTACAGAGGTCAGCTTGTGTGTGTGTGTTACTTAGGTCAGCGTGTGTGTGTCTGTGTTACTGAGGTCAGCGTGTGTGTCTGTTACTGAGGTCAGCGTGTGTGTGTGTGTTACAGATGTGAGTGTATGTGTGTTACAGAGGTCAGCGTGTGTTTTATAGAGGTTAGCATGTGTGTGTGTTACAGAGGTCAGCATGTGTGCGTGTCTGTGTGTGTGTGTGTGTGTGTGTTACTGAGATCAGACTGTGTGCGCTACTGAGGTCAGCGTGTGTGCTACTGAGGTCAGCATGTGTGTTATTGAGGTCCATGTGTGTGTTACAGAGGTCAGCGTGTGGGTGTATTACAGTGGTCAGCGTGTGTGTGTGTATCACAGAGGTCAGCGTGTGTGTGTAACAGGGGTGAGCGTGTGTGTGTGTGTTAGAGGTCAGTGTGTGTGTGTCTGTTACAGAGGTCAGCTTGTGTGTGTTACAGAGGTCAGCGTGTGTGTGTCTGTTACAGAGGTCAGCGTGTGTGTGTCTGTTACAGAGGTCAGCTTGTGTGTGTTACTGAGGTCAGCGTGTGTGTGTCTGTTACAGAGGTCAGCGTGTGTGTGTTACTGAGGTCAGCGTGCGTGTGTGTGTGTGTTACAGAGGTCAGCTTGTGTGTGTTACTGAGTTCAGTGTGTGTGTGTGTTACAGAGGTCAGCTTGTGTGTGTTACTGAGGTCAGCGTGTGTGTGTCTGTTACAGAGGTCAGCGTGTGTGTGTTACTGAGGTCAGCGTGCGTGTGTGTGTGTGTTACAGAGGTCAGCTTGTGTGTGTTACTGAGTTCAGTGTGTGTGTGTGTTACGCAGGTCAGCGTGTGTGTGTTACGGAGGTCAGCGTGTGTGTGTTTGTTCCTGAGGTCAGCGTGTGTGTGTGTTACAGAGGTCAGCATGTATGTATTACAGAGGTCAGCGTGTGTGTGTCGTACTGAGGTCAGCGTGTGTGTGTCGTACTGAGGTCAGCGTGTGTGTGTCGTACTGAGGTCAGCGTGTGTGTGTTACAGAGGTCAGCATGTGTGTTTGTTACAGAGGTCAGCGTATGTGTGTGTTACAGAGGTCAGCGTATGTGTGTGTTACAGAGGTCAGCGTGTGTGTGTGTGTTACAGAGGTCAGCTTGTGTGTGTCTGTTACAGAGGTCAGCTTGTGTGTGTGTTACAGAGGTCAGTTTGTGTGTGTTACAGGGGTCAGCGTGTGTGTGTTACAGAGGTCAGTGTATGTATGTTACAGAGGTCAGCATGTGTTTGTGTCTGTTTGTGTGTGTGTGTGTTACAGAGAGCAGCGTGTGTGTGTGTTACAGAGATCAGCGTGTGTGTGTGTGTTACAGAGGTCAGCAAGTGTGTGTGTTATTGAGGTCAGCATGTGTGTGTGTTACAGAGGTCAGCTTGTGTGAGTTTTACTGAAGTCACTGTGTGTTACAGAGGTCAGCTTGTGTGTGTGTTACAGAGGTCAGCGTGTGTGTGTGTGTGTGTGTGTTACAGATGTGAGCGTATGTGTGTTACAGAGGTCAGCATGTGTTTTATAGAGGTTAGCATGTGTGTGTGTTACAGAGGTCAGCATGTGTGTGTGTATCACAGAGGTCAGCGTGTGTGTGTAACAGCGGTGAGCGTGTGTGTGTGTGTGTGTTAGAGGTCAGTGTGTGTGTTATAGAGGTTAGCATGTGTGTCTGTTACAGAGGTCAGCATGTGTGTGTCTGTTACAGAGGTCAGCTTGTGTGTGTTACTGAGGTCAGCATGTGTGTGTCTGTTACAGAGGTCAGCGTGTGTGTGTTACTGAGGTCAGCGTGCGTGTGTGTGTGTGTTACAGAGGTCAGCGTGTGTGTGTTACTGAGTTCAGTGTGTGTGTGTGTTACAGAGGTCAGCATGTGTTTGTGACTGTGTCTGTGTGTGTTACTGAGGTCAGCTGTGTGTGTGTGTTACTGAGGTCAGCGTGTGTGTGTTACTGAGGTCTGCGTGTGTGTGTTACTGAGGTCAGCGTGTGTGTGTTACTGAGGTCAGCGTGTGTGTGTTACTGAGGACAGCGTGTGTGTGTGTGTTACTGAGGTCAGCGTGTGTGTGTGTTACTGAGGTCAGCGTGTGTGTGTTACTGAGGACAGCGTGTGTGTGTGTTACTGAGGTCAGCGTGTGTGTGTTACTGAGGACAGCGTGTGTGTGTGTTACTGAGGTCAGCCTGTGTGTGTCCGTTACAGAGGTCAGCGTGTGTGTGTGTTACAGAGGTCAGCGTGTGTGTGTGTGTTACCGAGGTCAGCTTGTGTGTGTGTGTTACAGAGGTCAGCTTGTGTGTGTGTGTTACAGTGGTCAGTGTGTTTGTGTGTGTTACAGAGGTCAGTGTGTGTGTGATACTGAGGTCAGCGTGTGTGTGCTACTGAGGTCAGCGTGTGTGTGTTATAGAGGTCAGCGTGTGTGTGTGTTACAGAGGTCAGCATGTGTGTGTGTTACAGAGGTCAGCGTGTGCGTGTGTGTGTTACAGAGGTCAGCTTGTGTGTGTGTTACTGAGGTCAGCTTGTGTGTGTGTTACTGAGGTCAGCGTGTGTGTGTGTGTTACAGAGGTCAGCTTGTGTGTGTTACTGAGGTCAGCATGTGTGTGTCTGTTACAGAGGTCAGCGTGTGTGTGTTACTTAGGTCAGCGTGTGTGTGTCTGTGTTACTGAGGTCAGCGTGTGTGTCTGTTACTGAGGTCAGCGTGTGTGTGTGTGTTACAGAGGTCAGCTTGTGTGTGTGTGTTACTTAGGTCAGCGTGTGTGTGTCTGTGTTACTGAGGTCAGCGTGTGTGTCTGTTACTGAGGTCAGCGTGTGTGTGTTACTGAGGTCACCATGTGTGTGTTACAGAGGTCAGCTTGTGTGGGTGGTACTGAGGTCAGCGTGTGTGTGTTACAGGGGTGAGCGTGTGTGGGTGTTACAGAGGTCAGTGTGTGTGTTATAGAGGTTAGCATGTGTGTGTGTTACAGAGGTCAGCATGTGTGTGTTACAGAGGTCAGCATGTGTTACAGAGGTCAGCATGTGTGTGTGTTACAGAGGTCAGCATGTGTGTGTGTTACAGAGGTCAGCATGTGTGTGTGTTACTGAGGTCAGCATGTGTGTGTGTGTTACTGAGGTCAGTGTGTGTGTGTGTTACTGAGGTCAGTGTGTGTGTGTGTGTGTGTGTTACTGAGGTCAGCGTGTGTGTGTGTGTGTGTTACTGAGGTCAGCGTGTGTGTGTGTATGTTACTGAGGTCAGCGTGTGTGTGTGTGTTACTGAGGTCAGCGTGTGTGTGTGTGTTACTGAGGTCAGCGTGTGTGTGTGTGTGTGTGTGTGTTACTGATGTCAGCGTGTGTGTGTGTGTTACTGAGGTCAGCGTGTGTGTGTGTGTTACTGAGGTCAGCGTGTGTGTGTGTGTTACTGAGGTCAGCGTGTGTGTGTGTGTTACTGAGGTCAGCGTGTGTGTGTGTTACTGAGGTCATCGTGTGTGTGTGTGTTACTGAGGTGAGCGTGTGTGTGTGTGTGTGTTACTGAGGCGAGCATGTGTGTGTGTGTTACAGAGGTCAGCGTGTGTGTATTACTGAGGTCAGCCTGTGTATGCTTCTGAGGTCAGCCTGTATGTGCTACTGAGGTCAGCGTGTGTGTGCTACTGAGGTCAGCGTGTGTGTTATAGACGTCAGCATGTGTGTGTGTGTTACAGAGATCAGTGTGTGTGTGTATTACAGTGGTCAGCATTTGTGTGTGTTACAGAGGTCAGCATGTGTGTGTGTTACAGAGGTCAGCATGTGTGTGTGTTATTGAGGTCAGCATGTGTGTGTGTTACAGACATCAGTGTGTGTGGGTGTTACAGAGGTCAGCTTGTGTGGGTTTTACTGAGGTCACTGTGTGTTACAGAGGTCAGCTTGTGTGTGTGTTACAGAGGTCAGCTTGTGTGTGTGTTACAGATGTGAGCGTATGTGTTACAGAGGTCAGTGTGTGTTTTATAGAGGTTAGCATGTGTGTGTGTTACAGAGGTCAGCATGTGTGCGTGTCTGTGTGTGTGTGTGTTTATGTGTTACTGAGGTCAGACTGTGTGCGCTACTGAGGTCAGCGTGTGTGCTACTGAGGTCAGCATGTGTGTTATTGAGGTCCGTGTGTGTGTTACAGAGGTCAGCGTGTGGGTGTATTACAGTGGTCAGCGTGTGTGTGTGTATCACAGAGGTCAGCGTGTGTGTGTATGTAACAGGGGTGAGCGTGTGTGTGTGTGTTAGAGGTCAGTGTGTGTGTGTCTGTTACAGAGGTCAGCTTGTGTGTGTTACAGAGGTCAGCGTGTGTGTGTCTGTTACAGAGGTCAGCGTGTGTGTGTTACTGAGGTCAGCGTGCGTGTGTGTGTGTTACAGAGGTCAGCGTGTGTGTGTTACTGAGTTCAGCGTGTGTGTGTTACGGAGGTCAGCGTGTGTGTGTTACTGAGGTCAGCGTGTGTGTTTGTTCCTGAGGTCAGCGTGTGTGTGTGTGTTACAGAGGTCAGCGTGTGTGTTATAGAGGTTAGCATGTGTGTGTGTTACTGAGGTCAGCGAGTGTGTGTGTGTGTATTACTGAGGTCAGCCTGTTTGTGCTACTGAGGTCAGCGTGTGTGTGTGTGTTACTGAGGTCAGCGTGTGTGTGTTACTTAGGTCAGCGTGTGTGTGTGTTACTGAGGTCAGCGTGTGTGTGTTACTGAGGTCAGCATGTGTGTGTGTGTTACTGAGGTCAGGGTGTGTGTGTGTGTTACAGAGGTCAGCGTGTGTGTGTGTTACAGAGGTCAGCTTGTGTGTGTCTGTTACAGAGGTCAGCGTGTGTGTGTGTTACAGAGGTCAGCATGTATGTATTACAGAGGTAAGTGTGTGTGTGTCGTACTGAGGTCAGCGTGTGTGTGTCGTACTGAGGTCAGCATGTGTGTGTTACAGAGGTCAGCGTGTGTGTATGTGACAGAGGTTAGCATGTGTGTGTATTGCAGTTGTCAGCGTGTGTGTGTGTTACGGAGGTCAGCGTGTGTGTTTGTTACAGAGGTCAGCGTATGTGTGTGTTAGAGGTCAGCGTGTGTGTGTTACAGAGGTCAGCGTGTGTGTGTTACAGAGGTCAGCATGTGTGTGTGTTACAGAGGTCAGCCTGTGTGTGTGTGTGTGTGTGTTAGTTACTGAGGTCAGCGTGTGTGTGTGTGTGTGTTACTGAGGTCAGCGTGTGTGTTACAGAGGATAGCATGTGTGTGTGTTACAGAGGTCAGCATGTGTCTGTGTGTTTGTTACTGAGGTCAGCGTGTGTGTGTGTGTGTGTTACTGAGGTCAGCGTGTGTGTGTGTTACTGAGGTCAGCGTGTGTGTGTGTGTGTGTTACTGAGGTCAGCGTGTGTGTTACAGAGGATAGCATGTGTGTGTGTTACAGAGGTCAGCATGTGTCTGTGTGTGTGTGTTACTGAGGTCAGCGTGTGTGTGTGTGTGTGTGTGTGTGTGTGTGTTACTGAGGTCAGCGTGTGTGTGTGTCTGTGTTACTGAGGTCAGCGTGTGTGTGTGTGTGTGTGTGTGTGTGTTACTGAGGTCAGCGTGTGTGTGTTACTGAGGTCCGTGTGTGTGTGTGTTACTGAGGTCAGCGTGTGTGTGTTACTGAGGTCATCGTGTGTGTGTGTTACTGAGGTGAGCATGTGTGTGTGTGTGTTACTGAGGTGAGCATGTGTGTGTGTGTGTTACAGAGGTCAGCGTGTGTGTATTACTGAGGTCAGCCTGTGTGTGCTACTGAGGTCAGCGTGTGTGTGCTACTGAGGTCAGCCTGTATGTGCTACTGAGGTCAGCGTGTGTGTGTTATTGAGGTCAGCGTGTGTGTGTTATTGAGGTCAGCGAGTGTGTATTACAGTGGTCAGCGTGTGTGTGTGTGTTACAGAGATCAGTGTGTGTGTGTATTACAGAGGTCAGCGTGTGTGTGTGTGTTACTGAGGTCAGTGTGTGTGTGTTACTGAGGTCAGTGTGTGTGTGTTACAGGGGTCAGCGTGTGTGTGTTACAGAGGTCAGCGTATGTATGTTACAGAGGTCAGCATGTGTTTGTGTCTGTTTGTGTGTGTGTGTGTTACAGAGAGCAGCGTGTGTGTGTGTTACAGAGATCAGCGTGTGTGTGTGTTACAGAGATCAGCGTGTGTGTGTGTTACAGAGGTCAGCATGTGTGTGTGTTATTGAGGTCAGCATGTGTGTGTGTTACAGACATCAGTGTGTGTGGGTGTTACAGAGGTCAGCTTGTGTGAGTTTTACTGAAGTCACTGTGTGTTACAGAGGTCAGCTTGTGTGTGTGTTACAGAGGTCAGCGTGTGTGTGTGTGTGTGTGTTACAGATGTGAGCGTATGTGTGTTACAGAGGTCAGCATGTGTTTTATAGAGGTTAGCATGTGTGTGTGTTACAGAGGTCAGCATGTGTGTGTGTATCACAGAGGTCAGCGTGTGTGTGTAACAGCGGTGAGCGTGTGTGTGTGTGTGTGTGTTAGAGGTCAGTGTGTGTGTTATAGAGGTTAGCATGTGTGTCTGTTACAGAGGTCAGCATGTGTGTGTCTGTTACAGAGGTCAGCTTGTGTGTGTTACTGAGGTCAGCATGTGTGTGTCTGTTACAGAGGTCAGCGTGTGTGTGTTACTGAGGTCAGCGTGCGTGTGTGTGTGTGTGTTACAGAGGTCAGCGTGTGTGTGTTACTGAGTTCAGTGTGTGTGTGTGTTACAGAGGTCAGCATGTGTTTGTGACTGTGTCTGTGTGTGTTACTGAGGTCAGCTGTGTGTGTGTGTTACTGAGGTCAGCGTGTGTGTGTTACTGAGGTCTGCGTGTGTGTGTTACTGAGGTCAGCGTGTGTGTGTTACTGAGGTCAGCGTGTGTGTGTTACTGAGGACAGCGTGTGTGTGTGTGTTACTGAGGTCAGCGTGTGTGTGTGTTACTGAGGTCAGCGTGTGTGTGTTACTGAGGACAGCGTGTGTGTGTGTTACTGAGGTCAGCGTGTGTGTGTTACTGAGGACAGCGTGTGTGTGTGTTACTGAGGTCAGCCTGTGTGTGTCCGTTACAGAGGTCAGCGTGTGTGTGTGTTACAGAGGTCAGCGTGTGTGTGTGTGTTACCGAGGTCAGCTTGTGTGTGTGTGTTACAGAGGTCAGCTTGTGTGTGTGTGTTACAGTGGTCAGTGTGTTTGTGTGTGTTACAGAGGTCAGTGTGTGTGTGATACTGAGGTCAGCGTGTGTGTGCTACTGAGGTCAGCGTGTGTGTGTTATAGAGGTCAGCGTGTGTGTGTGTTACAGAGGTCAGCATGTGTGTGTGTTACAGAGGTCAGCGTGTGCGTGTGTGTGTTACAGAGGTCAGCTTGTGTGTGTGTTACTGAGGTCAGCTTGTGTGTGTGTTACTGAGGTCAGCGTGTGTGTGTGTGTTACAGAGGTCAGCTTGTGTGTGTGTGTTACTTAGGTCAGCGTGTGTGTGTCTGTGTTACTGAGGTCAGCGTGTGTGTCTGTTACTGAGGTCAGCGTGTGTGTGTGTGTTACAGAGGTCAGCTTGTGTGTGTGTGTTACTTAGGTCAGCGTGTGTGTGTCTGTGTTACTGAGGTCAGCGTGTGTGTCTGTTACTGAGGTCAGCGTGTGTGTGTTACTGAGGTCACCATGTGTGTGTTACAGAGGTCAGCTTGTGTGGGTGGTACTGAGGTCAGCGTGTGTGTGTTACAGGGGTGAGCGTGTGTGGGTGTTACAGAGGTCAGTGTGTGTGTTATAGAGGTTAGCATGTGTGTGTGTTACAGAGGTCAGCATGTGTGTGTGTTACAGAGGTCAGCATGTGTGTGTGTTACAGAGGTCAGCATGTGTGTGTGTTACAGAGGTCAGCATGTGTGTGTGTGTTACTGAGGTCAGTGTGTGTGTGTGTTACTGAGGTCAGCGTGTGTGTGTGTGTGTGTGTGTTACTGAGGTCAGCGTGTGTGTGTGTGTGTTACTGAGGTCAGCGTGTGTGTGTGTATGTTACTGAGGTCAGCGTGTGTGTGTGTGTTACTGAGGTCAGCGTGTGTGTGTGTGTTACTGAGGTCAGCGTGTGTGTGTGTGTGTGTGTGTGTGTGTGTTACTGATGTCAGCGTGTGTGTGTGTGTTACTGAGGTCAGCGTGTGTGTGTGTGTGTGTTACTGAGGTCAGCGTGTGTGTGTGTGTTACTGAGGTCAGCGTGTGTGTGTGTGTTACTGAGGTCAGCGTGTGTGTGTGTGTTACTGAGGTCAGCGTGTGTGTGTGTGTGTGTGTTACTGATGTCAGCGTGTGTGTTACAGAGGATAGCATGTGTGTATATTACTGAGGTCAGCGTGTGTGTGTGTGTGTGTGTGTTACTGAGTTCAGCGTGTGTGTTTGTTACTGAGGTCAGCGTGTGTGGGTGTTACTGAGGTCAGCGTGTGTGGGTGTTACTGAGGTCAGCGTGTGTGGGTGTTACTGAGGTCAGCGTGTGTGTGTTACTGAGGTCATCGTGTGTGTGTGTGTGTGTGTTACTGAGGTGAGCATGTGTGTGTTACAGAGGTCAGCTTGTGTGTGTGTGTTACAGAGGTCAGCTTGTGTGTATTACTGAGGTCAGCCTGTGTGTGCTTCTGAGGTCAGCCTGTATGTGCTACTGAGGTCAGCGTGTGTGTGCTACTGAGGTCAGCGTGTGTGTTATAGAGGTCAGCATGTGTGTGTGTGTTACAGAGATCAGTGTGTGTGTGTATTACAGTGGTCAGCATGTGTGTGTGTTACAGAGGTCAGCGTGTGTGTGTTACAGAGGTCAGCGTGTGTGTGTTACAGGGGTCAGCGTGTGTGTGTTACAGAGGTCAGCATGTGTTTGTGTCTGTTTGTGTGTGTGTGTGTTACTGAGGTCAGCATGTGTGTGTGTTACAGACATCAGTGTGTGTGGGTGTTACAGAGGTCAGCTTGTGTGGGTTTTACTGAGGTCACTGTGTGTTACAGAGGTCAGCTTGTGTGTGTGTTACAGAGGTCAGCGTGTGTGTGTGTGTTACAGATGTGAGTGTATGTGTGTTACAGAGGTCAGCGTGTGTTTTATAGAGGTTAGCATGTGTGTGTGTTACAGAGGTCAGCATGTGTGCGTGTCTGTGTGTGTGTGTGTGTGTGTGTTACTGAGATCAGACTGTGTGCGCTACTGAGGTCAGCGTGTGTGCTACTGAGGTCAGCATGTGTGTTATTGAGGTCCATGTGTGTGTTACAGAGGTCAGCGTGTGTGTGTGTATCACAGAGGTCAGCGTGTGTGTGTAACAGGGGTGAGCGTGTGTGTGTGTGTTAGAGGTCAGTGTGTGTGTGTCTGTTACAGAGGTCAGCTTGTGTGTGTTACAGAGGTCAGCGTGTGTGTGTCTGTTACAGAGGTCAGCGTGTGTGTGTTACTGAGGTCAGCGTGCGTGTGTGTGTGTGTTACAGAGGTCAGCTTGTGTGTGTTACTGAGTTCAGTGTGTGTGTGTGTTACAGAGGTCAGCTTGTGTGTGTTACTGAGGTCAGCGTGTGTGTGTCTGTTACAGAGGTCAGCGTGTGTGTGTTACTGAGGTCAGCGTGCGTGTGTGTGTGTGTTACAGAGGTCAGCTTGTGTGTGTTACTGAGTTCAGTGTGTGTGTGTGTTACGGAGGTCAGCGTGTGTGTGTTTGTTCCTGAGGTCAGCGTGTGTGTGTGTTACAGAGGTCAGCATGTATGTATTACAGAGGTAAGTGTGTGTGTGCCGTACTGAGGTCAGCGTGTGTGTGTCGTACTGAGGTCAGCGTGTGTGTGTCGTACTGAGGTCAGCGTGTGTGTGTTACAGAGGTCAGCATGTGTGTTTGTTACAGAGGTCAGCGTATGTGTGTGTTACAGAGGTCAGCGTATGTGTGTGTTACAGAGGTCAGCGTGTGTGTGTGTGTTACAGAGGTCAGCTTGTGTGTGTCTGTTACAGAGGTCAGCTTGTGTGTGTGTTACAGAGGTCAGTTTGTGTGTGTTACAGGGGTCAGCGTGTGTGTGTTACAGAGGTCAGCGTGTGTATGTTACAGAGGTCAGCATGTGTTTGTGTCTGTTTGTGTGTGTGTGTGTTACTGAGGTCAGCGTGTGTGTGTCGTACTGAGGTCAGCATGTGTGTGTTACAGAGGTCAGCGTGTGTGTATGTGACAGAGGTTAGCATGTGTGTGTATTGCAGTTGTCAGCGTGTGTGTGTGTTACGGAGGTCAGCGTGTGTGTTTGTTACAGAGGTCAGCGTATGTGTGTGTTAGAGGTCAGCGTGTGTGTGTTACAGAAGTCAGCATGTGTGTGTGTTACAGAGGTCAGCCTGTGTGTGTGTGTGTGTGTGTGTGTTAGTTACTGAGGTCAGCGTGTGTGTGTGTGTGTTACAGAGGATAGCATGTGTGTGTGTTACTGAGGTCAGCATGTGTCTGTGTCTGTGTGTGTGTGTGTTACTGAGGTCAGCGTGTGTGTGTGTGTGTGTGTGTGTGTGTGTGTGTGTTACTGAGGTCAGCGTGTGTGTGTGTGTGTTACTGAGGTCAGCGTGTGTGTGTGTGTTACTGAGGTCAGCGTGTGTGTGTTACTGAGGTCAGTGTGTGTGTGTTACTGAGGTCATCGTGTGTGTGTGTGTTACTGAGGTGAGCATGTGTGTGTATTACTGAGGTCAGCCTGTGTGTGCTTCTGTGGTCAGCCTGTATGTGCTACTGAGGTCAGCGTGTGTGTGCTACTGAGGTCAGCGTGTGTGTGCTACTGAGGTCAGCCTGTATGTGCTACTGAGGTCAGCATGTGTGTTACAGAGGTCAGCATGTGTGTGTGTTACAGAGATCAGTATGTGTGTGTATTACAGTGGTCAGCATGTGTGTGTGTATTACAGAGGTCAGCGTGTGTGTGTGTGTGTGTTACAGGGGTCAGCGTGTGTGTGTTACAGAGGTCAGCATGTGTTTGTGTCTGTTTGTGTGTGTGTGTGTTACAGAGGTCAGCATGTGTGTATGTTACAGAGGTCAGCATGTGTGTGTTATTGAGGTCAGCATGTGTGTGTGTTACAGACATCAGTGTGTGTGGGTGTTACAGAGGTCAGCTTGTGTGGGTTTTACTGAGGTCACTGTGTGTTACAGAGGTCAGCTTGTGTGTGTGTTACAGAGGTCAGCGTGTGTGTGTGTGTGTGTTACAGATGTGAGCGTATGTGTGTTACAGAGGTCAGCGTGTGTTTTATAGAGGTTAGCATGTGTGTGTGTTACAGAGGTCAGCATGTGTGCGTGTCTGTGTGTGTGTGTGTGTGTTACTGAGGTCAGACTGTGTGCGCTACTGAGGTCAGCGTGTGTGCTACTGAGGTCAGCATGTGTGTTATTGAGGTCCGTGTGTGTGTTACAGAGGTCAGCGTGTGGGTGTGTGTTACAGAGATCAGTGTGTGTGTGTATTACAGTGGTCAGCGTGTGTGTGTGTATCACAGAGGTCAGCGTGTGTGTGTAACAGCGGTGAGCGTGTGTGTGTGTGTTAGAGGTCAGTGTGTGTGTTATAGAGGTTAGCATGTGTGTCTGTTACAGAGGTCAGCATGTGTGTGTCTGTTACAGAGGTCAGCTTGTGTGTGTTACTGAGGTCAGCGTGTGTGTGTCTGTTACAGAGGTCAGCGTGTGTGTGTTACTGAGGTCAGCGTGCGTGTGTGTGTGTGTTACAGAGGTCAGCGTGTGTGTGTTACTGAGTTCAGTGTGTGTGTGTGTTACAGAGGTCAGCATGTGTTTGTGACTGTGTCTGTGTGTTACTGAGGTCAGCTGTGTGTGTGTGTTACTGAGGTCAGCGTGTGTGTGTTACTGAGGTCAGCGTGTGTGTGTTACTGAGGTCAGCGTGTGTGTGTTACTGAGGTCAGCGTGTGTGTGTTACTGAGGTCTGCGTGTGTGTGTTACTGAGGTCAGCGTGTGTGTGTTACTGAGGTCAGCGTGTGTGTGTGTGTGTTACTGAGGTCAGCCTGTGTGTGTGCTGAGGCCAGCGTGTGTGTTATCGAGGTCAGCGTGTGTGTGTGTGTTACAGAGATCAGTGTGTGTGTGTTCCAGAGGTCAGTGTGTGTTATAGAGGTTAGCATGTGTGTGTGTTACAGAGGTCAGCATGTGTGTGTGTTACTGAGGTCAGCGTGTGAGTTACAGAGGTCAGCATGTGTGTTGCAGAGGTCAGCATGTGTGTGTGTGTTACAGAGGTCAGCGTGTGTGTGTTACAGAGGTCCGCGTGTGTGTGTTACAGAGGTCAGCTTGTGTGGGTGTTACTGAGGTCACCGTGTGTGTGTTACAGAGGTCAGCTTGTGTGTGTTACAGAGGTCAGCATGTGTGTGTGTTACAGAGATCAGCGTGTGTGTATGTGTTTCGGAAGTCAGCGTGTGGGTGTGCGTTACATAGGTCAGCGTGTGAGTGTGTTACAGAGGTCAGCATGTGTGTGTGTGTTACTGAGGTCAGCGTGTGTGTGTTACTTAGGTCAGCATGCATGTGTTACAGGGGTCAGCATGTGTGTGTGTGTTACTGAGGTCAGCGTGTGTGTGTGTGTTACTGAGGTCAGCATGTGTGTGTGTGTTACTGAGGTCAGCGTGTGTGTGTTACTTAGGTCAGCATGCATGTGTTACAGATGTCAGCATGTGTGTGTGTGTTACTGAGGTCAGCGTGTGTGTGTGTGTTACAGAGGTCAGCGTGTGTGTGTGTTACAGAGATCAGCGTGTGTGTGTGTTACAGAGGTCAGCGTGTGTGTGCGTGTTACTGAGGTCAGCGTGTGTGTGTTACTTAGGTCAGCGTATGTGTGTTACTGAGGTCAGCCTGTGAGTGCTACTGAGGTCAGCCTGTGTATTATAGAGGTCAGCGTGCGTGTGTGTGTTACAGAGATCAGTGTGTGTGTGTATTACAGTGGTCAGCGTGTGTGTGTGTATGACAGAGGTCAGCGTGTGTGTGTTACATGGGTTAGCGTGCATGTGTTACACGGGTCAGCGTGGGTGTTACTGAGGTCAGCGTGTGTGTGTGCGTGTTAGTTACTGAGGTCAGCGTGTGTGTGTGTTACAGACATCAGTGTGTGTTACAGACATCAGTGTGTTTGGGTGTTACTGAGGTCACCATGTGTGTGTTACAGAGGTCAGTTTGTGTGTATGTTACTGAGGTCAGCGTGTGTGTGTTACTGAGGTCAGCGTGTGTGTGTTACAGAGGTCAGCATGTGTGCGTGTCTGTGTGTGTGTTACTGAGGTCAGCGTATGTGTGTGTGTGTGTGTGTGTATTACTGAGGTCAGCCTGTGTGTGCTACTGAGGTCAGCGTGTGTGTGTGTGTGTGTGTGTGTGCATGTTCCTGAGGTCAGCTGAGTGTGTGTGTGTGTGTGTGTATTACTGAGGTCAGCTGTGTGTATGTGTGTTACGGAGGTCAGCGTGTGTGTGTGTGTTAGAGGTCAGCGTGTGTGTGTGTTACTGAGGTCAGCGTGTGTGTGTGTGTGTGTTACAGAGGTCAGCGTCTGTGTGTGTTACAGAGGTCAGCATGTGTTTGTGTCTGTGTGTGTGTGTGTATTACTGAGGTCAGCTGTGTGTGTGTGTCTTACAGAGGTCAGCGTGTGTGTGTGTGTGTTACAGAGATAAGTGTGTGTGTGTATTACAGTGGTCAGCGTGTGTCTGTGTGTTACTGAGGTCAGTGTCTGTGTGTTACTGAGGTGAGCATGTGTGTCTGTGTTACAGAGGTCAGCATGTGTGTGTTACAGAGGTCAGTGTGTGTGTGTGTTACTGAGGTCAGTGTCTGTGTGTGTGTGTTACAGAGGTCAGCATGTGTGTGTGTTATAGAGGTCAGCGTGTTTGTGTTATTGTTACTGAGGCCAGCGTGTGTGTTATAGAGGTCAGCGTGTGTGTGTGTTACAGAGGTCAGTGTGTGTGTATATTACAGTGGTCAGCGTGTGTGTGTGCATAACAGAGGTCAGCGTGTGTGTGTTACAGGGGTCAGCGTGTGTGTGTTACAGAGGTCAGTGTGTGTTATAGAGGTCAGCATGTGTGTGTGTTATAGAGGTCAGCATGTGTGTGTGTTACAGAGGTCAGCATGTGTGTGTGTTACTGAGGTCAACGTGTGAGTTACAGAGGTCAACGTGTGAGTTACAGAGGTCAGCATGTGTGTTACAGAGGTCAGCATGTGTGTTACAGAGGTCAGCATGTGTGTTACAGAGGTCAGCATGTGTGTTACAGAGGTCAGCATGTGTGTTACAGAGGTCAGCGTGTGTGTGTGTTACAGAGGTCAGCATGTGCGTTACAGAGCTCAGCATGTGTGTGTGTTACAGAGGTCAGCGTGTGTGTGTTACAGAGGTCCGCGTGTGTGTGTTACAGAGGTCAGCTTGTGTGGGTGTTACTGAGGTCAGCGTGTGTGTGTTTGTTCCTGAGGTCAGCGTGTGTGTGTGTGTGTGTGTGTGTTACAGAGGTCAGCATGTGTGTTACAGAGGTCAGCATGTGTGTTACAGAGGTCAGCATGTGTGTTACAGAGGTCAGCATGTGTGTTACAGAGGTCAGCATGTGTGTTACAGAGGTCAGCGTGTGTGTTACAGAGGTCAGCGTGTGTGTGTGTTACAGAGGTCAGCATGTGCGTTACAGAGGTCAGCATGTGTGTGTGTTACAGAGGTCCGCGTGTGTGTGTTACAGAGGTCAGCTTGTGTGGGTGTTACTGAGGTCAGCGTGTGTGTGTTTGTTCCTGAGGTCAGCGTGTGTGTGTGTGTGTGTTACAGAGGTCAGCGTGTGTGTTATAGAGGTTAGCATGTGTGTGTGTTACTGAGGTCAGCGAGTGTGTGTGTGTATTACTGAGGTCAGCCTGTTTGTGCTACTGAGGTCAGCGTGTGTGTGTGTTACTGAGGTCAGCGTGTGTGTGTTACTTAGGTCAGCGTGTGTGTGTTACTTAGGTCAGCGTGTGTGTGTGTTACTGAGGTCAGCGTGTGTGTGTTGCTGAGGTCAGCGTCTGTGTGTGTGTGTTACAGAGGTCAGCATGTGTGTGTGTTATAGAGGTCAGCGTGTTTGTGTTATTGTTACTGAGGCCAGCGTGTGTGTTATAGAGGTCAGCGTGTGTGTGTGTTACAGAGGTCAGTGTGTGTGTATATTACAGTGGTCAGCGTGTGTGTGTGCATAACAGAGGTCAGCGTGTGTGTGTTACAGGGGTCAGCGTGTGTGTGTTACAGAGGTCAGTGTGTGTTATAGAGGTCAGCATGTGTGTGTGTTATAGAGGTCAGCATGTGTGTGTGTTACAGAGGTCAGCATGTGTGTGTGTTACTGAGGTCAACGTGTGAGTTACAGAGGTCAACGTGTGAGTTACAGAGGTCAGCATGTGTGTTACAGAGGTCAGCATGTGTGTTACAGAGGTCAGCATGTGTGTTACAGAGGTCAGCATGTGTGTTACAGAGGTCAGCATGTGTGTTACAGAGGTCAGCGTGTGTGTGTGTTACAGAGGTCAGCATGTGCGTTACAGAGCTCAGCATGTGTGTGTGTTACAGAGGTCAGCGTGTGTGTGTTACAGAGGTCCGCGTGTGTGTGTTACAGAGGTCAGCTTGTGTGGGTGTTACTGAGGTCAGCGTGTGTGTGTTTGTTCCTGAGGTCAGCGTGTGTGTGTGTGTGTGTGTGTGTTACAGAGGTCAGCATGTGTGTTACAGAGGTCAGCATGTGTGTTACAGAGGTCAGCATGTGTGTTACAGAGGTCAGCATGTGTGTTACAGAGGTCAGCATGTGTGTTACAGAGGTCAGCGTGTGTGTTACAGAGGTCAGCGTGTGTGTGTGTTACAGAGGTCAGCATGTGCGTTACAGAGGTCAGCATGTGTGTGTGTTACAGAGGTCCGCGTGTGTGTGTTACAGAGGTCAGCTTGTGTGGGTGTTACTGAGGTCAGCGTGTGTGTGTTTGTTCCTGAGGTCAGCGTGTGTGTGTGTGTGTGTTACAGAGGTCAGCGTGTGTGTTATAGAGGTTAGCATGTGTGTGTGTTACTGAGGTCAGCGAGTGTGTGTGTGTATTACTGAGGTCAGCCTGTTTGTGCTACTGAGGTCAGCGTGTGTGTGTGTTACTGAGGTCAGCGTGTGTGTGTTACTTAGGTCAGCGTGTGTGTGTTACTTAGGTCAGCGTGTGTGTGTGTTACTGAGGTCAGCGTGTGTGTGTTGCTGAGGTCAGCGTGTGTGTGTGTTACTGAGGTCAGGGTGTGTGTGTATTGCAGTTGTCAGCGTGTGTGTGTGTTACTGAGGTCAGCGTGTGTGTGTGTGTTACTGAGGTCAGCGTGTGTGTGTTACTGAGGTCAGCGTGTGTGTGTTACTGAGGTCAGCGTGTGTGTGTGTGTTACTGAGGTCAGGGTGTGTGTGTGTTACAGAGGTCAGCGTGTGTGTGTGTTACAGAGGTCAGTGTGTGTGTCTGTTACAGAGGTCAGCATGTGTGTGTCTGTTACAGAGGTCAGCTTGTGTGTGTTACAGAGGTCAGCGTGTGTGTATGTGACAGAGGTTAGCATGTGTGTGTATTGCAGTTGTCAGCGTGAGTGTGTGTTACGGAGGTCAGCGTGTGTGTTTGTTACAGAGGTCAGCGTGTGTGTGTGTGTTAGAGGTCAGCGTGTGTGTGTTACAGAGGTCAGCATGTGTGTGTTACAGAGGTCAGCGTGTGTGTGTGTTACAGAGGTCAGCATGTGTGTGTGTATTACAGTGGTCAGCGTGTGTCTGTGTGTGTGTGTGTGTGTGTGTGTGTTACTGAGGTCAGTGTGTGTGTGTGTTACTGAGGTCAGCGTGTGTGTGTTACTGAGGTCAGCGTGTGTGTGTGTTACTGAGGTCAGCGTGTGTGTATTACAGTGGTCAGCGTGTGTCTGTGTGTGTGTGTGTGTGTGTTTTAGTGAGGTCAGCGTGTGTGTGTTACTGAGGTCAGCGTGTGTGTTACAGAGGTCAGCATGTGTCTGTGTCTGTGTGTGTGTTACAGAGGTCAGCGTGTGTGTGTTACAGAGGTCAGCGTGTGTGTGTTACAGAGGTCAGCGTGTGTGTGTGTTACAGAGGTCAGCTTGTGTGTGTGTTACTGAGGTCACCATGTGTGTGTTACAGAGGTCAGCTTGTGTGGGTGGTACTGAGGTCAGCGTGTGTGTGTTACAGGGGTGAGCGTGTGTGGGTGTTACAGAGGTCAGCATGTGTGTGTGTTACAGAGGTCAGCATGTGTGTATGTTACAGAGGTCAGCATGTGTGTGTGTTACAGAGGTCAGCATGTGTGTGTGTGTTACTGAGGTCAGCGTGTGTGTGTGTGTTACTGAGGTCAGCGTGTGTGTGTGTGTTACAGAGGACAGCGTGTGTGTGTTACTGAGGTCAGCGTGTGTGTTACAGAGGATAGCATGTGTGTGTGTTACAGAGGTCAGCATGTGTCTGTGTCTGTGTGTGTGTGTGTGTGTTACAGAGGTCAGCGTGTGTGTGTTACAGAGGTCAGCGTGTGTGTGTTACAGAGGTCAGCGTGTGTGTGTGTTACTGAGGTCAGCGTGTGTGTGTGTTACAGAGGTCAGCATGTGTGTGTGTTACAGAGGTCAGCATGTGTGTGTGTTACAGAGGTCAGCTTGTGTGGGTGGTACTGAGGTCAGCGTGTGTGTGTTACAGGGGTGAGCGTGTGTGGGTGTTACAGAGGTCAGCATGTGTGTGTGTTACAGAGGTCAGCATGTGTGTATGTTACAGAGGTCAGCATGTGTGTGTGTTACAGAGGTCAGCATGTGTGTGTGTGTTACTGAGGTCAGCGTGTGTGTGTGTGTTACTGAGGTCAGCGTGTGTGTGTGTGTTACAGAGGACAGCGTGTGTGTGTTACTGAGGTCAGCGTGTGTGTTACAGAGGATAGCATGTGTGTGTGTTACAGAGGTCAGCATGTGTCTGTGTCTGTGTGTGTGTGTGTGTGTTACAGAGGTCAGCGTGTGTGTGTTACAGAGGTCAGCGTGTGTGTGTTACAGAGGTCAGCGTGTGTGTGTGTTACTGAGGTCAGCGTGTGTGTGTGTTACAGAGGTCAGCATGTGTGTGTGTTACAGAGGTCAGCATGTGTGTGTGTTACAGAGGTCAGCATGTGTGTGTGTGTTACTGAGGTCAGCGTGTGTGTGTGTGTTACTGAGGTCAGTGTGTGTGTGTGTGTTACTGAGGTCAGCGTCTGTGTGTGTGTTACTGAGGTCAGTGTGTGTGTGTTACTGAGGTCAGCGTGTGTGTGTGTGTTACTGAGGTCAGCGTGTGTGTGTGTGTTACTGAGGTCAGCGTGTGTGTGTGTGTTACTGAGGTCAGCGTGTGTGTGTGTGTTACTGATGTCAGCGTGTGTGTGTGTGTTACTGAGGTCAGCGTGTGTGTTACAGAGGATAGCATGTGTGTATATTACTGAGGTCAGCGTGTGTGTGTGTGTGTGTGTTACTGAGGTCAGCGTGTGTGTCTGTGTTACAGAGGTCAGCTTGTGTGTGGGTGTTACTGAGGTCAGCGTGTGTGTCTGTGTTACAGAGGTCAGCTTGTGTGTGTGTGTTACTGAGGTCATCGTGTGTGTTTGTGTTACTGAGGTGAGCATGTGTGTGTGTGTTACAGAGGTCAGCTTGTGTGTGTGTGTTACAGAGATCAGTGTGTGTGTGCTTCTGAGGTCAGCCTGTATGTGCTACTGAGGTCAGCGTGTGTGTGCTACTGAGGTCAGCGTGTGTGTGCTACTGAGGTCAGCCTGTATGTGCTACTGAGGTCAGCGTGTGTGTGTGTGTTACAGAGGTCAGCATGTGTGTGTGTGTTACAGAGATCAGTGTGTGTGTGTATTACAGTGGTCAGCATGTGTGTGTGTATTACAGAGGTCAGCGTGTGTGTGTTACAGAGGTCAGCGTGTGTGTATTACAGAGGTCAGCGTGTGTGTGTGTTACTGAGGTCAGCCTGTGTGTGCTACAGAGGTCAGCGTGTGTGTGTGTGTTACAGAGATCAGCGTGTGTGTGTGTTACAGAGGTCAGCATGTGAGTGTGTTACAGAGGTCAGCATGTGTGTGTGTTACAGAGGTCAGCATGTGTGTGTGTTACAGAGGTCAGCATGTGTGTGTGTTACAGAGGTCAGCATGTGTGTGTGTTACAGAGGTCAGCATGTGTGTGTGTTACTGAGGTCAGCATGTGTGTGTGTTATTGAGGTCAGCATGTGTGTGTGTTATTGAGGTCAGCATGTGTGTGTTACAGAGGTCAGCTTGTGTGGGTGGTACTGGGGTCAGCGTGTGTGTGTTACAGGGGTGAGCGTGTGTGGGTGTTACAGAGGTCAGTGTGTGTGTTATAGAGGTCAGCATGTGTGTGTGTTACAGAGGTCAGCATGTGTGTGTGTTACTGAGGTCAGCATGTGTGTGTGTTACTGAGGTCAGTGTGTGTGTGTGTTACTGAGGTCAGCGTGTGTGTGTGTGTTACTGAGGTCAGCGTGTGTGTGTGTGTTACTGAGGTCAGCGTGTGTGTGTGTGTTACTGAGGTCAGCGTGTGTGTGTGTGTTACTGAGGTCAGCGTGTGTGTGTGTGTTACTGAGGTCAGCGTGTGTGTGTGTGTGTGTGTGTTACTGATGTCAGCGTGTGTGTTACAGAGGATAGCATGTGCGTATATTACTGAGGTCAGCGTGTGTGTGTGTGTGTGTGTGTGTGTGTGTGTGTGTTACTGAGGTCAGCGTGTGTGTGTGTGTGTTACTGAGGTCAGCGTGTGTGTGTGTGTTACTGAGGTCAGCGTGTGTGGGTGTTACTGAGGTCAGCGTGTGTGGGTGTTACTGAGGTCAGCGTGTGTGGGTGTTACTGAGGTCAGCGTGTGTGTGTTACTGAGGTCATCGTGTGTGTGTGTGTTACTGAGGTGAGCATGTGTGTGTTACAGATGTGAGCGTATGTGTGTTACAGAGGTCAGCATGTGTGTGTGTGTTACTGAGGTCATCGTGTGTGTGTGTGTTACTGAGGTGAGCGTGTGTGTGTGTGTGTGTTACTGAGGCGAGCATGTGTGTGTGTGTTACAGAGGTCAGCGTGTGTGTATTACTGAGGTCAGCCTGTGTATGCTTCTGAGGTCAGCCTGTATGTGCTACTGAGGTCAGCGTGTGTGTGCTACTGAGGTCAGCGTGTGTGTTATAGACGTCAGCATGTGTGTGTGTGTTACAGAGATCAGTGTGTGTGTGTATTACAGTGGTCAGCATTTGTGTGTGTTACAGAGGTCAGCATGTGTGTGTGTTACAGAGGTCAGCATGTGTGTGTGTTATTGAGGTCAGCATGTGTGTGTGTTACAGACATCAGTGTGTGTGGGTGTTACAGAGGTCAGCTTGTGTGGGTTTTACTGAGGTCACTGTGTGTTACAGAGGTCAGCTTGTGTGTGTGTTACAGAGGTCAGCTTGTGTGTGTGTTACAGATGTGAGCGTATGTGTGTTACAGAGGTCAGTGTGTGTTTTATAGAGGTTAGCATGTGTGTGTGTTACAGAGGTCAGCATGTGTGCGTGTCTGTGTGTGTGTGTGTTTATGTGTTACTGAGGTCAGACTGTGTGCGCTACTGAGGTCAGCGTGTGTGCTACTGAGGTCAGCATGTGTGTTATTGAGGTCCGTGTGTGTGTTACAGAGGTCAGCGTGTGGGTGTATTACAGTGGTCAGCGTGTGTGTGTGTATCACAGAGGTCAGCGTGTGTGTGTGTGTAACAGGGGTGAGCGTGTGTGTGTGTGTTAGAGGTCAGTGTGTGTGTGTCTGTTACAGAGGTCAGCTTGTGTGTGTTACAGAGGTCAGCGTGTGTGTGTCTGTTACAGAGGTCAGCGTGTGTGTGTCTGTTACAGAGGTCAGCGTGTGTGTGTTACTGAGGTCAGCGTGCGTGTGTGTGTGTGTGTGTTACAGAGGTCAGCGTGTGTGTGTTACTGAGTTCAGCGTGTGTGTGTTACGGAGGTCAGCGTGTGTGTGTTACTGAGGTCAGCGTGTGTGTTTGTTCCTGAGGTCAGCGTGTGTGTGTGTGTGTGTGTGTTACAGAGGTCAGCGTGTGTGTTATAGAGGTTAGCATGTGTGTGTGTTACTGAGGTCAGCGAGTGTGTGTGTGTGTATTACTGAGGTCAGCCTGTTTGTGCTACTGAGGTCAGCGTGTGTGTGTGTGTTACTGAGGTCAGCGTGTGTGTGTGTTACTTAGGTCAGCGTGTGTGTGTTACTGAGGTCAGCATGTGTGTGTGTGTTACTGAGGTCAGGGTGTGTGTGTGTTACAGAGGTCAGCGTGTGTGTGTGTTACAGAGGTCAGCTTGTGTGTGTCTGTTACAGAGGTCAGCGTGTGTGTGTGTTACAGAGGTCAGCATGTATGTATTACAGAGGTAAGTGTGTGTGTGTCGTACTGAGGTCAGCGTGTGTGTGTCGTACTGAGGTCAGCATGTGTGTGTTACAGAGGTCAGCGTGTGTGTATGTGACAGAGGTTAGCATGTGTGTGTATTGCAGTTGTCAGCGTGTGTGTGTGTTACGGAGGTCAGCGTGTGTGTTTGTTACAGAGGTCAGCCTGTGTGTGTGTGTGTGTGTGTGTGTGTTAGTTACTGAGGTCAGCGTGTGTGTGTGTGTGTTACTGAGGTCAGCGTGTGTGTTACAGAGGATAGCATGTGTGTGTGTTACAGAGGTCAGCATGTGTCTGTGTGTTTGTTACTGAGGTCAGCGTGTGTGTGTGTGTGTGTGTGTGTGTGTGTGTTACTGAGGTCAGCGTGTGTGTGTGTGTGTGTGTGTTACTGAGGTCAGCGTGTGTGTGTGTGTGTGTGTGTTACTGAGGTCAGCGTGTGTGTTACAGAGGATAGCATGTGTGTGTGTTACAGAGGTCAGCATGTGTCTGTGTGTGTGTGTTACTGAGGTCAGCGTGTGTGTGTGTGTGTGTGTGTGTGTGTGTGTTACTGAGGTCAGCGTGTGTGTGTGTGTGTGTTACTGAGGTCAGCGTGTGTGTGTGTGTGTGTGTGTTACTGAGGTCAGTGTGTGTGTGTGTTACTGAGGTCAGCGTGTGTGTGTTACTGAGGTCATCGTGTGTGTGTGTGTTACTGAGGTGAGCATGTGTGTGTGTGTGTTACAGAGGTCAGCGTGTGTGTATTACTGAGGTCAGCCTGTGTGTGCTACTGAAGTCAGCGTGTGTGTGCTACTGAGGTCAGCCTGTATGTGCTACTGAGGTCAGCGTGTGTGTGTTATTGAGGTCCGTGTGTGTGTTACAGAGGTCAGCGTGTGGGTGTATTACAGTGGTCAGCGTGTGTGTGTGTATCACAGAGGTCAGCGTGTGTGTGTGTGTAACAGGGGTGAGCGTGTGTGTGTGTGTTAGAGGTCAGTGTGTGTGTGTCTGTTACAGAGGTCAGCTTGTGTGTGTTACAGAGGTCAGCGTGTGTGTGTCTGTTACAGAGGTCAGCGTGTGTGTGTCTGTTACAGAGGTCAGCGTGTGTGTGTTACTGAGGTCAGCGTGCGTGTGTGTGTGTGTGTGTGTTACAGAGGTCAGCGTGTGTGTGTTACTGAGTTCAGCGTGTGTGTGTTACGGAGGTCAGCGTGTGTGTGTTACTGAGGTCAGCGTGTGTGTTTGTTCCTGAGGTCAGCGTGTGTGTGTGTGTGTGTGTGTGTTACAGAGGTCAGCGTGTGTGTTATAGAGGTTAGCATGTGTGTGTGTTACTGAGGTCAGCGAGTGTGTGTGTGTGTATTACTGAGGTCAGCCTGTTTGTGCTACTGAGGTCAGCGTGTGTGTGTGTGTTACTGAGGTCAGTGTGTGTGTGTTACTGAGGTCAGCGTGTGTGTGTGTGTTACTGAGGTCAGCGTGTGTGTGTGTGTTACTGAGGTCAGCGTGTGTGTGTGTGTTACTGAGGTCAGCGTGTGTGTGTGTGTTACTGATGTCAGCGTGTGTGTGTGTGTTACTGAGGTCAGCGTGTGTGTTACAGAGGATAGCATGTGTGTATATTACTGAGGTCAGCGTGTGTGTGTGTGAGTGTGTTACTGAGGTCAGCGTGTGTGTCTGTGTTACAGAGGTCAGCTTGTGTGTGGGTGTTACTGAGGTCAGCGTGTGTGTCTGTGTTACAGAGGTCAGCTTGTGTGTGTGTGTTACTGAGGTCATCGTGTGTGTTTGTGTTACTGAGGTGAGCATGTGTGTGTGTGTTACAGAGGTCAGCTTGTGTGTGTGTGTTACAGAGATCAGTGTGTGTGTGCTTCTGAGGTCAGCCTGTATGTGCTACTGAGGTCAGCGTGTGTGTGCTACTGAGGTCAGCGTGTGTGTGCTACTGAGGTCAGCCTGTATGTGCTACTGAGGTCAGCGTGTGTGTGTGTGTTACAGAGGTCAGCATGTGTGTGTGTGTTACAGAGATCAGTGTGTGTGTGTATTACAGTGGTCAGCATGTGTGTGTGTATTACAGAGGTCAGCGTGTGTGTGTTACAGAGGTCAGCGTGTGTGTATTACAGAGGTCAGCGTGTGTGTGTGTTACTGAGGTCAGCCTGTGTGTGCTACAGAGGTCAGCGTGTGTGTGTGTGTTACAGAGATCAGCGTGTGTGTGTGTTACAGAGGTCAGCATGTGAGTGTGTTACAGAGGTCAGCATGTGTGTGTGTTACAGAGGTCAGCATGTGTGTGTGTTATTGAGGTCAGCATGTGTGTGTTACAGAGGTCAGCTTGTGTGGGTGGTACTGGGGTCAGCGTGTGTGTGTTACAGGGGTGAGCGTGTGTGGGTGTTACAGAGGTCAGTGTGTGTGTTATAGAGGTCAGCATGTGTGTGTGTTACAGAGGTCAGCATGTGTGTGTGTTACAGAGGTCAGCATGTGTGTGTGTTACTGAGGTCAGCATGTGTGTGTGTTACTGAGGTCAGTGTGTGTGTGTGTTACTGAGGTCAGCGTGTGTGTGTGTGTTACTGAGGTCAGCGTGTGTGTGTGTGTTACTGAGGTCAGCGTGTGTGTGTGTGTTACTGAGGTCAGCGTGTGTGTGTGTGTTACTGAGGTCAGCGTGTGTGTGTGTGTTACTGAGGTCAGCGTGTGTGTGTGTTACTGAGGTCAACGTGTGAGTTACAGAGGTCAACGTGTGAGTTACAGAGGTCAGCATGTGTGTTACAGAGGTCAGCATGTGTGTTACAGAGGTCAGCATGTGTGTTACAGAGGTCAGCATGTGTGTTACAGAGGTCAGCATGTGTGTTACAGAGGTCAGCATGTGTGTTACAGAGGTCAGCGTGTGTGTGTGTTACAGAGGTCAGCATGTGCGTTACAGAGCTCAGCATGTGTGTGTGTTACAGAGGTCAGCGTGTGTGTGTTACAGAGGTCCGCGTGTGTGTGTTACAGAGGTCAGCTTGTGTGGGTGTTACTGAGGTCAGCGTGTGTGTGTTTGTTCCTGAGGTCAGCGTGTGTGTGTGTGTGTGTGTGTGTTACAGAGGTCAGCATGTGTGTTACAGAGGTCAGCATGTGTGTTACAGAGGTCAGCATGTGTGTTACAGAGGTCAGCATGTGTGTTACAGAGGTCAGCATGTGTGTTACAGAGGTCAGCGTGTGTGTTACAGAGGTCAGCGTGTGTGTGTGTTACAGAGGTCAGCATGTGCGTTACAGAGGTCAGCATGTGTGTGTGTTACAGAGGTCCGCGTGTGTGTGTTACAGAGGTCAGCTTGTGTGGGTGTTACTGAGGTCAGCGTGTGTGTGTTTGTTCCTGAGGTCAGCGTGTGTGTGTGTGTGTGTTACAGAGGTCAGCGTGTGTGTTATAGAGGTTAGCATGTGTGTGTGTTACTGAGGTCAGCGAGTGTGTGTGTGTATTACTGAGGTCAGCCTGTTTGTGCTACTGAGGTCAGCGTGTGTGTGTGTTACTGAGGTCAGCGTGTGTGTGTTACTTAGGTCAGCGTGTGTGTGTTACTTAGGTCAGCGTGTGTGTGTGTTACTGAGGTCAGCGTGTGTGTGTTGCTGAGGTCAGCGTGTGTGTGTGTTACTGAGGTCAGGGTGTGTGTGTATTGCAGTTGTCAGCGTGTGTGTGTGTTACTGAGGTCAGCGTGTGTGTGTGTGTTACTGAGGTCAGCGTGTGTGTGTTACTGAGGTCAGCGTGTGTGTGTTACTGAGGTCAGCGTGTGTGTGTGTGTTACTGAGGTCAGGGTGTGTGTGTGTTACAGAGGTCAGCGTGTGTGTGTGTTACAGAGGTCAGTGTGTGTGTCTGTTACAGAGGTCAGCATGTGTGTGTCTGTTACAGAGGTCAGCTTGTGTGTGTTACAGAGGTCAGCGTGTGTGTATGTGACAGAGGTTAGCATGTGTGTGTATTGCAGTTGTCAGCGTGAGTGTGTGTTACGGAGGTCAGCGTGTGTGTTTGTTACAGAGGTCAGCGTGTGTGTGTGTGTTAGAGGTCAGCGTGTGTGTGTTACAGAGGTCAGCATGTGTGTGTTACAGAGGTCAGCGTGTGTGTGTGTTACAGAGGTCAGCATGTGTGTGTGTATTACAGTGGTCAGCGTGTGTCTGTGTGTGTGTGTGTGTGTGTGTGTGTTACTGAGGTCAGTGTGTGTGTGTGTTACTGAGGTCAGCGTGTGTGTGTTACTGAGGTCAGCGTGTGTGTGTGTTACTGAGGTCAGCGTGTGTGTATTACAGTGGTCAGCGTGTGTCTGTGTGTGTGTGTGTGTGTGTTTTAGTGAGGTCAGCGTGTGTGTGTTACTGAGGTCAGCGTGTGTGTTACAGAGGTCAGCATGTGTCTGTGTCTGTGTGTGTGTTACAGAGGTCAGCGTGTGTGTGTTACAGAGGTCAGCGTGTGTGTGTTACAGAGGTCAGCGTGTGTGTGTGTTACAGAGGTCAGCTTGTGTGTGTGTTACTGAGGTCACCATGTGTGTGTTACAGAGGTCAGCTTGTGTGGGTGGTACTGAGGTCAGCGTGTGTGTGTTACAGGGGTGAGCGTGTGTGGGTGTTACAGAGGTCAGCATGTGTGTGTGTTACAGAGGTCAGCATGTGTGTATGTTACAGAGGTCAGCATGTGTGTGTGTTACAGAGGTCAGCATGTGTGTGTGTGTTACTGAGGTCAGCGTGTGTGTGTGTGTTACTGAGGTCAGCGTGTGTGTGTGTGTTACAGAGGACAGCGTGTGTGTGTTACTGAGGTCAGCGTGTGTGTTACAGAGGATAGCATGTGTGTGTGTTACAGAGGTCAGCATGTGTCTGTGTCTGTGTGTGTGTGTGTGTGTTACAGAGGTCAGCGTGTGTGTGTTACAGAGGTCAGCGTGTGTGTGTTACAGAGGTCAGCGTGTGTGTGTGTTACTGAGGTCAGCGTGTGTGTGTGTTACAGAGGTCAGCATGTGTGTGTGTTACAGAGGTCAGCATGTGTGTGTGTTACAGAGGTCAGCTTGTGTGGGTGGTACTGAGGTCAGCGTGTGTGTGTTACAGGGGTGAGCGTGTGTGGGTGTTACAGAGGTCAGCATGTGTGTGTGTTACAGAGGTCAGCATGTGTGTATGTTACAGAGGTCAGCATGTGTGTGTGTTACAGAGGTCAGCATGTGTGTGTGTGTTACTGAGGTCAGCGTGTGTGTGTGTGTTACTGAGGTCAGCGTGTGTGTGTGTGTTACAGAGGACAGCGTGTGTGTGTTACTGAGGTCAGCGTGTGTGTTACAGAGGATAGCATGTGTGTGTGTTACAGAGGTCAGCATGTGTCTGTGTCTGTGTGTGTGTGTGTGTGTTACAGAGGTCAGCGTGTGTGTGTTACAGAGGTCAGCGTGTGTGTGTTACAGAGGTCAGCGTGTGTGTGTGTTACTGAGGTCAGCGTGTGTGTGTGTTACAGAGGTCAGCATGTGTGTGTGTTACAGAGGTCAGCATGTGTGTGTGTTACAGAGGTCAGCATGTGTGTGTGTGTTACTGAGGTCAGCGTGTGTGTGTGTGTTACTGAGGTCAGTGTGTGTGTGTGTGTTACTGAGGTCAGCGTCTGTGTGTGTGTTACTGAGGTCAGTGTGTGTGTGTTACTGAGGTCAGCGTGTGTGTGTGTGTTACTGAGGTCAGCGTGTGTGTGTGTGTTACTGAGGTCAGCGTGTGTGTGTGTGTTACTGATGTCAGCGTGTGTGTGTGTGTTACTGAGGTCAGCGTGTGTGTTACAGAGGATAGCATGTGTGTATATTACTGAGGTCAGCGTGTGTGTGTGTGTGTGTGTTACTGAGGTCAGCGTGTGTGTCTGTGTTACAGAGGTCAGCTTGTGTGTGGGTGTTACTGAGGTCAGCGTGTGTGTCTGTGTTACAGAGGTCAGCTTGTGTGTGTGTGTTACTGAGGTCATCGTGTGTGTTTGTGTTACTGAGGTGAGCATGTGTGTGTGTGTTACAGAGGTCAGCTTGTGTGTGTGTCTTACAGAGATCAGTGTGTGTGTGCTTCTGAGGTCAGCCTGTATGTGCTACTGAGGTCAGCGTGTGTGTGCTACTGAGGTCAGCGTGTGTGTGCTACTGAGGTCAGCCTGTATGTGCTACTGAGGTCAGCGTGTGTGTGTGTGTTACAGAGGTCAGCATGTGTGTGTGTGTTACAGAGATCAGTGTGTGTGTGTATTACAGTGGTCAGCATGTGTGTGTGTATTACAGAGGTCAGCGTGTGTGTATTACAGAGGTCAGCGTGTGTGTGTGTTACTGAGGTCAGCCTGTGTGTGCTACAGAGGTCAGCGTGTGTGTGTGTGTTACAGAGATCAGCGTGTGTGTGTGTTACAGAGGTCAGCATGTGAGTGTGTTACAGAGGTCAGCATGTGTGTGTGTTACAGAGGTCAGCATGTGTGTGTGTTACAGAGGTCAGCATGTGTGTGTGTTACAGAGGTCAGCATGTGTGTGTGTTACAGAGGTCAGCATGTGTGTGTGTTACTGAGGTCAGCATGTGTGTGTGTTATTGAGGTCAGCATGTGTGTGTGTTATTGAGGTCAGCATGTGTGTGTGTTATTGAGGTCAGCATGTGTGTGTTACAGAGGTCAGCTTGTGTGGGTGGTACTGGGGTCAGCGTGTGTGTGTTACAGGGGTGAGCGTGTGTGGGTGTTACAGAGGTCAGTGTGTGTGTTATAGAGGTCAGCATGTGTGTGTGTTACAGAGGTCAGCATGTGTGTGTGTTACAGAGGTCAGCATGTGTGTGTGTTACTGAGGTCAGCATGTGTGTGTGTTACTGAGGTCAGTGTGTGTGTGTGTTACTGAGGTCAGCGTGTGTGTGTGTGTTACTGAGGTCAGCGTGTGTGTGTGTGTTACTGAGGTCAGCGTGTGTGTGTGTGTTACTGAGGTCAGCGTGTGTGTGTGTGTTACTGAGGTCAGCGTGTGTGTGTGTGTTACTGAGGTCAGCGTGTGTGTGTGTGTGTGTGTGTTACTGATGTCAGCGTGTGTGTTACAGAGGATAGCATGTGCGTATATTACTGAGGTCAGCGTGTGTGTGTGTGTGTGTGTTACTGAGGTCAGCGTGTGTGTGTGTGTGTTACTGAGGTCAGCGTGTGTGTGTGTGTTACTGAGGTCAGCGTGTGTGGGTGTTACTGAGGTCAGCGTGTGTGGGTGTTACTGAGGTCAGCGTGTGTGGGTGTTACTGAGGTCAGCGTGTGTGTGTTACTGAGGTCATCGTGTGTGTGTGTGTTACTGAGGTGAGCATGTGTGTGTTACAGATGTGAGCGTATGTGTGTTACAGAGGTCAGCATGTGTGTGTGTGTTACTGAGGTCATCGTGTGTGTGTGTGTTACTGAGGTGAGCGTGTGTGTGTGTGTGTGTTACTGAGGCGAGCATGTGTGTGTGTGTTACAGAGGTCAGCGTGTGTGTATTACTGAGGTCAGCCTGTGTATGCTTCTGAGGTCAGCCTGTATGTGCTACTGAGGTCAGCGTGTGTGTGCTACTGAGGTCAGCGTGTGTGTTATAGACGTCAGCATGTGTGTGTGTGTTACAGAGATCAGTGTGTGTGTGTATTACAGTGGTCAGCATTTGTGTGTGTTACAGAGGTCAGCATGTGTGTGTGTTACAGAGGTCAGCATGTGTGTGTGTTACAGACATCAGTGTGTGTGGGTGTTACAGAGGTCAGCTTGTGTGGGTTTTACTGAGGTCACTGTGTGTTACAGAGGTCAGCTTGTGTGTGTGTTACAGAGGTCAGCTTGTGTGTGTGTTACAGATGTGAGCGTATGTGTGTTACAGAGGTCAGTGTGTGTTTTATAGAGGTTAGCATGTGTGTGTGTTACAGAGGTCAGCATGTGTGCGTGTCTGTGTGTGTGTGTGTTTATGTGTTACTGAGGTCAGACTGTGTGCGCTACTGAGGTCAGCGTGTGTGCTACTGAGGTCAGCATGTGTGTTATTGAGGTCCGTGTGTGTGTTACAGAGGTCAGCGTGTGGGTGTATTACAGTGGTCAGCGTGTGTGTGTGTATCACAGAGGTCAGCGTGTGTGTGTGTGTAACAGGGGTGAGCGTGTGTGTGTGTGTTAGAGGTCAGTGTGTGTGTGTCTGTTACAGAGGTCAGCTTGTGTGTGTTACAGAGGTCAGCGTGTGTGTGTCTGTTACAGAGGTCAGCGTGTGTGTGTCTGTTACAGAGGTCAGCGTGTGTGTGTTACTGAGGTCAGCGTGCGTGTGTGTGTGTGTGTGTTACAGAGGTCAGCGTGTGTGTGTTACTGAGTTCAGCGTGTGTGTGTTACGGAGGTCAGCGTGTGTGTGTTACTGAGGTCAGCGTGTGTGTTTGTTCCTGAGGTCAGCGTGTGTGTGTGTGTGTGTGTGTGTTACAGAGGTCAGCGTGTGTGTTATAGAGGTTAGCATGTGTGTGTGTTACTGAGGTCAGCGAGTGTGTGTGTGTGTATTACTGAGGTCAGCCTGTTTGTGCTACTGAGGTCAGCGTGTGTGTGTGTGTTACTGAGGTCAGCGTGTGTGTGTGTTACTTAGGTCAGCGTGTGTGTGTTACTGAGGTCAGCATGTGTGTGTGTGTTACTGAGGTCAGGGTGTGTGTGTGTTACAGAGGTCAGCGTGTGTGTGTGTTACAGAGGTCAGCTTGTGTGTGTCTGTTACAGAGGTCAGCGTGTGTGTGTGTTACAGAGGTCAGCATGTATGTATTACAGAGGTAAGTGTGTGTGTGTCGTACTGAGGTCAGCGTGTGTGTGTCGTACTGAGGTCAGCATGTGTGTGTTACAGAGGTCAGCGTGTGTGTATGTGACAGAGGTTAGCATGTGTGTGTATTGCAGTTGTCAGCGTGTGTGTGTGTTACGGAGGTCAGCGTGTGTGTTTGTTACAGAGGTCAGCCTGTGTGTGTGTGTGTGTGTGTGTGTGTGTGTTAGTTACTGAGGTCAGCGTGTGTGTGTGTGTGTTACTGAGGTCAGCGTGTGTGTTACAGAGGATAGCATGTGTGTGTGTTACAGAGGTCAGCATGTGTCTGTGTGTTTGTTACTGAGGTCAGCGTGTGTGTGTGTGTGTGTGTGTGTGTGTGTGTGTGTTACTGAGGTCAGCGTGTGTGTGTGTGTGTGTGTGTTACTGAGGTCAGCGTGTGTGTGTGTGTGTGTGTGTTACTGAGGTCAGCGTGTGTGTTACAGAGGATAGCATGTGTGTGTGTTACAGAGGTCAGCATGTGTCTGTGTGTGTGTGTTACTGAGGTCAGCGTGTGTGTGTGTGTGTGTGTGTGTGTGTGTTACTGAGGTCAGCGTGTGTGTGTGTGTGTGTTACTGAGGTCAGCGTGTGTGTGTGTGTGTGTGTGTGTGTTACTGAGGTCAGTGTGTGTGTGTGTTACTGAGGTCAGCGTGTGTGTGTTACTGAGGTCATCGTGTGTGTGTGTGTTACTGAGGTGAGCATGTGTGTGTGTGTGTTACAGAGGTCAGCGTGTGTGTATTACTGAGGTCAGCCTGTGTGTGCTACTGAAGTCAGCGTGTGTGTGCTACTGAGGTCAGCCTGTATGTGCTACTGAGGTCAGCGTGTGTGTGTTATTGAGGTCCGTGTGTGTGTTACAGAGGTCAGCGTGTGGGTGTATTACAGTGGTCAGCGTGTGTGTGTGTATCACAGAGGTCAGCGTGTGTGTGTGTGTAACAGGGGTGAGCGTGTGTGTGTGTGTTAGAGGTCAGTGTGTGTGTGTCTGTTACAGAGGTCAGCTTGTGTGTGTTACAGAGGTCAGCGTGTGTGTGTCTGTTACAGAGGTCAGCGTGTGTGTGTCTGTTACAGAGGTCAGCGTGTGTGTGTTACTGAGGTCAGCGTGCGTGTGTGTGTGTGTGTGTGTGTGTTACAGAGGTCAGCGTGTGTGTGTTACTGAGTTCAGCGTGTGTGTGTTACGGAGGTCAGCGTGTGTGTGTTACTGAGGTCAGCGTGTGTGTTTGTTCCTGAGGTCAGCGTGTGTGTGTGTGTGTGTGTGTGTTACAGAGGTCAGCGTGTGTGTTATAGAGGTTAGCATGTGTGTGTGTTACTGAGGTCAGCGAGTGTGTGTGTGTGTATTACTGAGGTCAGCCTGTTTGTGCTACTGAGGTCAGCGTGTGTGTGTGTGTTACTGAGGTCAGTGTGTGTGTGTTACTGAGGTCAGCGTGTGTGTGTGTGTTACTGAGGTCAGCGTGTGTGTGTGTGTTACTGAGGTCAGCGTGTGTGTGTGTGTTACTGAGGTCAGCGTGTGTGTGTGTGTTACTGATGTCAGCGTGTGTGTGTGTGTTACTGAGGTCAGCGTGTGTGTTACAGAGGATAGCATGTGTGTATATTACTGAGGTCAGCGTGTGTGTGTGTGTGTGTGTTACTGAGGTCAGCGTGTGTGTCTGTGTTACAGAGGTCAGCTTGTGTGTGGGTGTTACTGAGGTCAGCGTGTGTGTCTGTGTTACAGAGGTCAGCTTGTGTGTGTGTGTTACTGAGGTCATCGTGTGTGTTTGTGTTACTGAGGTGAGCATGTGTGTGTGTGTTACAGAGGTCAGCTTGTGTGTGTGTGTTACAGAGATCAGTGTGTGTGTGCTTCTGAGGTCAGCCTGTATGTGCTACTGAGGTCAGCGTGTGTGTGCTACTGAGGTCAGCGTGTGTGTGCTACTGAGGTCAGCCTGTATGTGCTACTGAGGTCAGCGTGTGTGTGTGTGTTACAGAGGTCAGCATGTGTGTGTGTGTTACAGAGATCAGTGTGTGTGTGTATTACAGTGGTCAGCATGTGTGTGTGTATTACAGAGGTCAGCGTGTGTGTGTTACAGAGGTCAGCGTGTGTGTATTACAGAGGTCAGCGTGTGTGTGTGTTACTGAGGTCAGCCTGTGTGTGCTACAGAGGTCAGCGTGTGTGTGTGTGTTACAGAGATCAGCGTGTGTGTGTGTTACAGAGGTCAGCATGTGAGTGTGTTACAGAGGTCAGCATGTGTGTGTGTTACAGAGGTCAGCATGTGTGTGTGTTACAGAGGTCAGCATGTGTGTGTGTTACAGAGGTCAGCATGTGTGTGTGTTACAGAGGTCAGCATGTGTGTGTGTTACTGAGGTCAGCATGTGTGTGTGTTATTGAGGTCAGCATGTGTGTGTGTTATTGAGGTCAGCATGTGTGTGTTACAGAGGTCAGCTTGTGTGGGTGGTACTGGGGTCAGCGTGTGTGTGTTACAGGGGTGAGCGTGTGTGGGTGTTACAGAGGTCAGTGTGTGTGTTATAGAGGTCAGCATGTGTGTGTGTTACAGAGGTCAGCATGTGTGTGTGTTACAGAGGTCAGCATGTGTGTGTGTTACTGAGGTCAGCATGTGTGTGTGTTACTGAGGTCAGTGTGTGTGTGTGTTACTGAGGTCAGCGTGTGTGTGTGTGTTACTGAGGTCAGCGTGTGTGTGTGTGTTACTGAGGTCAGCGTGTGTGTGTGTGTTACTGAGGTCAGCGTGTGTGTGTGTGTTACTGAGGTCAGCGTGTGTGTGTGTGTTACTGAGGTCAGCGTGTGTGTGTGTGTGTGTGTGTTACTGATGTCAGCGTGTGTGTTACAGAGGATAGCATGTGCGTATATTACTGAGGTCAGCGTGTGTGTGTGTGTGTGTGTGTGTGTGTGTGTGTTACTGAGGTCAGCGTGTGTGTGTGTGTGTTACTGAGGTCAGCGTGTGTGTGTGTGTTACTGAGGTCAGCGTGTGTGGGTGTTACTGAGGTCAGCGTGTGTGGGTGTTACTGAGGTCAGCGTGTGTGGGTGTTACTGAGGTCAGCGTGTGTGTGTTACTGAGGTCATCGTGTGTGTGTGTGTTACTGAGGTGAGCATGTGTGTGTTACAGATGTGAGCGTATGTGTGTTACAGAGGTCAGCATGTGTGTGTGTGTTACTGAGGTCATCGTGTGTGTGTGTGTTACTGAGGTGAGCGTGTGTGTGTGTGTGTGTTACTGAGGCGAGCATGTGTGTGTGTGTTACAGAGGTCAGCGTGTGTGTATTACTGAGGTCAGCCTGTGTATGCTTCTGAGGTCAGCCTGTATGTGCTACTGAGGTCAGCGTGTGTGTGCTACTGAGGTCAGCGTGTGTGTTATAGACGTCAGCATGTGTGTGTGTGTTACAGAGATCAGTGTGTGTGTGTATTACAGTGGTCAGCATTTGTGTGTGTTACAGAGGTCAGCATGTGTGTGTGTTACAGAGGTCAGCATGTGTGTGTGTTATTGAGGTCAGCATGTGTGTGTGTTACAGACATCAGTGTGTGTGGGTGTTACAGAGGTCAGCTTGTGTGGGTTTTACTGAGGTCACTGTGTGTTACAGAGGTCAGCTTGTGTGTGTGTTACAGAGGTCAGCTTGTGTGTGTGTTACAGATGTGAGCGTATGTGTGTTACAGAGGTCAGTGTGTGTTTTATAGAGGTTAGCATGTGTGTGTGTTACAGAGGTCAGCATGTGTGCGTGTCTGTGTGTGTGTGTGTTTATGTGTTACTGAGGTCAGACTGTGTGCGCTACTGAGGTCAGCGTGTGTGCTACTGAGGTCAGCATGTGTGTTATTGAGGTCCGTGTGTGTGTTACAGAGGTCAGCGTGTGGGTGTATTACAGTGGTCAGCGTGTGTGTGTGTATCACAGAGGTCAGCGTGTGTGTGTGTGTAACAGGGGTGAGCGTGTGTGTGTGTGTTAGAGGTCAGTGTGTGTGTGTCTGTTACAGAGGTCAGCTTGTGTGTGTTACAGAGGTCAGCGTGTGTGTGTCTGTTACAGAGGTCAGCGTGTGTGTGTCTGTTACAGAGGTCAGCGTGTGTGTGTTACTGAGGTCAGCGTGCGTGTGTGTGTGTGTGTGTTACAGAGGTCAGCGTGTGTGTGTTACTGAGTTCAGCGTGTGTGTGTTACGGAGGTCAGCGTGTGTGTGTTACTGAGGTCAGCGTGTGTGTTTGTTCCTGAGGTCAGCGTGTGTGTGTGTGTGTGTGTGTTACAGAGGTCAGCGTGTGTGTTATAGAGGTTAGCATGTGTGTGTGTTACTGAGGTCAGCGAGTGTGTGTGTGTGTATTACTGAGGTCAGCCTGTTTGTGCTACTGAGGTCAGCGTGTGTGTGTGTGTTACTGAGGTCAGCGTGTGTGTGTGTTACTTAGGTCAGCGTGTGTGTGTTACTGAGGTCAGCATGTGTGTGTGTGTTACTGAGGTCAGGGTGTGTGTGTGTTACAGAGGTCAGCGTGTGTGTGTGTTACAGAGGTCAGCTTGTGTGTGTCTGTTACAGAGGTCAGCGTGTGTGTGTGTTACAGAGGTCAGCATGTATGTATTACAGAGGTAAGTGTGTGTGTGTCGTACTGAGGTCAGCGTGTGTGTGTCGTACTGAGGTCAGCATGTGTGTGTTACAGAGGTCAGCGTGTGTGTATGTGACAGAGGTTAGCATGTGTGTGTATTGCAGTTGTCAGCGTGTGTGTGTGTTACGGAGGTCAGCGTGTGTGTTTGTTACAGAGGTCAGCCTGTGTGTGTGTGTGTGTGTGTGTGTGTGTGTTAGTTACTGAGGTCAGCGTGTGTGTGTGTGTGTTACTGAGGTCAGCGTGTGTGTTACAGAGGATAGCATGTGTGTGTGTTACAGAGGTCAGCATGTGTCTGTGTGTTTGTTACTGAGGTCAGCGTGTGTGTGTGTGTGTGTGTGTGTGTGTGTGTGTGTGTGTTACTGAGGTCAGCGTGTGTGTGTGTGTGTGTGTGTGTTACTGAGGTCAGCGTGTGTGTGTGTGTGTGTGTGTTACTGAGGTCAGCGTGTGTGTTACAGAGGATAGCATGTGTGTGTGTTACAGAGGTCAGCATGTGTCTGTGTGTGTGTGTTACTGAGGTCAGCGTGTGTGTGTGTGTGTGTGTGTGTGTGTGTTACTGAGGTCAGCGTGTGTGTGTGTGTGTGTGTTACTGAGGTCAGCGTGTGTGTGTGTGTGTGTGTGTTACTGAGGTCAGTGTGTGTGTGTGTTACTGAGGTCAGCGTGTGTGTGTTACTGAGGTCATCGTGTGTGTGTGTGTTACTGAGGTGAGCATGTGTGTGTGTGTGTTACAGAGGTCAGCGTGTGTGTATTACTGAGGTCAGCCTGTGTGTGCTACTGAAGTCAGCGTGTGTGTGCTACTGAGGTCAGCCTGTATGTGCTACTGAGGTCAGCGTGTGTGTGTTATTGAGGTCCGTGTGTGTGTTACAGAGGTCAGCGTGTGGGTGTATTACAGTGGTCAGCGTGTGTGTGTGTATCACAGAGGTCAGCGTGTGTGTGTGTGTAACAGGGGTGAGCGTGTGTGTGTGTGTTAGAGGTCAGTGTGTGTGTGTCTGTTACAGAGGTCAGCTTGTGTGTGTTACAGAGGTCAGCGTGTGTGTGTCTGTTACAGAGGTCAGCGTGTGTGTGTCTGTTACAGAGGTCAGCGTGTGTGTGTTACTGAGGTCAGCGTGCGTGTGTGTGTGTGTGTGTGTTACAGAGGTCAGCGTGTGTGTGTTACTGAGTTCAGCGTGTGTGTGTTACGGAGGTCAGCGTGTGTGTGTTACTGAGGTCAGCGTGTGTGTTTGTTCCTGAGGTCAGCGTGTGTGTGTGTGTGTGTGTGTGTTACAGAGGTCAGCGTGTGTGTTATAGAGGTTAGCATGTGTGTGTGTTACTGAGGTCAGCGAGTGTGTGTGTGTGTATTACTGAGGTCAGCCTGTTTGTGCTACTGAGGTCAGCGTGTGTGTGTGTTACTGAGGTCAGCGTGTGTGTGTGTTACTTAGGTCAGCGTGTGTGTGTGTTACTGAGGTCAGCGTGTGTGTGTTACTGAGGTCAGCATGTGTGTGTGTGTTACTGAGGTCAGGGTGTGTGTGTGTTACAGAGGTCAGCGTGTGTGTGTGTTACAGAGGTCAGCTTGTGTGTGTCTGTTACAGAGGTCAGCGTGTGTGTGTGTTACAGAGGTCAGCATGTATGTATTACAGAGGTAAGTGTGTGTGTGTCGTACTGAGGTCAGCGTGTGTGTGTCGTACTGAGGTCAGCATGTGTGTGTTACAGAGGTCAGCGTGTGTGTATGTGACAGAGGTTAGCATGTGTGTGTATTGCAGTTGTCAGCGTGTGTGTGTGTTACGGAGGTCAGCGTGTGTGTTTGTTACAGAGGTCAGCCTGTGTGTGTGTGTGTGTGTGTGTTAGTTACTGAGGTCAGCGTGTGTGTGTGTGTGTGTTACTGAGGTCAGCGTGTGTGTTACAGAGGATAGCATGTGTGTGTGTTACAGAGGTCAGCATGTGTCTGTGTGTTTGTTACTGAGGTCAGCGTGTGTGTGTGTGTGTGTGTGTGTGTGTGTTACTGAGGTCAGCGTGTGTGTGTGTGTGTGTGTTACTGAGGTCAGCGTGTGTGTGTGTGTGTGTGTGTTACTGAGGTCAGCGTGTGTGTTACAGAGGATAGCATGTGTGTGTGTTACAGAGGTCAGCATGTGTCTGTGTGTGTGTGTTACTGAGGTCAGCGTGTGTGTGTGTGTGTGTGTGTGTGTGTGTGTTACTGAGGGCAGCGTGTGTGTGTGTGTGTGTTACTGAGGTCAGCGTGTGTGTGTGTGTGTGTGTGTGTTACTGAGGTCAGCGTGTGTGTGTTACTGAGGTCAGTGTGTGTGTGTGTGTTACTGAGGTCAGCGTGTGTGTGTTACTGAGGTCAGCGTGTGTGTGTGTGTTACTGAGGTGAGCATGTGTGTGTGTGTGTTACAGAGGTCAGCGTGTGTGTATTACTGAGGTCAGCCTGTGTGTGCTACTGAGGTCAGCGTGTGTGTGCTACTGAGGTCAGCCTGTATGTGCTACTGAGGTCAGCGTGTGTGTGTTATTGAGGTCAGCGTGTGTGTGTTATTGAGGTCAGCGAGTGTGTATTACAGTGGTCAGCGTGTGTGTGTGTGTTACAGAGATCAGTGTGTGTGTGTATTACAGAGGTCAGCGTGTGTGTGTGTGTTACTGAGGTCAGTGTGTGTGTGTTACTGAGGTCAGTGTGTGTGTGTTACAGGGGTCAGCGTGTGTGTGTTACAGAGGTCAGTGTATGTATGTTACAGAGGTCAGCATGTGTTTGTGTCTGTTTGTGTGTGTGTGTGTTACAGAGAGCAGCGTGTGTGTGTGTTACAGAGATCAGCGTGTGTGTGTGTTACAGAGATCAGCGTGTGTGTGTGTTACAGAGGTCAGCATGTGTGTGTGTTATTGAGGTCAGCATGTGTGTGTGTTACAGAGGTCAGCTTGTGTGAGTTTTACTGAAGTCACTGTGTGTTACAGAGGTCAGCTTGTGTGTGTGTTACAGAGGTCAGCGTGTGTGTGTGTGTGTGTGTTACAGATGTGAGCGTATGTGTGTTACAGAGGTCAGCATGTGTTTTATAGAGGTTAGCATGTGTGTGTGTTACAGAGGTCAGCATGTGTGTGTGTATCACAGAGGTCAGCGTGTGTGTGTAACAGCGGTGAGCGTGTGTGTGTGTGTGTGTGTTAGAGGTCAGTGTGTGTGTTATAGAGGTTAGCATGTGTGTCTGTTACAGAGGTCAGCATGTGTGTGTCTGTTACAGAGGTCAGCTTGTGTGTGTTACTGAGGTCAGCATGTGTGTGTCTGTTACAGAGGTCAGCGTGTGTGTGTTACTGAGGTCAGCGTGCGTGTGTGTGTGTGTTACAGAGGTCAGCGTGTGTGTGTTACTGAGTTCAGTGTGTGTGTGTGTTACAGAGGTCAGCATGTGTTTGTGACTGTGTCTGTGTGTGTTACTGAGGTCAGCTGTGTGTGTGTGTTACTGAGGTCAGCGTGTGTGTGTTACTGAGGTCTGCGTGTGTGTGTTACTGAGGTCAGCGTGTGTGTGTTACTGAGGTCAGCGTGTGTGTGTTACTGAGGACAGCGTGTGTGTGTGTTACTGAGGTCAGCGTGTGTGTGTGTTACTGAGGTCAGCGTGTGTGTGTTACTGAGGACAGCGTGTGTGTGTGTTACTGAGGTCAGCGTGTGTGTGTTACTGAGGACAGCGTGTGTGTGTGTTACTGAGGTCAGCCTGTGTGTGTCCGTTACAGAGGTCAGCGTGTGTGTGTGCTACTGAGGTCAGCGTGTGTGTGTGTGTTACCGAGGTCAGCTTGTGTGTGTGTGTTACAGAGGTCAGCTTGTGTGTGTGTGTTACAGTGGTCAGTGTGTTTGTGTGTGTTACAGAGGTCAGTGTGTGTGTGATACTGAGGTCAGCGTGTGTGTGCTACTGAGGTCAGCGTGTGTGTGTTATAGAGGTCAGCGTGTGTGTGTGTTACAGAGGTCAGCATGTGTGTGTGTTACAGAGGTCAGCGTGTGCGTGTGTGTGTTACAGAGGTCAGCTTGTGTGTGTGTTACTGAGGTCAGCTTGTGTGTGTGTTACTGAGGTCAGCGTGTGTGTGTGTGTTACAGAGGTCAGCTTGTGTGTGTTACTGAGGTCAGCATGTGTGTGTCTGTTACAGAGGTCAGCGTGTGTGTGTTACTTAGGTCAGCGTGTGTGTGTCTGTGTTACTGAGGTCAGCGTGTGTGTGTGTTACTGAGGTCAGCGTGTGTGTGTGTGTTACAGAGGTCAGCTTGTGTGTGTTACTGAGGTCAGCATGTGTGTGTCTGTTACAGAGGTCAGCGTGTGTGTGTTACTTAGGTCAGCGTGTGTGTGTCTGTGTTACTGAGGTCAGCGTGTGTGTCTGTTACTGAGGTCAGCGTGTGTGTGTGTGTTACAGAGGTCAGCTTGTGTGTGTGTGTTACTTAGGTCAGCGTGTGTGTGTCTGTGTTACTGAGGTCAGCGTGTGTGTCTGTTACTGAGGTCAGCGTGTGTGTGTTACTGAGGTCACCATGTGTGTGTTACAGAGGTCAGCTTGTGTGGGTGGTACTGAGGTCAGCGTGTGTGTGTTACAGGGGTGAGCGTGTGTGGGTGTTACAGAGGTCAGTGTGTGTGTTATAGAGGTTAGCATGTGTGTGTGTTACAGAGGTCAGCATGTGTGTGTGTTACAGAGGTCAGCATGTGTGTGTGTTACAGAGGTCAGCATGTGTGTGTGTTACAGAGGTCAGCATGTGTGTGTGTTACAGAGGTCAGCATGTGTGTGTGTTACTGAGGTCAGCATGTGTGTGTGTGTTACTGAGGTCAGTGTGTGTGTGTTACTGAGGTCAGCGTGTGTGTGTGTGTGTGTGTGTGTTACTGAGGTCAGCGTGTGTGTGTGTGTGTTACAGAGGTCAGCTTGTGTGGGTGGTACTGAGGTCAGCGTGTGTGTGTTACAGGGGTGAGCGTGTGTGGGTGTTACAGAGGTCAGTGTGTGTGTTATAGAGGTTAGCATGTGTGTGTGTTACAGAGGTCAGCATGTGTGTGTTACAGAGGTCAGCATGTGTTACAGAGGTCAGCATGTGTGTGTGTTACAGAGGTCAGCATGTGTGTGTGTTACAGAGGTCAGCATGTGTGTGTGTTATTGAGGTCAGCATGTGTGTGTGTTATTGAGGTCAGCATGTGTGTGTTACAGAGGTCAGCTTGTGTGGGTGGTACTGGGGTCAGCGTGTGTGTGTTACAGGGGTGAGCGTGTGTGGGTGTTACAGAGGTCAGTGTGTGTGTTACAGAGGTCAGCATGTGTGTGTGTTACAGAGGTCAGCATGTGTGTGTGTTACAGAGGTCAGCATGTGTGTGTGTTACTGAGGTCAGTGTGTGTGTGTGTTACTGAGGTCAGCGTGTGTGTGTGTGTTACTGAGGTCAGCGTGTGTGTGTGTGTTACTGAGGTCAGCGTGTGTGTGTGTGTTACTGAGGTCAGCGTGTGTGTGTGTGTTACTGAGGTCAGCGTGTGTGTGTGTGTTACTGAGGTCAGCGTGTGTGTGTGTGTGTGTGTGTGTGTGTTACTGATGTCAGCGTGTGTGTTACAGAGGATAGCATGTGCGTATATTACTGAGGTCAGCGTGTGTGTGTGTGTGTGTGTGTGTGTTACTGAGGTCAGCGTGTGTGTGTGTGTGTTACTGAGGTCAGCGTGTGTGTGTGTGTTACTGAGGTCAGCGTGTGTGGGTGTTACTGAGGTCAGCGTGTGTGGGTGTTACTGAGGTCAGCGTGTGTGGGTGTTACTGAGGTCAGCGTGTGTGTGTTACTGAGGTCATCGTGTGTGTGTGTGTTACTGAGGTGAGCATGTGTGTGTTACAGATGTGAGCGTATGTGTGTTACAGAGGTCAGCATGTGTGTGTGTGTTACTGAGGTCATCGTGTGTGTGTGTGTTACTGAGGTGAGCGTGTGTGTGTGTGTATGTTACTGAGGCGAGCATGTGTGTGTGTGTTACAGAGGTCAGCGTGTGTGTATTACTGAGGTCAGCCTGTGTATGCTTCTGAGGTCAGCCTGTATGTGCTACTGAGGTCAGCGTGTGTGTGCTACTGAGGTCAGCGTGTGTGTTATAGACGTCAGCATGTGTGTGTGTGTTACAGAGATCAGTGTGTGTGTGTATTACAGTGGTCAGCATTTGTGTGTGTTACAGAGGTCAGCATGTGTGTGTGTTACAGAGGTCAGCATGTGTGTGTGTTATTGAGGTCAGCATGTGTGTGTGTTACAGACATCAGTGTGTGTGGGTGTTACAGAGGTCAGCTTGTGTGGGTTTTACTGAGGTCACTGTGTGTTACAGAGGTCAGCTTGTGTGTGTGTTACAGAGGTCAGCTTGTGTGTGTGTTACAGATGTGAGCGTATGTGTGTTACAGAGGTCAGTGTGTGTTTTATAGAGGTTAGCATGTGTGTGTGTTACAGAGGTCAGCATGTGTGCGTGTCTGTGTGTGTGTGTGTTTATGTGTTACTGAGGTCAGACTGTGTGCGCTACTGAGGTCAGCGTGTGTGCTACTGAGGTCAGCATGTGTGTTATTGAGGTCCGTGTGTGTGTTACAGAGGTCAGCGTGTGGGTGTATTACAGTGGTCAGCGTGTGTGTGTGTATCACAGAGGTCAGCGTGTGTGTGTGTGTAACAGGGGTGAGCGTGTGTGTGTGTGTTAGAGGTCAGTGTGTGTGTGTCTGTTACAGAGGTCAGCTTGTGTGTGTTACAGAGGTCAGCGTGTGTGTGTCTGTTACAGAGGTCAGCGTGTGTGTGTCTGTTACAGAGGTCAGCGTGTGTGTGTTACTGAGGTCAGCGTGCGTGTGTGTGTGTGTGTGTTACAGAGGTCAGCGTGTGTGTGTTACTGAGTTCAGCGTGTGTGTGTTACGGAGGTCAGCGTGTGTGTGTTACTGAGGTCAGCGTGTGTGTTTGTTCCTGAGGTCAGCGTGTGTGTGTGTGTGTGTGTGTTACAGAGGTCAGCGTGTGTGTTATAGAGGTTAGCATGTGTGTGTGTTACTGAGGTCAGCGAGTGTGTGTGTGTGTATTACTGAGGTCAGCCTGTTTGTGCTACTGAGGTCAGCGTGTGTGTGTGTGTTACTGAGGTCAGCGTGTGTGTGTGTTACTTAGGTCAGCGTGTGTGTGTTACTGAGGTCAGCATGTGTGTGTGTGTTACTGAGGTCAGGGTGTGTGTGTGTTACAGAGGTCAGCGTGTGTGTGTGTTACAGAGGTCAGCTTGTGTGTGTCTGTTACAGAGGTCAGCGTGTGTGTGTGTTACAGAGGTCAGCATGTATGTATTACAGAGGTAAGTGTGTGTGTGTCGTACTGAGGTCAGCGTGTGTGTGTCGTACTGAGGTCAGCATGTGTGTGTTACAGAGGTCAGCGTGTGTGTATGTGACAGAGGTTAGCATGTGTGTGTATTGCAGTTGTCAGCGTGTGTGTGTGTTACGGAGGTCAGCGTGTGTGTTTGTTACAGAGGTCAGCCTGTGTGTGTGTGTGTGTGTGTGTGTGTGTGTTAGTTACTGAGGTCAGCGTGTGTGTGTGTGTGTGTTACTGAGGTCAGCGTGTGTGTTACAGAGGATAGCATGTGTGTGTGTTACAGAGGTCAGCATGTGTCTGTGTGTTTGTTACTGAGGTCAGCGTGTGTGTGTGTGTGTGTGTGTGTGTGTGTTACTGAGGTCAGCGTGTGTGTGTGTGTGTGTGTGTGTTACTGAGGTCAGCGTGTGTGTGTGTGTGTGTGTGTTACTGAGGTCAGCGTGTGTGTTACAGAGGATAGCATGTGTGTGTGTTACAGAGGTCAGCATGTGTCTGTGTGTGTGTGTTACTGAGGTCAGCGTGTGTGTGTGTGTGTGTTACTGAGGTCAGCGTGTGTGTGTGTGTGTGTGTTACTGAGGTCAGCGTGTGTGTGTGTGTGTGTGTGTTACTGAGGTCAGTGTGTGTGTGTGTTACTGAGGTCAGCGTGTGTGTGTTACTGAGGTCATCGTGTGTGTGTGTGTTACTGAGGTGAGCATGTGTGTGTGTGTGTTACAGAGGTCAGCGTGTGTGTATTACTGAGGTCAGCCTGTGTGTGCTACTGAGGTCAGCGTGTGTGTGCTACTGAGGTCAGCCTGTATGTGCTACTGAGGTCAGCATGTGTGTTATTGAGGTCCGTGTGTGTGTTACAGAGGTCAGCGTGTGGGTGTATTACAGTGGTCAGCGTGTGTGTGTGTATCACAGAGGTCAGCGTGTGTGTGTGTGTAACAGGGGTGAGCGTGTGTGTGTGTGTTAGAGGTCAGTGTGTGTGTGTCTGTTACAGAGGTCAGCTTGTGTGTGTTACAGAGGTCAGCGTGTGTGTGTCTGTTACAGAGGTCAGCGTGTGTGTGTCTGTTACAGAGGTCAGCGTGTGTGTGTTACTGAGGTCAGCGTGCGTGTGTGTGTGTGTGTGTTACAGAGGTCAGCGTGTGTGTGTTACTGAGTTCAGCGTGTGTGTGTTACGGAGGTCAGCGTGTGTGTGTTACTGAGGTCAGCGTGTGTGTTTGTTCCTGAGGTCAGCGTGTGTGTGTGTGTGTGTGTGTGTTACAGAGGTCAGCGTGTGTGTTATAGAGGTTAGCATGTGTGTGTGTTACTGAGGTCAGCGAGTGTGTGTGTGTGTATTACTGAGGTCAGCCTGTTTGTGCTACTGAGGTCAGCGTGTGTGTGTGTGTTACTGAGGTCAGCGTGTGTGTGTGTTACTTAGGTCAGCGTGTGTGTGTGTTACTGAGGTCAGCGTGTGTGTGTTACTGAGGTCAGCATGTGTGTGTGTGTTACTGAGGTCAGGGTGTGTGTGTGTTACAGAGGTCAGCGTGTGTGTGTGTTACAGAGGTCAGCTTGTGTGTGTCTGTTACAGAGGTCAGCGTGTGTGTGTGTTACAGAGGTCAGCATGTATGTATTACAGAGGTAAGTGTGTGTGTGTCGTACTGAGGTCAGCGTGTGTGTGTCGTACTGAGGTCAGCATGTGTGTGTTACAGAGGTCAGCGTGTGTGTATGTGACAGAGGTTAGCATGTGTGTGTATTGCAGTTGTCAGCGTGTGTGTGTGTTACGGAGGTCAGCGTGTGTGTTTGTTACAGAGGTCAGCCTGTGTGTGTGTGTGTGTGTGTGTTAGTTACTGAGGTCAGCGTGTGTGTGTGTGTGTTACTGAGGTCAGCGTGTGTGTTACAGAGGATAGCATGTGTGTGTGTTACAGAGGTCAGCATGTGTCTGTGTGTTTGTTACTGAGGTCAGCGTGTGTGTGTGTGTGTGTGTGTGTGTGTGTTACTGAGGTCAGCGTGTGTGTGTGTGTGTGTGTGTTACTGAGGTCAGCGTGTGTGTGTGTGTGTGTGTGTGTTACTGAGGTCAGCGTGTGTGTTACAGAGGATAGCATGTGTGTGTGTTACAGAGGTCAGCATGTGTCTGTGTGTGTGTGTTACTGAGGTCAGCGTGTGTGTGTGTGTGTGTGTGTGTGTGTTACTGATGTCAGCGTGTGTGTGTTACTGAGGTCAGTGTGTGTGTGTGTTACTGAGGTCAGCGTGTGTGTGTTACTGAGGTCATCGTGTGTGTGTGTGTTACTGAGGTGAGCATGTGTGTGTGTGTGTTACAGAGGTCAGCGTGTGTGTATTACTGAGGTCAGCCTGTGTGTGCTACTGAGGTCAGCGTGTGTGTGCTACTGAGGTCAGCCTGTATGTGCTACTGAGGTCAGCGTGTGTGTGTTATTGAGGTCAGCGTGTGTGTGTTATTGAGGTCAGCGAGTGTGTATTACAGTGGTCAGCGTGTGTGTGTGTGTTACAGAGATCAGTGTGTGTGTGTATTACAGAGGTCAGCGTGTGTGTGTGTGTTACTGAGGTCAGTGTGTGTGTGTTACTGAGGTCAGTGTGTGTGTGTTACAGGGGTCAGCGTGTGTGTGTTACAGAGGTCAGTGTATGTATGTTACAGAGGTCAGCATGTGTTTGTGTCTGTTTGTGTGTGTGTGTGTTACAGAGAGCAGCGTGTGTGTGTGTTACAGAGATCAGCGTGTGTGTGTGTTACAGAGATCAGCGTGTGTGTGTGTTACAGAGGTCAGCATGTGTGTGTGTTATTGAGGTCAGCATGTGTGTGTGTTACAGAGGTCAGCTTGTGTGAGTTTTACTGAAGTCACTGTGTGTTACAGAGGTCAGCTTGTGTGTGTGTTACAGAGGTCAGCGTGTGTGTGTGTGTGTGTGTTACAGATGTGAGCATATGTGTGTTACAGAGGTCAGCATGTGTTTTATAGAGGTTAGCATGTGTGTGTGTTACAGAGGTCAGCATGTGTGTGTGTATCACAGAGGTCAGCGTGTGTGTGTAACAGCGGTGAGCGTGTGTGTGTGTGTGTGTGTTAGAGGTCAGTGTGTGTGTTATAGAGGTTAGCATGTGTGTCTGTTACAGAGGTCAGCATGTGTGTGTCTGTTACAGAGGTCAGCTTGTGTGTGTTACTGAGGTCAGCATGTGTGTGTCTGTTACAGAGGTCAGCGTGTGTGTGTTACTGAGGTCAGCGTGCGTGTGTGTGTGTGTTACAGAGGTCAGCGTGTGTGTGTTACTGAGTTCAGTGTGTGTGTGTGTTACAGAGGTCAGCATGTGTTTGTGACTGTGTCTGTGTGTGTTACTGAGGTCAGCTGTGTGTGTGTGTTACTGAGGTCAGCGTGTGTGTGTTACTGAGGTCTGCGTGTGTGTGTTACTGAGGTCAGCGTGTGTGTGTTACTGAGGTCAGCGTGTGTGTGTTACTGAGGACAGCGTGTGTGTGTGTTACTGAGGTCAGCGTGTGTGTGTGTTACTGAGGTCAGCGTGTGTGTGTTACTGAGGACAGCGTGTGTGTGTGTTACTGAGGTCAGCGTGTGTGTGTTACTGAGGACAGCGTGTGTGTGTGTTACTGAGGTCAGCCTGTGTGTGTCCGTTACAGAGGTCAGCGTGTGTGTGTGTTACAGAGGTCAGCGTGTGTGTGTGTGTTACCGAGGTCAGCTTGTGTGTGTGTGTTACAGAGGTCAGCTTGTGTGTGTGTGTTACAGTGGTCAGTGTGTTTGTGTGTGTTACAGAGGTCAGTGTGTGTGTGATACTGAGGTCAGCGTGTGTGTGCTACTGAGGTCAGCGTGTGTGTGTTATAGAGGTCAGCGTGTGTGTGTGTTACAGAGGTCAGCATGTGTGTGTGTTACAGAGGTCAGCGTGTGCGTGTGTGTGTTACAGAGGTCAGCTTGTGTGTGTGTTACTGAGGTCAGCTTGTGTGTGTGTTACTGAGGTCAGCGTGTGTGTGTGTGTTACAGAGGTCAGCTTGTGTGTGTTACTGAGGTCAGCATGTGTGTGTCTGTTACAGAGGTCAGCGTGTGTGTGTTACTTAGGTCAGCGTGTGTGTGTCTGTGTTACTGAGGTCAGCGTGTGTGTGTGTTACTGAGGTCAGCGTGTGTGTGTGTGTTACAGAGGTCAGCTTGTGTGTGTTACTGAGGTCAGCATGTGTGTGTCTGTTACAGAGGTCAGCGTGTGTGTGTTACTTAGGTCAGCGTGTGTGTGTCTGTGTTACTGAGGTCAGCGTGTGTGTCTGTTACTGAGGTCAGCGTGTGTGTGTGTGTTACAGAGGTCAGCTTGTGTGTGTGTGTTACTTAGGTCAGCGTGTGTGTGTCTGTGTTACTGAGGTCAGCGTGTGTGTCTGTTACTGAGGTCAGCGTGTGTGTGTTACTGAGGTCACCATGTGTGTGTTACAGAGGTCAGCTTGTGTGGGTGGTACTGAGGTCAGCGTGTGTGTGTTACAGGGGTGAGCGTGTGTGGGTGTTACAGAGGTCAGTGTGTGTGTTATAGAGGTTAGCATGTGTGTGTGTTACAGAGGTCAGCATGTGTGTGTGTTACAGAGGTCAGCATGTGTGTGTGTTACAGAGGTCAGCATGTGTGTGTGTTACAGAGGTCAGCATGTGTGTGTGTTACAGAGGTCAGCATGTGTGTGTGTTACTGAGGTCAGCATGTGTGTGTGTGTTACTGAGGTCAGTGTGTGTGTGTTACTGAGGTCAGCGTGTGTGTGTGTGTGTGTGTGTGTTACTGAGGTCAGCGTGTGTGTGTGTGTGTTACAGAGGTCAGCTTGTGTGGGTGGTACTGAGGTCAGCGTGTGTGTGTTACAGGGGTGAGCGTGTGTGGGTGTTACAGAGGTCAGTGTGTGTGTTATAGAGGTTAGCATGTGTGTGTGTTACAGAGGTCAGCATGTGTGTGTTACAGAGGTCAGCATGTGTTACAGAGGTCAGCATGTGTGTGTGTTACAGAGGTCAGCATGTGTGTGTGTTACAGAGGTCAGCATGTGTGTGTGTTACTGAGGTCAGCATGTGTGTGTGTGTTACTGAGGTCAGTGTGTGTGTGTGTTACTGAGGTCAGCGTGTGTGTGTGTGTGTGTTACTGAGGTCAGCGTGTGTGTGTGTGTGTTACTGAGGTCAGCGTGTGTGTGTGTATGTTACTGAGGTCAGCGTGTGTGTGTGTGTTACTGAGGTCAGCGTGTGTGTGTGTGTTACTGAGGTCAGCGTGTGTGTGTGTGTGTGTTACTGATGTCAGCGTGTGTGTGTGTGTTACTGAGGTCAGCGTGTGTGTGTGTGTTACTGAGGTCAGCGTGTGTGTGTGTGTTACTGAGGTCAGCGTGTGTGTGTGTGTTACTGAGGTCAGCGTGTGTGTGTGTGTTACTGAGGTCAGCGTGTGTGTGTGTGTTACTGAGGTCAGCGTGTGTGTGTGTTACTGAGGTCATCGTGTGTGTGTGTGTTACTGAGGTGAGCGTGTGTGTGTGTGTGTGTTACTGAGGCGAGCATGTGTGTGTGTGTTACAGAGGTCAGCGTGTGTGTATTACTGAGGTCAGCCTGTGTATGCTTCTGAGGTCAGCCTGTATGTGCTACTGAGGTCAGCGTGTGTGTGCTACTGAGGTTAGCGTGTGTGTTATAGACGTTAGCATGTGTGTGTGTGTTACAGAGATCAGTGTGTGTGTGTATTACAGTGGTCAGCATTTGTGTGTGTTACAGAGGTCAGCATGTGTGTGTGTTACAGAGGTCAGCATGTGTGTGTGTTATTGAGGTCAGCATGTGTGTGTGTTACAGACATCAGTGTGTGTGGGTGTTACAGAGGTCAGCTTGTGTGGGTTTTACTGAGGTCACTGTGTGTTACAGAGGTCAGCTTGTGTGTGTGTTACAGAGGTCAGCTTGTGTGTGTGTTACAGATGTGAGTGTATGTGTGTTACAGAGGTCAGCGTGTGTTTTATAGAGGTTAGCATGTGTGTGTGTTACAGAGGTCAGCATGTGTGCGTGTCTGTGTGTGTGTGTTACAGAGGTCAGCTTGTGTGTGTGTTACAGAGGTCAGCTTGTGTGTGTGTTACAGATGTGAGTGTATGTGTGTTACAGAGGTCAGTGTGTGTTTTATAGAGGTTAGCATGTGTGTGTGTTACAGAGGTCAGCATGTGTGCGTGTCTGTGTGTGTGTGTGTTTATGTGTTACTGAGGTCAGACTGTGTGCGCTACTGAGGTCAGCGTGTGTGCTACTGAGGTCAGCATGTGTGTTATTGAAGTCCGTGTGTGTGTTACAGAGGTCAGCGTGTGGGTGTATTACAGTGGTCAGCGTGTGTGCGTGTATCACAGAGGTCAGCGTGTGTGTGTATGTAACAGGGGTGAGCGTGTGTGTGTGTGTTAGAGGTCAGTGTGTGTGTGTCTGTTACAGAGGTCAGCTTGTGTGTGTTACAGAGGTCAGCGTGTGTGTGTCTGTTACAGAGGTCAGCGTGTGTGTGTCTGTTACAGAGGTCAGCGTGTGTGTGTTACTGAGGTCAGCGTGCGTGTGTGTGTGTTACAGAGGTCAGCGTGTGTGTGTTACTGAGTTCAGCGTGTGTGTGTTACGGAGGTCAGCGTGTGTGTGTTACTGAGGTCAGCGTGTGTGTTTGTTCCTGAGGTCAGCGTGTGTGTGTGTGTGTGTGTGTGTTACAGAGGTCAGCGTGTGTGTTATAGAGGTTAGCATGTGTGTGTGTTACTGAGGTCAGCGAGTGTGTGTGTGTGTATTACTTAGGTCAGCCTGTTTGTGCTACTGAGGTCAGCGTGTGTGTGTGTGTTACTGAGGTCAGCGTGTGTGTGTTACTTAGGTCAGCGTGTGTGTGTGTTACTGAGGTCAGCGTGTGTGTGTTACTGAGGTCAGCATGTGTGTGTGTGTTACTGAGGTCAGGGTGTGTGTGTGTTACAGAGGTCAGCGTGTGTGTGTGTTACAGAGGTCAGCTTGTGTGTGTCTGTTACAGAGGTCAGCGTGTGTGTGTGTTACAGAGGTCAGCATGTATGTATTACAGAGGTAAGTGTGTGTGTGTCGTACTGAGGTCAGCGTGTGTGTGTCGTACTGAGGTCAGCATGTGTGTGTTACAGAGGTCAGCGTGTGTGTATGTGACAGAGGTTAGCATGTGTGTGTATTGCAGTTGTCAGCGTGTGTGTGTGTTACGGAGGTCAGCGTGTGTGTTTGTTACAGAGGTCAGCGTATGTGTGTGTTAGAGGTCAGCGTGTGTGTGTTACAGAGGTCAGCGTGTGTGTGTTACAGAGGTCAGCATGTGTGTGTGTTACAGAGGTCAGCCTGTGTGTGTGTGTGTGTGTGTGTGTGTGTGTGTGTTAGTTACTGAGGTCAGCTTGTGTGTGTGTTACAGAGGTCAGCGTGTGTGTGTGTGTTACCGAGGTCAGCTTGTGTGTGTGTGTTACAGAGGTCAGCTTGTGTGTGTGTGTTACAGTGGTCAGTGTGTTTGTGTGTGTTACAGAGGTCAGTGTGTGTGTGATACTGAGGTCAGCGTGTGTGTGCTACTGAGGTCAGCGTGTGTGTGTTATAGAGGTCAGCGTGTGTGTGTGTTACAGAGGTCAGCATGTGTGTGTGTTACAGAGGTCAGCGTGTGCGTGTGTGTGTTACAGAGGTCAGCTTGTGTGTGTGTTACTGAGGTCAGCTTGTGTGTGTGTGTTACAGAGGTCAGCGTGTGTGTGTTACTGAGGTCAGCATGTGTGTGTCTGTTACAGAGGTCAGCGTGTGTGTGTTACTTAGGTCAGCGTGTGTGTGTCTGTGTTACTGAGGTCAGCGTGTGTGTGTGTTACTGAGGTCAGCGTGTGCGTGTGTGTGTTACAGAGGTCAGCTTGTGTGTGTGTTACTGAGGTCAGCTTGTGTGTGTGTTACTGAGGTCAGCGTGTGTGTGTGTGTTACAGAGGTCAGCTTGTGTGTGTTACTGAGGTCAGCATGTGTGTGTCTGTTACAGAGGTCAGCGTGTGTGTGTTACTTAGGTCAGCGTGTGTGTGTCTGTGTTACTGAGGTCAGCGTGTGTGTGTGTTACTGAGGTCAGCGTGTGTGTGTGTGTTACAGAGGTCAGCTTGTGTGTGTTACTGAGGTCAGCATGTGTGTGTCTGTTACAGAGGTCAGCGTGTGTGTGTTACTTAGGTCAGCGTGTGTGTGTCTGTGTTACTGAGGTCAGCGTGTGTGTCTGTTACTGAGGTCAGCGTGTGTGTGTGTGTTACAGAGGTCAGCTTGTGTGTGTGTGTTACTTAGGTCAGCGTGTGTGTGTCTGTGTTACTGAGGTCAGCGTGTGTGTCTGTTACTGAGGTCAGCGTGTGTGTGTTACTGAGGTCACCATGTGTGTGTTACAGAGGTCAGCTTGTGTGGGTGGTACTGAGGTCAGCGTGTGTGTGTTACAGGGGTGAGCGTGTGTGGGTGTTACAGAGGTCAGTGTGTGTGTTATAGAGGTTAGCATGTGTGTGTGTTACAGAGGTCAGCATGTGTGTGTGTTACAGAGGTCAGCATGTGTGTGTGTTACAGAGGTCAGCATGTGTGTGTGTTACAGAGGTCAGCATGTGTGTGTGTTACAGAGGTCAGCATGTGTGTGTGTTACTGAGGTCAGCATGTGTGTGTGTGTTACAGAGGTCAGTGTGTGTGTGTTACTGAGGTCAGCGTGTGTGTGTGTGTGTGTGTGTGTGTTACTGAGGTCAGCGTGTGTGTGTGTGTGTTACAGAGGTCAGCTTGTGTGGGTGGTACTGAGGTCAGCGTGTGTGTGTTACAGGGGTGAGCGTGTGTGGGTGTTACAGAGGTCAGTGTGTGTGTTATAGAGGTTAGCATGTGTGTGTGTTACAGAGGTCAGCATGTGTGTGTTACAGAGGTCAGCATGTGTTACAGAGGTCAGCATGTGTGTGTGTTACAGAGGTCAGCATGTGTGTGTGTTACAGAGGTCAGCATGTGTGTGTGTTACTGAGGTCAGCATGTGTGTGTGTGTTACTGAGGTCAGTGTGTGTGTGTGTTACTGAGGTCAGCGTGTGTGTGTGTGTGTGTTACTGAGGTCAGCGTGTGTGTGTGTGTGTTACTGAGGTCAGCGTGTGTGTGTGTATGTTACTGAGGTCAGCGTGTGTGTGTGTGTTACTGAGGTCAGCGTGTGTGTGTGTGTTACTGAGGTCAGCGTGTGTGTGTGTGTGTGTTACTGATGTCAGCGTTTGTGTGTGTGTTACTGAGGTCAGCGTGTGTGTGTGTGTTACTGAGGTCAGCGTGTGTGTGTGTGTTACTGAGGTCAGCGTGTGTGTGTGTGTTACTGAGGTCAGCGTGTGTGTGTGTGTTACTGAGGTCAGCGTGTGTGTGTGTGTTACTGAGGTCAGCGTGTGTGTGTGTTACTGAGGTCATCGTGTGTGTGTGTGTTACTGAGGTGAGCGTGTGTGTGTGTGTGTGTTACTGAGGCGAGCATGTGTGTGTGTGTTACAGAGGTCAGCGTGTGTGTATTACTGAGGTCAGCCTGTGTATGCTTCTGAGGTCAGCCTGTATGTGCTACTGAGGTCAGCGTGTGTGTGCTACTGAGGTTAGCGTGTGTGTTATAGACGTTAGCATGTGTGTGTGTGTTACAGAGATCAGTGTGTGTGTGTATTACAGTGGTCAGCATTTGTGTGTGTTACAGAGGTCAGCATGTGTGTGTGTTACAGAGGTCAGCATGTGTGTGTGTTATTGAGGTCAGCATGTGTGTGTGTTACAGACATCAGTGTGTGTGGGTGTTACAGAGGTCAGCTTGTGTGGGTTTTACTGAGGTCACTGTGTGTTACAGAGGTCAGCTTGTGTGTGTGTTACAGAGGTCAGCTTGTGTGTGTGTTACAGATGTGAGTGTATGTGTGTTACAGAGGTCAGCGTGTGTTTTATAGAGGTTAGCATGTGTGTGTGTTACAGAGGTCAGCATGTGTGCGTGTCTGTGTGTGTGTGTTACAGAGGTCAGCTTGTGTGTGTGTTACAGAGGTCAGCTTGTGTGTGTGTTACAGATGTGAGCGTGTGTGTTACAGAGGTCAGTGTGTGTTTTATAGAGGTTAGCATGTGTGTGTGTTACAGAGGTCAGCATGTGTGCGTGTCTGTGTGTGTGTGTGTTTATGTGTTACTGAGGTCAGACTGTGTGCGCTACTGAGGTCAGCGTGTGTGCTACTGAGGTCAGCATGTGTGTTATTGAAGTCCGTGTGTGTGTTACAGAGGTCAGCGTGTGGGTGTATTACAGTGGTCAGCGTGTGTGCGTGTATCACAGAGGTCAGCGTGTGTGTGTATGTAACAGGGGTGAGCGTGTGTGTGTGTGTTAGAGGTCAGTGTGTGTGTGTCTGTTACAGAGGTCAGCTTGTGTGTGTTACAGAGGTCAGCGTGTGTGTGTCTGTTACAGAGGTCAGCGTGTGTGTGTCTGTTACAGAGGTCAGCGTGTGTGTGTTACTGAGGTCAGCGTGCGTGTGTGTGTGTTACAGAGGTCAGCGTGTGTGTGTTACTGAGTTCAGCGTGTGTGTGTTACGGAGGTCAGCGTGTGTGTGTTACTGAGGTCAGCGTGTGTGTTTGTTCCTGAGGTCAGCGTGTGTGTGTGTGTGTGTGTGTTACAGAGGTCAGCGTGTGTGTTATAGAGGTTAGCATGTGTGTGTGTTACTGAGGTCAGCGAGTGTGTGTGTGTGTATTACTTAGGTCAGCCTGTTTGTGCTACTGAGGTCAGCGTGTGTGTGTGTGTTACTGAGGTCAGCGTGTGTGTGTTACTTAGGTCAGCGTGTGTGTGTGTTACTGAGGTCAGCGTGTGTGTGTTACTGAGGTCAGCATGTGTGTGTGTGTTACTGAGGTCAGGGTGTGTGTGTGTTACAGAGGTCAGCGTGTGTGTGTGTTACAGAGGTCAGCTTGTGTGTGTCTGTTACAGAGGTCAGCGTGTGTGTGTGTTACAGAGGTCAGCATGTATGTATTACAGAGGTAAGTGTGTGTGTGTCGTACTGAGGTCAGCGTGTGTGTGTCGTACTGAGGTCAGCATGTGTGTGTTACAGAGGTCAGCGTGTGTGTATGTGACAGAGGTTAGCATGTGTGTGTATTGCAGTTGTCAGCGTGTGTGTGTGTTACGGAGGTCAGCGTGTGTGTTTGTTACAGAGGTCAGCGTATGTGTGTGTTAGAGGTCAGCGTGTGTGTGTTACAGAGGTCAGCGTGTGTGTGTTACAGAGGTCAGCATGTGTGTGTGTTACAGAGGTCAGCCTGTGTGTGTGTGTGTGTGTGTGTGTGTGTGTGTGTGTTAGTTACTGAGGTCAGCTTGTGTGTGTGTTACAGAGGTCAGCGTGTGTGTGTGTGTTACCGAGGTCAGCTTGTGTGTGTGTGTTACAGAGGTCAGCTTGTGTGTGTGTGTTACAGTGGTCAGTGTGTTTGTGTGTGTTACAGAGGTCAGTGTGTGTGTGATACTGAGGTCAGCGTGTGTGTGCTACTGAGGTCAGCGTGTGTGTGTTATAGAGGTCAGCGTGTGTGTGTGTTACAGAGGTCAGCATGTGTGTGTGTTACAGAGGTCAGCGTGTGCGTGTGTGTGTTACAGAGGTCAGCTTGTGTGTGTGTTACTGAGGTCAGCTTGTGTGTGTGTTACTGAGGTCAGCGTGTGTGTGTGTGTTACAGAGGTCAGCTTGTGTGTGTTACTGAGGTCAGCATGTGTGTGTCTGTTACAGAGGTCAGCGTGTGTGTGTTACTGAGGTCAGCGTGTGTGTGTCTGTGTTACTGAGGTCAGCGTGTGTGTCTGTTACTGAGGTCAGCGTGTGTGTGTGTGTTACAGAGGTCAGCTTGTGTGTGTGTGTTACTTAGGTCAGCGTGTGTGTGTCTGTGTTACTGAGGTCAGCGTGTGTGTCTGTTACTGAGGTCAGCGTGTGTGTGTTACTGAGGTCACCATGTGTGTGTTACAGAGGTCAGCTTGTGTGGGTGGTACTGAGGTCAGCGTGTGCGTGTTACAGGGGTGAGCGTGTGTGGGTGTTACAGAGGTCAGTGTGTGTGTTATAGAGGTTAGCATGTGTGTGTGTTACAGAGGTCAGCATGTGTTACAGAGGTCAGCATGTGTGTGTGTTACAGAGGTCAGCATGTGTGTGTGTTACTGAGGTCAGCATGTGTGTGTGTGTTACTGAGGTCAGTGTGTGTGTGTGTTACTGAGGTCAGCGTGTGTGTGTGTGTGTGTTACTGAGGTCAGCGTGTGTGTGTGTGTGTTACTGAGGTCAGCGTGTGTGTGTGTATGTTACTGAGGTCAGCGTGTGTGTGTGTGTTACTGAGGTCAGCGTGTGTGTGTGTGTTACTGAGGTCAGCGTGTGTGTGTGTGTGTGTGTGTGTTACTGATGTCAGCGTGTGTGTGTGTGTTACTGAGGTCAGCGTGTGTGTGTGTGTTACTGAGGTCAGCGTGTGTGTGTGTGTTACTGAGGTCAGCGTGTGTGTGTGTGTTACTGAGGTCAGCGTGTGTGTGTGTGTTACTGAGGTCAGCGTGTGTGTGTGTTACTGAGGTCATCGTGTGTGTGTGTGTTACTGAGGTGAGCGTGTGTGTGTGTGTGTGTTACTGAGGCGAGCATGTGTGTGTGTGTTACAGAGGTCAGCGTGTGTGTATTACTGAGGTCAGCCTGTGTATGCTTCTGAGGTCAGCCTGTATGTGCTACTGAGGTCAGCGTGTGTGTGCTACTGAGGTCAGCGTGTGTGTTATAGACGTCAGCATGTGTGTGTGTGTTACAGAGATCAGTGTGTGTGTGTATTACAGTGGTCAGCATTTGTGTGTGTTACAGAGGTCAGCATGTGTGTGTGTTACAGAGGTCAGCATGTGTGTGTGTTATTGAGGTCAGCATGTGTGTGTGTTACAGACATCAGTGTGTGTGGGTGTTACAGAGGTCAGCTTGTGTGGGTTTTACTGAGGTCACTGTGTGTTACAGAGGTCAGCTTGTGTGTGTGTTACAGAGGTCAGCTTGTGTGTGTGTTACAGATGTGAGCGTATGTGTTACAGAGGTCAGTGTGTTTTATAGAGGTTAGCATGTGTGTGTGTTACAGAGGTCAGCATGTGTGCGTGTCTGTGTGTGTGTGTGTTTATGTGTTACTGAGGTCAGACTGTGTGCGCTACTGAGGTCAGCGTGTGTGCTACTGAGGTCAGCATGTGTGTTATTGAGGTCCGTGTGTGTGTTACAGAGGTCAGCGTGTGGGTGTATTACAGTGGTCAGCGTGTGTGTGTGTATCACAGAGGTCAGCGTGTGTGTGTATGTAACAGGGGTGCGCGTGTGTGTGTGTGTTAGAGGTCAGTGTGGGTGTGTCTGTTACAGAGGTCAGCTTGTGTGTGTTACAGAGGTCAGCGTGTGTGTGTCTGTTACAGAGGTCAGCGTGTGTGTGTCTGTTACAGAGGTCAGCGTGTGTGTGTTACTGAGGTCAGCGTGCGTGTGTGTGTGTTACAGAGGTCAGCGTGTGTGTGTTACGGAGGTCAGCGTGTGTGTGTTACTGAGGTCAGCGTGTGTGTTTGTTCCTGAGGTCAGCGTGTGTGTGTGTGTGTGTGTGTTACAGAGGTCAGCGTGTGTGTTATAGAGGTTAGCATGTGTGTGTGTTACTGAGGTCAGCGAGTGTGTGTGTGTGTATTACTGAGGTCAGCCTGTTTGTGCTACTGAGGTCAGCGTGTGTGTGTGTGTTACTGAGGTCAGCGTGTGTGTGTTACTTAGGTCAGCGTGTGTGTGTGTTACTGAGGTCAGCGTGTGTGTGTTACTGAGGTCAGCATGTGTGTGTGTGTTACTGAGGTCAGGGTGTGTGTGTGTTACAGAGGTCAGCGTGTGTGTGTGTTACAGAGGTCAGCTTGTGTGTGTCTGTTACAGAGGTCAGCGTGTGTGTGTGTTACAGAGGTCAGCATGTATGTATTACAGAGGTAAGTGTGTGTGTGTCGTACTGAGGTCAGCGTGTGTGTGTCGTACTGAGGTCAGCATGTGTGTGTTACAGAGGTCAGCGTGTGTGTATGTGACAGAGGTTAGCATGTGTGTGTATTGCAGTTGTCAGCGTGTGTGTGTGTTACGGAGGTCAGCGTGTGTGTTTGTTACAGAGGTCAGCGTATGTGTGTGTTAGAGGTCAGCGTGTGTGTGTTACAGAGGTCAGCGTGTGTGTGTTACAGAGGTCAGCGTGTGTGTGTTACAGAGGTCAGCCTGTGTGTGTGTGTGTGTGTGTGTGTGTGTGTGTGTTAGTTACTGAGGTCAGCGTGTGTGTGTGTGTGTGTTACTGAGGTCAGCGTGTGTGTTACAGAGGATAGCATGTGTGTGTGTTACAGAGGTCAGCATGTGTCTGTGTGTTTGTTACTGAGGTCAGCGTGTGTGTGTGTGTGTGTGTGTGTGTGTTACTGAGGTCAGCGTGTGTGTGTGTTACTGAGGTCAGCGTGTGTGTGTGTGTGTTACAGAGGTCAGCGTGTGTGTGTGTTACAGAGGTCAGCATGTATGTATTACAGAGGTAAGTGTGTGTGTGTCGTACTGAGGTCAGCGTGTGTGTGTCGTACTGAGGTCAGCATGTGTGTGTTACAGAGGTCAGCGTGTGTGTATGTGACAGAGGTTAGCATGTGTGTGTATTGCAGTTGTCAGCGTGTGTGTGTGTTACGGAGGTCAGCGTGTGTGTTTGTTACAGAGGTCAGCGTATGTGTGTGTTAGAGGTCAGCGTGTGTGTGTTACAGAGGTCAGCGTGTGTGTGTTACAGAGGTCAGCATGTGTGTGTGTTACAGAGGTCAGCCTGTGTGTGTGTGTGTGTGTGTGTGTGTGTGTGTGTGTTAGTTACTGAGGTCAGCGTGTGTGTGTGTTACAGAGGTCAGCGTGTGTGTGTGTGTTACCGAGGTCAGCTTGTGTGTGTGTGTTACAGAGGTCAGCTTGTGTGTGTGTGTTACAGTGGTCAGTGTGTTTGTGTGTGTTACAGAGGTCAGTGTGTGTGTGATACTGAGGTCAGCGTGTGTGTGCTACTGAGGTCAGCGTGTGTGTGTTATAGAGGTCAGCGTGTGTGTGTGTTACAGAGGTCAGCATGTGTGTGTGTTACAGAGGTCAGCGTGTGCGTGTGTGTGTTACAGAGGTCAGCTTGTGTGTGTGTTACTGAGGTCAGCTTGTGTGTGTGTTACTGAGGTCAGCGTGTGTGTGTGTGTTACAGAGGTCAGCTTGTGTGTGTTACTGAGGTCAGCATGTGTGTGTCTGTTACAGAGGTCAGCGTGTGTGTGTTACTTAGGTCAGCGTGTGTGTGTCTGTGTTACTGAGGTCAGCGTGTGTGTCTGTTACTGAGGTCAGCGTGTGTGTGTGTGTTACAGAGGTCAGCTTGTGTGTGTGTGTTACTTAGGTCAGCGTGTGTGTGTCTGTGTTACTGAGGTCAGCGTGTGTGTCTGTTACTGAGGTCAGCGTGTGTGTGTTACTGAGGTCACCATGTGTGTGTTACAGAGGTCAGCTTGTGTGGGTGGTACTGAGGTCAGCGTGTGCGTGTTACAGGGGTGAGCGTGTGTGGGTGTTACAGAGGTCAGTGTGTGTGTTATAGAGGTTAGCATGTGTGTGTGTTACAGAGGTCAGCATGTGTGTGTTACAGAGGTCAGCATGTGTTACAGAGGTCAGCATGTGTGTGTGTTACAGAGGTCAGCATGTGTGTGTGTTACTGAGGTCAGCATGTGTGTGTGTGTTACTGAGGTCAGTGTGTGTGTGTGTTACTGAGGTCAGCGTGTGTGTGTGTGTGTGTTACTGAGGTCAGCGTGTGTGTGTGTGTGTTACTGAGGTCAGCGTGTGTGTGTGTATGTTACTGAGGTCAGCGTGTGTGTGTGTGTTACTGAGGTCAGCGTGTGTGTGTGTGTTACTGAGGTCAGCGTGTGTGTGTGTGTGTGTGTGTGTGTGTTACTGATGTCAGCGTGTGTGTGTGTGTTACTGAGGTCAGCGTGTGTGTGTGTGTTACTGAGGTCAGCGTGTGTGTGTGTGTTACTGAGGTCAGCGTGTGTGTGTGTGTTACTGAGGTCAGCGTGTGTGTGTGTGTTACTGAGGTCAGCGTGTGTGTGTGTTACTGAGGTCATCGTGTGTGTGTGTGTTACTGAGGTGAGCGTGTGTGTGTGTGTGTGTTACTGAGGCGAGCATGTGTGTGTGTGTTACAGAGGTCAGCGTGTGTGTATTACTGAGGTCAGCCTGTGTATGCTTCTGAGGTCAGCCTGTATGTGCTACTGAGGTCAGCGTGTGTGTGCTACTGAGGTCAGCGTGTGTGTTATAGACGTCAGCATGTGTGTGTGTGTTACAGAGATCAGTGTGTGTGTGTATTACAGTGGTCAGCATTTGTGTGTGTTACAGAGGTCAGCATGTGTGTGTGTTACAGAGGTCAGCATGTGTGTGTGTTATTGAGGTCAGCATGTGTGTGTGTTACAGACATCAGTGTGTGTGGGTGTTACAGAGGTCAGCTTGTGTGTGTGTTACAGAGGTCAGCTTGTGTGTGTGTTACAGATGTGAGCGTATGTGTTACAGAGGTCAGTGTGTTTTATAGAGGTTAGCATGTGTGTGTGTTACAGAGGTCAGCATGTGTGCGTGTCTGTGTGTGTGTGTGTTTATGTGTTACTGAGGTCAGACTGTGTGCGCTACTGAGGTCAGCGTGTGTGCTACTGAGGTCAGCATGTGTGTTATTGAGGTCCGTGTGTGTGTTACAGAGGTCAGCGTGTGGGTGTATTACAGTGGTCAGCGTGTGTGTGTGTATCACAGAGGTCAGCGTGTGTGTGTATGTAACAGGGGTGCGCGTGTGTGTGTGTGTTAGAGGTCAGTGTGGGTGTGTCTGTTACAGAGGTCAGCTTGTGTGTGTTACAGAGGTCAGCGTGTGTGTGTCTGTTACAGAGGTCAGCGTGTGTGTGTCTGTTACAGAGGTCAGCGTGTGTGTGTTACTGAGGTCAGCGTGCGTGTGTGTGTGTTACAGAGGTCAGCGTGTGTGTGTTACGGAGGTCAGCGTGTGTGTGTTACTGAGGTCAGCGTGTGTGTTTGTTCCTGAGGTCAGCGTGTGTGTGTGTGTGTGTGTGTTACAGAGGTCAGCGTGTGTGTTATAGAGGTTAGCATGTGTGTGTGTTACTGAGGTCAGCGAGTGTGTGTGTGTGTATTACTGAGGTCAGCCTGTTTGTGCTACTGAGGTCAGCGTGTGTGTGTGTGTTACTGAGGTCAGCGTGTGTGTGTTACTTAGGTCAGCGTGTGTGTGTGTTACTGAGGTCAGCGTGTGTGTGTTACTGAGGTCAGCATGTGTGTGTGTGTTACTGAGGTCAGGGTGTGTGTGTGTTACAGAGGTCAGCGTGTGTGTGTGTTACAGAGGTCAGCTTGTGTGTGTCTGTTACAGAGGTCAGCGTGTGTGTGTGTTACAGAGGTCAGCATGTATGTATTACAGAGGTAAGTGTGTGTGTGTCGTACTGAGGTCAGCGTGTGTGTGTCGTACTGAGGTCAGCATGTGTGTGTTACAGAGGTCAGCGTGTGTGTATGTGACAGAGGTTAGCATGTGTGTGTATTGCAGTTGTCAGCGTGTGTGTGTGTTACGGAGGTCAGCGTGTGTGTTTGTTACAGAGGTCAGCGTATGTGTGTGTTAGAGGTCAGCGTGTGTGTGTTACAGAGGTCAGCGTGTGTGTGTTACAGAGGTCAGCGTGTGTGTGTTACAGAGGTCAGCCTGTGTGTGTGTGTGTGTGTGTGTGTGTGTGTGTGTTAGTTACTGAGGTCAGCGTGTGTGTGTGTGTGTGTTACTGAGGTCAGCGTGTGTGTTACAGAGGATAGCATGTGTGTGTGTTACAGAGGTCAGCATGTGTCTGTGTGTTTGTTACTGAGGTCAGCGTGTGTGTGTGTGTGTGTGTGTGTGTGTTACTGAGGTCAGCGTGTGTGTGTGTTACTGAGGTCAGCGTGTGTGTGTGTGTGTTACAGAGGTCAGCGTGTGTGTGTGTTACAGAGGTCAGCATGTATGTATTACAGAGGTAAGTGTGTGTGTGTCGTACTGAGGTCAGCGTGTGTGTGTCGTACTGAGGTCAGCATGTGTGTGTTACAGAGGTCAGCGTGTGTGTATGTGACAGAGGTTAGCATGTGTGTGTATTGCAGTTGTCAGCGTGTGTGTGTGTTACGGAGGTCAGCGTGTGTGTTTGTTACAGAGGTCAGCGTATGTGTGTGTTAGAGGTCAGCGTGTGTGTGTTACAGAGGTCAGCGTGTGTGTGTTACAGAGGTCAGCATGTGTGTGTGTTACAGAGGTCAGCCTGTGTGTGTGTGTGTGTGTGTGTGTGTGTGTGTGTGTTAGTTACTGAGGTCAGCGTGTGTGTGTGTTACAGAGGTCAGCGTGTGTGTGTGTGTTACCGAGGTCAGCTTGTGTGTGTGTGTTACAGAGGTCAGCTTGTGTGTGTGTGTTACAGTGGTCAGTGTGTTTGTGTGTGTTACAGAGGTCAGTGTGTGTGTGATACTGAGGTCAGCGTGTGTGTGCTACTGAGGTCAGCGTGTGTGTGTTATAGAGGTCAGCGTGTGTGTGTGTTACAGAGGTCAGCATGTGTGTGTGTTACAGAGGTCAGCGTGTGCGTGTGTGTGTTACAGAGGTCAGCTTGTGTGTGTGTTACTGAGGTCAGCTTGTGTGTGTGTTACTGAGGTCAGCGTGTGTGTGTGTGTTACAGAGGTCAGCTTGTGTGTGTTACTGAGGTCAGCATGTGTGTGTCTGTTACAGAGGTCAGCGTGTGTGTGTTACTTAGGTCAGCGTGTGTGTGTCTGTGTTACTGAGGTCAGCGTGTGTGTCTGTTACTGAGGTCAGCGTGTGTGTGTGTGTTACAGAGGTCAGCTTGTGTGTGTGTGTTACTTAGGTCAGCGTGTGTGTGTCTGTGTTACTGAGGTCAGCGTGTGTGTCTGTTACTGAGGTCAGCGTGTGTGTGTTACTGAGGTCACCATGTGTGTGTTACAGAGGTCAGCTTGTGTGGGTGGTACTGAGGTCAGCGTGTGCGTGTTACAGGGGTGAGCGTGTGTGGGTGTTACAGAGGTCAGTGTGTGTGTTATAGAGGTTAGCATGTGTGTGTGTTACAGAGGTCAGCATGTGTGTGTTACAGAGGTCAGCATGTGTTACAGAGGTCAGCATGTGTGTGTGTTACAGAGGTCAGCATGTGTGTGTGTTACTGAGGTCAGCATGTGTGTGTGTGTTACTGAGGTCAGTGTGTGTGTGTGTTACTGAGGTCAGCGTGTGTGTGTGTGTGTGTTACTGAGGTCAGCGTGTGTGTGTGTGTGTTACTGAGGTCAGCGTGTGTGTGTGTATGTTACTGAGGTCAGCGTGTGTGTGTGTGTTACTGAGGTCAGCGTGTGTGTGTGTGTTACTGAGGTCAGCGTGTGTGTGTGTGTGTGTGTGTGTGTTACTGATGTCAGCGTGTGTGTGTGTGTTACTGATGTCAGCGTGTGTGTGTGTGTTACTGAGGTCAGCGTGTGTGTGTGTGTTACTGAGGTCAGCGTGTGTGTGTGTGTTACTGAGGTCAGCGTGTGTGTGTGTGTTACTGAGGTCAGCGTGTGTGTGTGTTACTGAGGTCATCGTGTGTGTGTGTGTTACTGAGGTGAGCGTGTGTGTGTGTGTGTGTTACTGAGGCGAGCATGTGTGTGTGTGTTACAGAGGTCAGCGTGTGTGTATTACTGAGGTCAGCCTGTGTATGCTTCTGAGGTCAGCCTGTATGTGCTACTGAGGTCAGCGTGTGTGTGCTACTGAGGTCAGCGTGTGTGTTATAGACGTCAGCATGTGTGTGTGTGTTACAGAGATCAGTGTGTGTGTGTATTACAGTGGTCAGCATTTGTGTGTGTTACAGAGGTCAGCATGTGTGTGTGTTACAGAGGTCAGCATGTGTGTGTGTTATTGAGGTCAGCATGTGTGTGTGTTACAGACATCAGTGTGTGTGGGTGTTACAGAGGTCAGCTTGTGTGTGTGTTACAGAGGTCAGCTTGTGTGTGTGTTACAGATGTGAGCGTATGTGTTACAGAGGTCAGTGTGTTTTATAGAGGTTAGCATGTGTGTGTGTTACAGAGGTCAGCATGTGTGCGTGTCTGTGTGTGTGTGTGTTTATGTGTTACTGAGGTCAGACTGTGTGCGCTACTGAGGTCAGCGTGTGTGCTACTGAGGTCAGCATGTGTGTTATTGAGGTCCGTGTGTGTGTTACAGAGGTCAGCGTGTGGGTGTATTACAGTGGTCAGCGTGTGTGTGTGTATCACAGAGGTCAGCGTGTGTGTGTATGTAACAGGGGTGAGCGTGTGTGTGTCTGTTAGAGGTCAGTGTGTGTGTGTCTGTTACAGAGGTCAGCTTGTGTGTGTTACAGAGGTCAGCGTGTGTGTGTCTGTTACAGAGGTCAGCGTGTGTGTGTCTGTTACAGAGGTCAGCGTGTGTGTGTTACTGAGGTCAGCGTGCGTGTGTGTGTGTTACAGAGGTCAGCGTGTGTGTGTTACGGAGGTCAGCGTGTGTGTGTTACTGAGGTCAGCGTGTGTGTTTGTTCCTGAGGTCAGCGTGTGTGTGTGTGTGTGTGTGTTACAGAGGTCAGCGTGTGTGTTATAGAGGTTAGCATGTGTGTGTGTTACTGAGGTCAGCGTGCGTGTGTGTGTGTTACAGAGGTCAGCGTGTGTGTGTTACGGAGGTCAGCGTGTGTGTGTTACTGAGGTCAGCGTGTGTGTTTGTTCCTGAGGTCAGCGTGTGTGTGTGTGTGTGTGTGTTACAGAGGTCAGCGTGTGTGTTATAGAGGTTAGCATGTGTGTGTGTTACTGAGGTCAGCGAGTGTGTGTGTGTGTATTACTGAGGTCAGCCTGTTTGTGCTACTGAGGTCAGCGTGTGTGTGTGTGTTACTGAGGTCAGCGTGTGTGTGTTACTTAGGTCAGCGTGTGTGTGTGTTACTGAGGTCAGCGTGTGTGTGTTACTGAGGTCAGCATGTGTGTGTGTGTTACTGAGGTCAGGGTGTGTGTGTGTTACAGAGGTCAGCGTGTGTGTGTGTTACAGAGGTCAGCTTGTGTGTGTCTGTTACAGAGGTCAGCGTGTGTGTGTGTTACAGAGGTCAGCATGTATGTATTACAGAGGTAAGTGTGTGTGTGTCGTACTGAGGTCAGCGTGTGTGTGTCGTACTGAGGTCAGCATGTGTGTGTTACAGAGGTCAGCGTGTGTGTATGTGACAGAGGTTAGCATGTGTGTGTATTGCAGTTGTCAGCGTGTGTGTGTGTTACGGAGGTCAGCGTGTGTGTTTGTTACAGAGGTCAGCGTATGTGTGTGTTAGAGGTCAGCGTGTGTGTGTTACAGAGGTCAGCGTGTGTGTGTTACAGAGGTCAGCATGTGTGTGTGTTACAGAGGTCAGCCTGTGTGTGTGTGTGTGTGTGTGTGTGTGTGTGTGTGTTAGTTACTGAGGTCAGCGTGTGTGTGTGTGTGTGTTACTGAGGTCAGCGTGTGTGTTACAGAGGATAGCATGTGTGTGTGTTACAGAGGTCAGCATGTGTCTGTGTGTTTGTTACTGAGGTCAGCGTGTGTGTGTGTGTGTGTGTGTGTTACTGAGGTCAGCGTGTGTGTGTGTTACTGAGGTCAGCGTGTGTGTGTGTGTGTTACTGAGGTCAGCGTGTGTGTTACAGAGGATAGCATGTGTGTGTGTTACAGAGGTCAGCATGTGTCTGTGTGTGTGTGTTACTGAGGTCAGCGTGTGTGTGTGTGTGTGTTACTGAGGTCAGCGTGTGTGTGTTACTGAGGTCAGTGTGTGTGTGTGTTACTGAGGTCAGCGTGTGTGTGTTACTGAGGTCATCGTGTGTGTGTGTGTTACTGAGGTGAGCATGTGTGTGTGTGTGTTACAGAGGTCAGCGTGTGTGTATTACTGAGGTCAGCCTGTGTGTGCTACTGAGGTCAGCGTGTGTGTGCTACTGAGGTCAGCCTGTATGTGCTACTGAGGTCAGCGTGTGTGTGTTATTGAGGTCAGCGTGTGTGTGTTATTGAGGTCAGCGAGTGTGTATTACAGTGGTCAGCGTGTGTGTGTGTGTTACAGAGATCAGTGTGTGTGTGTATTACAGAGGTCAGCGTGTGTGTGTGTGTTACTGAGGTCAGTGTGTGTGTGTTACTGAGGTCAGTGTGTGTGTGTTACAGGGGTCAGCGTGTGTGTGTTACAGAGGTCAGCGTATGTATGTTACAGAGGTCAGCATGTGTTTGTGTCTGTTTGTGTGTGTGTGTGTTACAGAGAGCAGCGTGTGTGTGTGTTACAGAGATCAGCGTGTGTGTGTGTTACAGAGGTCAGCGTGTGTGTGTGTTACAGAGGTCAGCATGTGTGTGTGTTATTGAGGTCAGCATGTGTGTGTGTTACAGACATCAGTGTGTGTGGGTGTTACAGAGGTCAGCTTGTGTGAGTTTTACTGAAGTCACTGTGTGTTACAGAGGTCAGCTTGTGTGTGTGTTACAGAGGTCAGCGTGTGTGTGTGTGTGTGTGTTACAGATGTGAGCGTATATGTGTTACAGAGGTCAGCATGTGTTTTATAGAGGTTAGCATGTGTGTGTGTTACAGAGGTCAGCATGTGTCTGTGTGTGTGTGTTACTGAGGTCAGCGTGTGTGTGTGTGTGTGTGTGTTACTGAGGTCAGCGTGTGTGTGTGTGTGTGTTACTGAGGTCAGCGTGTGTGTGTGTGTGTGTTACTGAGGTCAGCGTGTGTGTGTTACTGAGGTCAGTGTGTGTGTGTGTTACTGAGGTCAGCGTGTGTGTGTTACTGAGATCATCGTGTGTGTGTGTGTTACTGAGGTGAGCATGTGTGTGTTACAGAGGTCAGCTTGTGTGTGTGTGTTACAGAGGTCAGCTTGTGTGTATTACTGAGGTCAGCCTGTGTGTGCTTCTGAGGTCAGCCTGTATGTGCTACTGAGGTCAGCGTGTGTGTGCTACTGAGGTCAGCGTGTGTGTTATAGAGGTCAGCATGTGTGTGTGTGTTACAGAGATCAGTGTGTGTGTGTATTACAGTGGTCAGCATGTGTGTGTGTTACAGAGGTCAGCGTGTGTGTGTTACAGAGGTCAGCGTGTGTGTGTTACAGGGGTCAGCGTGTGTGTGTTACAGAGGTCAGCATGTGTTTGTGTCTGTTTGTGTGTGTGTGTGTTACTGAGGTCAGCATGTGTGTGTGTTACAGACATCAGTGTGTGTGGGTGTTACAGAGGTCAGCTTGTGTGGGTTTTACTGAGGTCACTGTGTGTTACAGAGGTCAGCTTGTGTGTGTGTTACAGAGGTCAGCGTGTGTGTGTGTGTTACAGATGTGAGTGTATGTGTGTTACAGAGGTCAGCGTGTGTTTTATAGAGGTTAGCATGTGTGTGTGTTACAGAGGTCAGCATGTGTGCGTGTCTGTGTGTGTGTGTGTTTATGTGTTACTGAGGTCAGACTGTGTGCGCTACTGAGGTCAGCGTGTGTGCTACTGAGGTCAGCATGTGTGTTATTGAGGTCCATGTGTGTGTTACAGAGGTCAGCGTGTGGGTGTATTACAGTGGTCAGCGTGTGTGTGTGTATCACAGAGGTCAGCGTGTGTGTGTAACAGGGGTGAGCGTGTGTGTGTGTGTTAGAGGTCAGTGTCTGTGTGTCTGTTACAGAGGTCAGCTTGTGTGTGTTACAGAGGTCAGCGTGTGTGTGTCTGTTACAGAGGTCAGCTTGTGTGTGTTACTGAGGTCAGCGTGTGTGTGTCTGTTACAGAGGTCAGCGTGTGTGTGTTACTGAGGTCAGCGTGCGTGTGTGTGTGTGTTACAGAGGTCAGCTTGTGTGTGTTACTGAGTTCAGTGTGTGTGTGTGTTACAGAGGTCAGCTTGTGTGTGTTACTGAGGTCAGCGTGTGTGTGTCTGTTACAGAGGTCAGCGTGTGTGTGTTACTGAGGTCAGCGTGCGTGTGTGTGTGTGTTACAGAGGTCAGCTTGTGTGTGTTACTGAGGACAGCGTGTGTGTGTGTTACTGAGGTCAGCCTGTGTGTGTCCGTTACAGAGGTCAGCGTGTGTGTGTGTTACAGAGGTCAGCGTGTGTGTGTGTGTGTTACCGAGGTCAGCTTGTGTGTGTGTGTTACAGAGGTCAGCTTGTGTGTGTGTGTTACAGAGGTCAGCTTGTGTGTGTGTGTTACAGTGGTCAGTGTGTTTGTGTGTGTTACAGAGGTCAGTGTGTGTGTGATACTGAGGTCAGCGTGTGTGTGCTACTGAGGTCAGCGTGTGTGTGTTATAGAGGTCAGCGTGTGTGTGTGTTACAGAGGTCAGCATGTGTGTGTGTTACAGAGGTCAGCGTGTGCGTGTGTGTGTTACAGAGGTCAGCTTGTGTGTGTGTTACTGAGGTCAGCTTGTGTGTGTGTTACTGAGGTCAGCGTGTGTGTGTGTGTTACAGAGGTCAGCTTGTGTGTGTTACTGAGGTCAGCATGTGTGTGTGTGTTACAGAGGTCAGCGTGTGTGTGTTACTTAGGTCAGCGTGTGTGTGTCTGTGTTACTGAGGTCAGCGTGTGTGTCTGTTACTGAGGTCAGCGTGTGTGTGTGTGTTACAGAGGTCAGCTTGTGTGTGTGTGTTACTTAGGTCAGCGTGTGTGTGTCTGTGTTACTGAGGTCAGCGTGTGTGTCTGTTACTGAGGTCAGCGTGTGTGTGTTACTGAGGTCACCATGTGTGTGTTACAGAGGTCAGCTTGTGTGGGTGGTACTGAGGTCAGCGTGTGTGTGTTACAGGGGTGAGCGTGTGTGGGTGTTACAGAGGTCAGTGTGTGTGTTATAGAGGTTAGCATGTGTGTGTGTTACAGAGGTCAGCATGTGTTACAGAGGTCAGCATGTGTGTGTGTTACAGAGGTCAGCATGTGTGTGTGTTACAGAGGTCAGCATGTGTGTGTGTTACTGAGGTCAGCATGTGTGTGTGTGTTACTGAGGTCAGTGTGTGTGTGTGTTACTGAGGTCAGCGTGTGTGTGTGTGTGTGTTACTGAGGTCAGCGTGTGTGTGTGTGTGTTACTGAGGTCAGCGTGTGTGTGTGTATGTTACTGAGGTCAGCGTGTGTGTGTGTGTTACTGAGGTCAGCGTGTGTGTGTGTGTTACTGAGGTCAGCGTGTGTGTGTGTGTGTGTGTGTGTGTGTGTGTTACTGATGTCAGCGTGTGTGTGTGTGTGTTACTGAGGTCAGCGTGTGTGTGTGTGTTACTGAGGTCAGCGTGTGTGTGTGTGTTACTGAGGTCAGCGTGTGTGTGTGTGTTACTGAGGTCAGCGTGTGTGTGTGTGTTACTGAGGTCAGCGTGTGTGTGTGTGTTACTGAGGTCAGCGTGTGTGTGTGTGTTACTGAGGTCAGCGTGTGTGTGTGTGTTACTGAGGTCAGCGTGTGTGTGTGTTACTGAGGTCATCGTGTGTGTGTGTGTTACTGAGGTGAGCGTGTGTGTGTGTGTGTGTTACTGAGGCGAGCATGTGTGTGTGTGTTACAGAGGTCAGCGTGTGTGTATTACTGAGGTCAGCCTGTGTATGCTTCTGAGGTCAGCCTGTGTATGCTTCTGAGGTCAGCCTGTATGTGGTACTGAGGTCAGCGTGTGTGTGCTACTGAGGTCAGCGTGTGTGTTATAGACGTCAGCATGTGTGTGTGTGTTACAGAGATCAGTGTGTGTGTGTATTACAGTGGTCAGCATTTGTGTGTGTTACAGAGGTCAGCATGTGTGTGTGTTACAGAGGTCAGCATGTGTGTGTGTTATTGAGGTCAGCATGTGTGTGTGTTACAGACATCAGTGTGTGTGGGTGTTACAGAGGTCAGCTTGTGTGGGTTTTACTGAGGTCACTGTGTGTTACAGAGGTCAGCTTGTGTGTGTGTTACAGAGGTCAGCTTGTGTGTGTGTTACAGATGTGAGCGTGTGTGTTACAGAGGTCAGTGTGTGTTTTATAGAGGTTAGCATGTGTGTGTGTTACAGAGGTCAGCATGTGTACGTGTCTGTGTGTGTGTGTGTTTATGTGTTACTGAGGTCAGACTGTGTGCGCTACTGAGGTCAGCGTGTGTGCTACTGAGGTCAGCATGTGTGTTATTGAAGTCCGTGTGTGTGTTACAGAGGTCAGCGTGTGGGTGTATTACAGTGGTCAGCGTGTGTGCGTGTATCACAGAGGTCAGCGTGTGTGTGTATGTAACAGGGGTGAGCGTGTGTGTGTGTGTTAGAGGTCAGTGTGTGTGTGTCTGTTACAGAGGTCAGCTTGTGTGTGTTACAGAGGTCAGCGTGTGTGTGTCTGTTACAGAGGTCAGCGTGTGTGTGTCTGTTACAGAGGTCAGCGTGTGTGTGTTACTGAGGTCAGCGTGCGTGTGTGTGTGTTACAGAGGTCAGCGTGTGTGTGTTACTGAGTTCAGCGTGTGTGTGTTACGGAGGTCAGCGTGTGTGTGTTACTGAGGTCAGCGTGTGTGTTTGTTCCTGAGGTCAGCGTGTGTGTGTGTGTGTGTGTGTGTGTTACAGAGGTCAGCGTGTGTGTTATAGAGGTTAGCATGTGTGTGTGTTACTGAGGTCAGCGAGTGTGTGTGTGTGTATTACTGAGGTCAGCCTGTTTGTGCTACTGAGGTCAGCGTGTGTGTGTGTGTTACTGAGGTCAGCGTGTGTGTGTTACTTAGGTCAGCGTGTGTGTGTGTTACTGAGGTCAGCGTGTGTGTGTTACTGAGGTCAGCATGTGTGTGTGTGTTACTGAGGTCAGGGTGTGTGTGTGTTACAGAGGTCAGCGTGTGTGTGTGTTACAGAGGTCAGCTTGTGTGTGTCTGTTACAGAGGTCAGCGTGTGTGTGTGTTACAGAGGTCAGCATGTATGTATTACAGAGGTAAGTGTGTGTGTGTCGTACTGAGGTCAGCGTGTGTGTGTCGTACTGAGGTCAGCATGTGTGTGTTACAGAGGTCAGCGTGTGTGTATGTGACAGAGGTTAGCATGTGTGTGTATTGCAGTTGTCAGCGTGTGTGTGTGTTACGGAGGTCAGCGTGTGTGTTTGTTACAGAGGTCAGCGTATGTGTGTGTTAGAGGTCAGCGTGTGTGTGTTACAGAGGTCAGCATGTGTGTGTGTTACAGAGGTCAGCCTGTGTGTGTGTGTGTGTGTTAGTTACTGAGGTCAGCGTGTGTGTGTGTGTGTGTTACTGAGGTCAGCGTGTGTGTTACAGAGGATAGCATGTGTGTGTGTTACAGAGGTCAGCATGTGTCTGTGTGTTTGTTACTGAGGTCAGCGTGTGTGTGTGTGTGTGTGTGTGTGTTACTGAGGTCAGCGTGTGTGTGTGTTACTGAGGTCAGCGTGTGTGTGTGTGTGTGTGTGTGTGTTACTGAGGTCAGAGTGTGTGTTACAGAGGATAGCATGTGTGTGTGTTACAGAGGTCAGCATGTGTCTGTGTGTGTGTGTTACTGAGGTCAGCGTGTGTGTGTGTGTGTGTGTTACTGAGGTCAGCGTGTGTGTGTGTGTGTGTTACTGAGGTCAGCGTGTGTGTGTGTGTGTGTTACTGAGGTCAGCGTGTGTGTGTTACTGAGGTCAGTGTGTGTGTGTGTTACTGAGGTCAGCGTGTGTGTGTTACTGAGGTCATCGTGTGTGTGTGTGTTACTGAGGTGAGCATGTGTGTGTTACAGAGGTCAGCTTGTGTGTGTGTGTTACAGAGGTCAGCTTGTGTGTATTACTGAGGTCAGCCTGTGTGTGCTTCTGAGGTCAGCCTGTATGTGCTACTGAGGTCAGCGTGTGTGTGCTACTGAGGTCAGCGTGTGTGTTATAGAGGTCAGCATGTGTGTGTGTGTTACAGAGATCAGTGTGTGTGTGTATTACAGTGGTCAGCATGTGTGTGTGTTACAGAGGTCAGCGTGTGTGTGTTACAGAGGTCAGCGTGTGTGTGTTACAGGGGTCAGCGTGTGTGTGTTACAGAGGTCAGCATGTGTTTGTGTCTGTTTGTGTGTGTGTGTGTTACTGAGGTCAGCATGTGTGTGTGTTACAGACATCAGTGTGTGTGGGTGTTACAGAGGTCAGCTTGTGTGGGTTTTACTGAGGTCACTGTGTGTTACAGAGGTCAGCTTGTGTGTGTGTTACAGAGGTCAGCGTGTGTGTGTGTGTTACAGATGTGAGTGTATGTGTGTTACAGAGGTCAGCGTGTGTTTTATAGAGGTTAGCATGTGTGTGTGTTACAGAGGTCAGCATGTGTGCGTGTCTGTGTGTGTGTGTGTTTATGTGTTACTGAGGTCAGACTGTGTGCGCTACTGAGGTCAGCGTGTGTGCTACTGAGGTCAGCATGTGTGTTATTGAGGTCCATGTGTGTGTTACAGAGGTCAGCGTGTGGGTGTATTACAGTGGTCAGCGTGTGTGTGTGTATCACAGAGGTCAGCGTGTGTGTGTAACAGGGGTGAGCGTGTGTGTGTGTGTTAGAGGTCAGTGTCTGTGTGTCTGTTACAGAGGTCAGCTTGTGTGTGTTACAGAGGTCAGCGTGTGTGTGTCTGTTACAGAGGTCAGCTTGTGTGTGTTACTGAGGTCAGCGTGTGTGTGTCTGTTACAGAGGTCAGCGTGTGTGTGTTACTGAGGTCAGCGTGCGTGTGTGTGTGTGTTACAGAGGTCAGCTTGTGTGTGTTACTGAGTTCAGTGTGTGTGTTACAGAGGTCAGCTTGTGTGTGTTACTGAGGTCAGCGTGTGTGTGTCTGTTACAGAGGTCAGCGTGTGTGTGTTACTGAGGTCAGCGTGCGTGTGTGTGTGTGTTACAGAGGTCAGCTTGTGTGTGTTACTGAGGACAGCGTGTGTGTGTGTTACTGAGGTCAGCCTGTGTGTGTCCGTTACAGAGGTCAGCGTGTGTGTGTGTTACAGAGGTCAGCGTGTGTGTGTGTGTTACCGAGGTCAGCTTGTGTGTGTGTGTTACAGAGGTCAGCTTGTGTGTGTGTGTTACAGTGGTCAGTGTGTTTGTGTGTGTTACAGAGGTCAGTGTGTGTGTGATACTGAGGTCAGCGTGTGTGTGCTACTGAGGTCAGCGTGTGTGTGTTATAGAGGTCAGCGTGTGTGTGTGTTACAGAGGTCAGCATGTGTGTGTGTTACAGAGGTCAGCGTGTGCGTGTGTGTGTTACAGAGGTCAGCTTGTGTGTGTGTTACTGAGGTCAGCGTGTGTGTGTGTTACTGAGGTCAGCGTGTGTGTGTGTGTTACAGAGGTCAGCTTGTGTGTGTTACTGAGGTCAGCATGTGTGTGTGTGTTACAGAGGTCAGCTTGTGTGTGTTACTTAGGTCAGCGTGTGTGTGTCTGTGTTACTGAGGTCAGCGTGTGTGTCTGTTACTGAGGTCAGCGTGTGTGTGTTACTGAGGTCACCATGTGTGTGTTACAGAGGTCAGCTTGTGTGGGTGGTACTGAGGTCAGCGTGTGTGTGTTACAGGGGTGAGCGTGTGTGGGTGTTACAGAGGTCAGTGTGTGTGTTATAGAGGTTAGCATGTGTGTGTGTTACAGAGGTCAGCATGTGTGTGTTACAGAGGTCAGCATGTGTTACAGAGGTCAGCATGTGTGTGTGTTACAGAGGTCAGCATGTGTGTGTTACAGAGGTCAGCATGTGTGTGTGTTACTGAGGTCAGCATGTGTGTGTGTGTTACTGAGGTCAGTGTGTGTGTGTGTTACTGAGGTCAGCGTGTGTGTGTGTGTGTGTTACTGAGGTCAGCGTGTGTGTGTGTGTGTTACTGAGGTCAGCGTGTGTGTGTGTATGTTACTGAGGTCAGCGTGTGTGTGTGTGTTACTGAGGTCAGCGTGTGTGTGTGTGTTACTGAGGTCAGCGTGTGTGTGTGTGTGTGTGTGTGTGTTACTGATGTCAGCGTGTGTGTGTGTGTGTTACTGAGGTCAGCGTGTGTGTGTGTGTTACTGAGGTCAGCGTGTGTGTGTGTGTTACTGAGGTCAGCGTGTGTGTGTGTGTTACTGAGGTCAGCGTGTGTGTGTGTGTTACTGAGGTCAGCGTGTGTGTGTGTGTTACTGAGGTCAGCGTGTGTGTGTGTTACTGAGGTCATCGTGTGTGTGTGTGTTACTGAGGTGAGCGTGTGTGTGTGTGTGTGTTACTGAGGCGAGCATGTGTGTGTGTGTTACAGAGGTCAGTGTGTGTGTATTACTGAGGTCAGCCTGTGTATGCTTCTGAGGTCAGCCTGTGTATGCTTCTGAGGTCAGCCTGTGTATGCTTCTGAGGTCAGCCTGTATGTGCTACTGAGGTCAGCGTGTGTGTGCTACTGAGGTCAGCGTGTGTGTTATAGACGTCAGCATGTGTGTGTGTGTTACAGAGATCAGTGTGTGTGTGTATTACAGTGGTCAGCATTTGTGTGTGTTACAGAGGTCAGCATGTGTGTGTGTTACAGAGGTCAGCATGTGTGTGTGTTATTGAGGTCAGCATGTGTGTGTGTTACAGACATCAGTGTGTGTGGGTGTTACAGAGGTCAGCTTGTGTGGGTTTTACTGAGGTCACTGTGTGTTACAGAGGTCAGCTTGTGTGTGTGTTACAGAGGTCAGCTTGTGTGTGTGTTACAGATGTGAGCGTGTGTGTTACAGAGGTCAGTGTGTGTTTTATAGAGGTTAGCATGTGTGTGTGTTACAGAGGTCAGCATGTGTACGTGTCTGTGTGTGTGTGTGTTTATGTGTTACTGAGGTCAGACTGTGTGCGCTACTGAGGTCAGCGTGTGTGCTACTGAGGTCAGCATGTGTGTTATTGAAGTCCGTGTGTGTGTTACAGAGGTCAGCGTGTGGGTGTATTACAGTGGTCAGCGTGTGTGCGTGTATCACAGAGGTCAGCGTGTGTGTGTATGTAACAGGGGTGAGCGTGTGTGTGTGTGTTAGAGGTCAGTGTGTGTGTGTCTGTTACAGAGGTCAGCTTGTGTGTGTTACAGAGGTCAGCGTGTGTGTGTCTGTTACAGAGGTCAGCGTGTGTGTGTCTGTTACAGAGGTCAGCGTGTGTGTGTTACTGAGGTCAGCGTGCGTGTGTGTGTGTTACAGAGGTCAGCGTGTGTGTGTTACTGAGTTCAGCGTGTGTGTGTTACGGAGGTCAGCGTGTGTGTGTTCCTGAGGTCAGCGTGTGTGTTTGTTCCTGAGGTCAGCGTGTGTGTGTGTGTGTGTGTGTGTTACAGAGGTCAGCGTGTGTGTTACAGAGGTCAGCATGTGTGTGTGTTACAGAGGTCAGCATGTGTGTGTGTGTTACAGAGATCAGTGTGTGTGTGTATTACAGTGGTCAGCATTTGTGTGTGTTACAGAGGTCAGCATGTGTGTGTGTTACAGAGGTCAGCACGTGTGTGTGTTATTGAGGTCAGCATGTGTGTGTGTTACAGACATCAGTGTGTGTGGGTGTTACAGAGGTCAGCTTGTGTGAGTTTTACTGAAGTCACTGTGTGTTACAGAGGTCAGCTTGTGTGTGTGTTACAGAGGTCAGCGTGTGTGTGTGTGTGTGTTACTGAGGTCAGCGTGTGTGTGTTACTGAGGTCAGTGTGTGTGTGTGTTACTGAGGTCAGCGTGTGTGTGTTACTGAGGTCATCGTGTGTGTGTGTGTTACTGAGGTGAGCATGTGTGTGTGTGTGTTACAGAGGTCAGCGTGTGTGTATTACTGAGGTCAGCCTGTGTGTGCTACTGAGGTCAGCGTGTGTGTGCTACTGAGGTCAGCCTGTATGTGCTACTGAGGTCAGCGTGTGTGTGTTATTGAGGTCAGCGTGTGTGTGTTATTGAGGTCAGCGAGTGTGTATTACAGTGGTCAGCGTGTGTGTGTGTGTTACAGAGATCAGTGTGTGTGTGTATTACAGAGGTCAGCGTGTGTGTGTGTGTTACTGAGGTCAGTGTGTGTGTGTTACTGAGGTCAGTGTGTGTGTGTTACAGGGGTCAGCGTGTGTGTGTTACAGAGGTCAGCGTATGTATGTTACAGAGGTCAGCATGTGTTTGTGTCTGTTTGTGTGTGTGTGTGTTACAGAGAGCAGCGTGTGTGTGTGTTACAGAGATCAGCGTGTGTGTGTGTTACAGAGATCAGCGTGTGTGTGTGTTACAGAGGTCAGCATGTGTGTGTGTTATTGAGGTCAGCATGTGTGTGTGTTACAGACATCAGTGTGTGTGGGTGTTACAGAGGTCAGCTTGTGTGAGTTTTACTGAAGTCACTGTGTGTTACAGAGGTCAGCTTGTGTGTGTGTTACAGAGGTCAGCGTGTGTGTGTGTGTGTGTGTTACAGATGTGAGCGTATGTGTGTTACAGAGGTCAGCATGTGTTTTATAGAGGTTAGCATGTGTGTGTGTTACAGAGGTCAGCATGTGTGTGTGTATCACAGAGGTCAGCGTGTGTGTGTAACAGCGGTGAGCGTGTGTGTGTGTGTGTTATAGAGGTTAGCATGTGTGTCTGTTACAGAGGTCAGCATGTGTGTGTCTGTTACAGAGGTCAGCTTGTGTGTGTTACTGAGGTCAGCATGTGTGTGTCTGTTACAGAGGTCAGCGTGTGTGTGTTACTGAGGTCAGCGTGCGTGTGTGTGTGTGTTACAGAGGTCAGCGTGTGTGTGTTACTGAGTTCAGTGTGTGTGTGTTACAGAGGTCAGCATGTGTTTGTGACTGTGTCTGTGTGTGTTACTGAGGTCAGCTGTGTGTGTGTGTTACTGAGGTCAGCGTGTGTGTGTTACTGAGGTCTGCGTGTGTGTGTTACTGAGGTCAGCGTGTGTGTGTTACTGAGGACAGCGTGTGTGTGTGTGTTACTGAGGTCAGCGTGTGTGTGTGTTACTGAGGTCAGCGTGTGTGTGTTACTGAGGACAGCGTGTGTGTGTGTTACTGAGGTCAGCGTGTGTGTGTTACTGAGGACAGCGTGTGTGTGTGTTACTGAGGTCAGCCTGTGTGTGTCCGTTACAGAGGTCAGCGTGTGTGTGTGTTACAGAGGTCAGCGTGTGTGTGTGTGTTACCGAGGTCAGCTTGTGTGTGTGTGTTACAGAGGTCAGCTTGTGTGTGTGTGTTACAGTGGTCAGTGTGTTTGTGTGTGTTACAGAGGTCAGTGTGTGTGTGATACTGAGGTCAGCGTGTGTGTGCTACTGAGGTCAGCGTGTGTGTGTTATAGAGGTCAGCGTGTGTGTGTGTTACAGAGGTCAGCATGTGTGTGTGTTACAGAGGTCAGCGTGTGCGTGTGTGTGTTACAGAGGTCAGCTTGTGTGTGTGTTACTGAGGTCAGCTTGTGTGTGTGTTACTGAGGTCAGCGTGTGTGTGTGTGTTACAGAGGTCAGCTTGTGTGTGTGTGTTACTTAGGTCAGCGTGTGTGTGTCTGTGTTACTGAGGTCAGCGTGTGTGTCTGTTACTGAGGTCAGCGTGTGTGTGTGTGTTACAGAGGTCAGCTTGTGTGTGTGTGTTACTTAGGTCAGCGTGTGTGTGTCTGTGTTACTGAGGTCAGCGTGTGTGTCTGTTACTGAGGTCAGCGTGTGTGTGTTACTGAGGTCACCATGTGTGTGTTACAGAGGTCAGCTTGTGTGGGTGGTACTGAGGTCAGCGTGTGTGTGTTACAGGGGTGAGCGTGTGTGGGTGTTACAGAGGTCAGTGTGTGTGTGATAGAGGTTAGCATGTGTGTGTGTTACAGAGGTCAGCATGTGTGTGTGTTACAGAGGTCAGCATGTGTCTGTGTTACAGAGGTCAGCATGTGTGTGTGTTACAGAGGTCAGCATGTGTGTGTGTTACTGAGGTCAGCATGTGTGTGTGTGTTACTGAGGTCAGTGTGTGTGTGTGTTACTGAGGTCAGCGTGTGTGTGTGTGTGTGTGTTACTGAGGTCAGCGTGTGTGTGTGTGTGTTACTGAGGTCAGCGTGTGTGTGTGTATGTTACTGAGGTCAGCGTGTGTGTGTGTGTTACTGAGGTCAGCGTGTGTGTGTGTGTTACTGAGGTCAGCGTGTGTGTGTGTGTGTGTGTGTGTGTTACTGATGTCAGCGTGTGTGTGTTACTGAGGTCAGTGTGTGTGTGTGTTACTGAGGTCAGCGTGTGTGTGTTACTGAGGTCATCGTGTGTGTGTGTGTTACTGAGGTGAGCATGTGTGTGTGTGTGTTACAGAGGTCAGCGTGTGTGTATTACTGAGGTCAGCCTGTGTGTGCTACTGAGGTCAGCGTGTGTGTGCTACTGAGGTCAGCCTGTATGTGCTACTGAGGTCAGCGTGTGTGTGTTATTGAGGTCAGCGTGTGTGTGTTATTGAGGTCAGCGAGTGTGTATTACAGTGGTCAGCGTGTGTGTGTGTGTTACAGAGATCAGTGTGTGTGTGTATTACAGAGGTCAGCGTGTGTGTGTGTGTTACTGAGGTCAGTGTGTGTGTGTTACTGAGGTCAGTGTGTGTGTGTTACAGGGGTCAGCGTGTGTGTGTTACAGAGGTCAGCGTATGTATGTTACAGAGGTCAGCATGTGTTTGTGTCTGTTTGTGTGTGTGTGTGTTACAGAGAGCAGCGTGTGTGTGTGTTACAGAGATCAGCGTGTGTGTGTGTTACAGAGATCAGCGTGTGTGTGTGTTACAGAGGTCAGCATGTGTGTGTGTTATTGAGGTCAGCATGTGTGTGTGTTACAGACATCAGTGTGTGTGGGTGTTACAGAGGTCAGCTTGTGTGAGTTTTACTGAAGTCACTGTGTGTTACAGAGGTCAGCTTGTGTGTGTGTTACAGAGGTCAGCGTGTGTGTGTGTGTGTGTGTTACAGATGTGAGCGTATGTGTGTTACAGAGGTCAGCATGTGTTTTATAGAGGTTAGCATGTGTGTGTGTTACAGAGGTCAGCATGTGTGTGTGTATCACTGGTCAGCGTGTGTGTGTAACAGCGGTGAGCGTGTGTGTGTGTGTGTTATAGAGGTTAGCATGTGTGTCTGTTACAGAGGTCAGCATGTGTGTGTCTGTTACAGAGGTCAGCTTGTGTGTGTTACTGAGGTCAGCATGTGTGTGTCTGTTACAGAGGTCAGCGTGTGTGTGTTACTGAGGTCAGCGTGCGTGTGTGTGTGTGTTACAGAGGTCAGCGTGTGTGTGTTACTGAGTTCAGTGTGTGTGTGTGTTACAGAGGTCAGCATGTGTTTGTGACTGTGTCTGTGTGTGTTACTGAGGTCAGCTGTGTGTGTGTGTTACTGAGGTCAGCGTGTGTGTGTTACTGAGGTCAGCGTGTGTGTGTTACTGAGGACAGCGTGTGTGTGTGTGTTACTGAGGTCAGCGTGTGTGTGTGTTACTGAGGTCAGCGTGTGTGTGTTACTGAGGACAGCGTGTGTGTGTGTTACTGAGGTCAGCGTGTGTGTGTTACTGAGGACAGCGTGTGTGTGTGTTACTGAGGTCAGCCTGTGTGTGTCCGTTACAGAGGTCAGCGTGTGTGTGTGTTACAGAGGTCAGCGTGTGTGTGTGTGTTACCGAGGTCAGCTTGTGTGTGTGTGTTACAGAGGTCAGCTTGTGTGTGTGTGTTACAGTGGTCAGTGTGTTTGTGTGTGTTACAGAGGTCAGTGTGTGTGTGATACTGAGGTCAGCGTGTGTGTGCTACTGAGGTCAGCGTGTGTGTGTTATAGAGGTCAGCGTGTGTGTGTGTTACAGAGGTCAGCATGTGTGTGTGTTACAGAGGTCAGCGTGTGCGTGTGTGTGTTACAGAGGTCAGCTTGTGTGTGTGTTACTGAGGTCAGCTTGTGTGTGTGTTACTGAGGTCAGCGTGTGTGTGTGTGTTACAGAGGTCAGCTTGTGTGTGTGTGTTACTTAGGTCAGCGTGTGTGTGTCTGTGTTACTGAGGTCAGCGTGTGTGTCTGTTACTGAGGTCAGCGTGTGTGTGTGTGTTACAGAGGTCAGCTTGTGTGTGTGTGTTACTTAGGTCAGCGTGTGTGTGTCTGTGTTACTGAGGTCAGCGTGTGTGTCTGTTACTGAGGTCAGCGTGTGTGTGTTACTGAGGTCACCATGTGTGTGTTACAGAGGTCAGCTTGTGTGGGTGGTACTGAGGTCAGCGTGTGTGTGTTACAGGGGTGAGCGTGTGTGGGTGTTACAGAGGTCAGTGTGTGTGTTATAGAGGTTAGCATGTGTGTGTGTTACAGAGGTCAGCATGTGTGTGTGTTACAGAGGTCAGCATGTGTCTGTGTTACAGAGGTCAGCATGTGTGTGTGTTACAGAGGTCAGCATGTGTGTGTGTTACTGAGGTCAGCATGTGTGTGTGTGTTACTGAGGTCAGTGTGTGTGTGTGTTACTGAGGTCAGCGTGTGTGTGTGTGTGTGTGTTACTGAGGTCAGCGTGTGTGTGTGTGTGTTACTGAGGTCAGCGTGTGTGTGTGTATGTTACTGAGGTCAGCGTGTGTGTGTGTGTTACTGAGGTCAGCGTGTGTGTGTGTGTTACTGAGGTCAGCGTGTGTGTGTGTGTGTGTGTGTGTGTGTTACTGATGTCAGCGTGTGTGTGTTACTGAGGTCAGTGTGTGTGTGTGTTACTGAGGTCAGCGTGTGTGTGTTACTGAGGTCATCGTGTGTGTGTGTGTTACTGAGGTGAGCATGTGTGTGTGTGTGTTACAGAGGTCAGCGTGTGTGTATTACTGAGGTCAGCCTGTGTGTGCTACTGAGGTCAGCGTGTGTGTGCTACTGAGGTCAGCCTGTATGTGCTACTGAGGTCAGCGTGTGTGTGTTATTGAGGTCAGCGTGTGTGTGTTATTGAGGTCAGCGAGTGTGTATTACACTGGTCAGCGTGTGTGTGTGTGTTACAGAGATCAGTGTGTGTGTGTATTACAGAGGTCAGCGTGTGTGTGTGTGTTACTGAGGTCAGTGTGTGTGTGTTACTGAGGTCAGTGTGTGTGTGTTACAGGGGTCAGCGTGTGTGTGTTACAGAGGTCAGCGTATGTATGTTACAGAGGTCAGCATGTGTTTGTGTCTGTTTGTGTGTGTGTGTGTTACAGAGAGCAGCGTGTGTGTGTGTTACAGAGATCAGCGTGTGTGTGTGTTACAGAGATCAGCGTGTGTGTGTGTTACAGAGGTCAGCATGTGTGTGTGTTATTGAGGTCAGCATGTGTGTGTGTTACAGACATCAGTGTGTGTGGGTGTTACAGAGGTCAGCTTGTGTGAGTTTTACTGAAGTCACTGTGTGTTACAGAGGTCAGCTTGTGTGTGTGTTACAGAGGTCAGCGTGTGTGTGTGTGTGTGTGTTACAGATGTGAGCGTATGTGTGTTACAGAGGTCAGCATGTGTTTTATAGAGGTTAGCATGTGTGTGTGTTACAGAGGTCAGCATGTGTGTGTGTATCACTGGTCAGCGTGTGTGTGTAACAGCGGTGAGCGTGTGTGTGTGTGTGTTATAGAGGTTAGCATGTGTGTCTGTTACAGAGGTCAGCATGTGTGTGTCTGTTACAGAGGTCAGCTTGTGTGTGTTACTGAGGTCAGCATGTGTGTGTCTGTTACAGAGGTCAGCGTGTGTGTGTTACTGAGGTCAGCGTGCGTGTGTGTGTGTGTTACAGAGGTCAGCGTGTGTGTGTTACTGAGTTCAGTGTGTGTGTGTGTTACAGAGGTCAGCATGTGTTTGTGACTGTGTCTGTGTGTGTTACTGAGGTCAGCTGTGTGTGTGTGTTACTGAGGTCAGCGTGTGTGTGTTACTGAGGTCTGCGTGTGTGTGTTACTGAGGTCAGCGTGTGTGTGTTACTGAGGACAGCGTGTGTGTGTGTGTTACTGAGGTCAGCGTGTGTGTGTGTTACTGAGGTCAGCGTGTGTGTGTTACTGAGGACAGCGTGTGTGTGTGTTACTGAGGTCAGCGTGTGTGTGTTACTGAGGACAGCGTGTGTGTGTGTTACTGAGGTCAGCCTGTGTGTGTCCGTTACAGAGGTCAGCGTGTGTGTGTGTTACAGAGGTCAGCGTGTGTGTGTGTGTTACAGAGGTCAGCTTGTGTGTGTGTGTTACAGTGGTCAGTGTGTTTGTGTGTGTTACAGAGGTCAGTGTGTGTGTGATACTGAGGTCAGCGTGTGTGTGCTACTGAGGTCAGCGTGTGTGTGTTATAGAGGTCAGCGTGTGTGTGTGTTACAGAGGTCAGCATGTGTGTGTGTTACAGAGGTCAGCGTGTGCGTGTGTGTGTTACAGAGGTCAGCTTGTGTGTGTGTTACTGAGGTCAGCTTGTGTGTGTGTTACTGAGGTCAGCGTGTGTGTGTGTGTTACAGAGGTCAGCTTGTGTGTGTGTGTTACTTAGGTCAGCGTGTGTGTGTCTGTGTTACTGAGGTCAGCGTGTGTGTCTGTTACTGAGGTCAGCGTGTGTGTGTGTGTTACAGAGGTCAGCTTGTGTGTGTGTGTTACTTAGGTCAGCGTGTGTGTGTCTGTGTTACTGAGGTCAGCGTGTGTGTCTGTTACTGAGGTCAGCGTGTGTGTGTTACTGAGGTCACCATGTGTGTGTTACAGAGGTCAGCTTGTGTGGGTGGTACTGAGGTCAGCGTGTGTGTGTTACAGGGGTGAGCGTGTGTGGGTGTTACAGAGGTCAGTGTGTGTGTTATAGAGGTTAGCATGTGTGTGTGTTACAGAGGTCAGCATGTGTGTGTGTTACAGAGGTCAGCATGTGTGTGTGTTACAGAGGTCAGCATGTGTGTGTGTTACAGAGGTCAGCATGTGTGTGTGTTACTGAGGTCAGCATGTGTGTGTGTGTTACTGAGGTCAGTGTGTGTGTGTGTTACTGAGGTCAGCGTGTGTGTGTGTGTGTGTGTTACTGAGGTCAGCGTGTGTGTGTGTGTGTTACTGAGGTCAGCGTGTGTGTGTGTATGTTACTGAGGTCAGCGTGTGTGTGTGTGTTACTGAGGTCAGCGTGTGTGTGTGTGTTACTGAGGTCAGCGTGTGTGTGTGTGTTACTGAGGTCAGCGTGTGTGTGTGTGTGTGTGTGTGTGTGTGTTACTGATGTCAGCGTGTGTGTGTGTGTTACTGAGGTCAGCGTGTGTGTGTGTGTGTTACTGAGGTCAGCGTGTGTGTGTGTGTTACTGAGGTCAGCGTGTGTGTGTGTGTTACTGAGGTCAGCGTGTGTGTGTGTGTGTTACTGAGGTCAGCGTGTGTGTGTGTGTGTGTGTGTGTGTGTGTGTTACTGATGTCAGCGTGTGTGTTACAGAGGATAGCATGTGTGTACATTACTGAGGTCAGCGTGTGTGTGTGTGTGTGTGTGTTACTGAGGTCAGCGTGTGTGTTTGTTACTGAGGTCAGCGTGTGTGGGTGTTACTGAGGTCAGCGTGTGTGGGTGTTACTGAGGTCAGCGTGTGTGGGTGTTACTGAGGTCAGCGTGTGTGTGTTACTGAGGTCAGCGTGTGTGTTATAGAGGTCAGCTTGTGTGTGTGTGTTACAGAGGTCAGCTTGTGTGTATTACTGAGGTCAGCCTGTGTGTGCTACTGAGGTCAGCGTGTGTGTGCTACTGAGGTCAGCGTGTGTGTTATAGAGGTCAGCTTGTGTGTGTGTGTTACAGAGGTCAGCTTGTGTGTATTACTGAGGTCAGCCTGTGTGTGCTTCTGAGGTCAGCCTGTATGTGCTACTGAGGTCAGCGTGTGTGTGCTACTGAGGTCAGCGTGTGTGTTATAGAGGTCAGCATGTGTGTGTGTGTTACAGAGATCAGTGTGTGTGTGTATTACAGTGGTCAGCATGTGTGTGTGTTACAGAGGTCAGCGTGTGTGTATTACAGAGGTCAGCGTGTGTGTGTTACAGAGGTCAGCGTGTGTGTGTTACAGAGGTCAGCGTGTGTGTGTTACAGGGGTCAGCGTGTGTGTGTTACAGAGGTCAGCATGTGTTTGTGTCTGTTTGTGTGTGTGTGTGTTACTGAGGTCAGCATGTGTGTGTGTTACAGACATCAGTGTGTGTGGGTGTTACAGAGGTCAGCTTGTGTGGGTTTTACTGAGGTCACTGTGTGTTACAGAGGTCAGCTTGTGTGTGTGTTACAGAGGTCAGCGTGTGTGTGTGTGTTACAGATGTGAGTGTATGTGTGTTACAGAGGTCAGCGTGTGTTTTATAGAGGTTAGCATGTGTGTGTGTTACAGAGGTCAGCATGTGTGCGTGTCTGTGTGTGTGTGTGTGTGTTACTGAGATCAGACTGTGTGCGCTACTGAGGTCAGCGTGTGTGCTACTGAGGTCAGCATGTGTGTTATTGAGGTCCATGTGTGTGTTACAGAGGTCAGCGTGTGGGTGTATTACAGTGGTCAGCGTGTGTGTGTGTATCACAGAGGTCAGCGTGTGTGTGTAACAGGGGTGAGCGTGTGTGTGTGTGTGTTAGAGGTCAGTGTGTGTGTGTCTGTTACAGAGGTCAGCTTGTGTGTGTTACAGAGGTCAGCGTGTGTGTGTCTGTTACAGAGGTCAGCTTGTGTGTGTTACTGAGGTCAGCGTGTGTGTGTCTGTTACAGAGGTCAGCGTGTGTGTGTTACTGAGGTCAGCGTGCGTGTGTGTGTGTGTTACAGAGGTCAGCTTGTGTGTGTTACTGAGTTCAGTGTGTGTGTGTGTTACAGAGGTCAGCTTGTGTGTGTTACTGAGGTCAGCGTGTGTGTGTCTGTTACAGAGGTCAGCGTGTGTGTGTTACTGAGGTCAGCTTGTGTGGGTGTTACGGAGGTCAGCGTGTGCGTGTGTGTGTGTGTTACTGAGTTCAGTGTGTGTGTGTGTTACTGAGGTCAGCGTGTGTGTGTTACGGAGGTCAGCGTGTGTGTGTTACGGAGGTCAGCGTGTGTGTGTGTGTGTGTGTGTGTGTGTTACTGAGGTCAGCGTGTGTGTGTGTTACTGAGGTCAGCGTGTGTGTGTGTGTGTTACAGAGGTCAGCGTGTGTGTGTGTTACAGAGGTCAGCATGTATGTATTACAGAGGTAAGTGTGTGTGTGCCGTACTGAGGTCAGCGTGTGTGTGTCGTACTGAGGTCAGCGTGTGTGTGTTACAGAGGTCAGAATGTGTGTTTGTTACAGAGGTCAGCGTATGTGTGTGTTACAGAGGTCAGCGTATGTGTGTGTTACAGAGGTCAGCGTGTGTGTGTGTGTTACAGAGGTCAGCTTGTGTGTGTCTGTTACAGAGGTCAGCTTGTGTGTGTGTTACAGAGGTCAGTTTGTGTGTGTTACAGGGGTCAGCGTGTGTGTGTTACAGAGGTCAGTGTATGTATGTTACAGAGGTCAGCATGTGTTTGTGTCTGTTTGTGTGTGTGTGTGTTACAGAGAGCAGCGTGTGTGTGTGTTACAGAGATCAGCGTGTGTGTGTGTGTTACAGAGGTCAGCATGTGTGTGTGTTATTGAGGTCAGCATGTGTGTGTGTTACAGAGGTCAGCTTGTGTGAGTTTTACTGAAGTCACTGTGTGTTACAGAGGTCAGCTTGTGTGTGTGTTACAGAGGTCAGCGTGTGTGTGTGTGTGTGTGTTACAGATGTGAGCGTATGTGTGTTACAGAGGTCAGCATGTGTTTTATAGAGGTTAGCATGTGTGTGTGTTACAGAGGTCAGCATGTGTGTGTGTATCACAGAGGTCAGCGTGTGTGTGTAACAGCGGTGAGCGTGTGTGTGTGTGTGTGTTAGATGTCAGTGTGTGTGTTATAGAGGTTAGCATGTGTGTCTGTTACAGAGGTCAGCATGTGTGTGTCTGTTACAGAGGTCAGCTTGTGTGTGTTACTGAGGTCAGCATGTGTGTGTCTGTTACAGAGGTCAGCGTGTGTGTGTTACTGAGGTCAGCGTGCGTGTGTGTGTGTGTTACAGAGGTCAGCGTGTGTGTGTTACTGAGTTCAGTGTGTGTGTGTGTTACAGAGGTCAGCATGTGTTTGTGACTGTGTCTGTGTGTGTTACTGAGGTCAGCTGTGTGTGTGTGTTACTGAGGTCAGCGTGTGTGTGTTACTGAGGTCTGCGTGTGTGTGTTACTGAGGTCAGCGTGTGTGTGTTACTGAGGTCAGCGTGTGTGTGTTACTGAGGACAGCGTGTGTGTGTGTGTTACTGAGGTCAGCGTGTGTGTGTGTTACTGAGGTCAGCGTGTGTGTGTTACTGAGGACAGCGTGTGTGTGTGTTACTGAGGTCAGCGTGTGTGTGTGTTACTGAGGACAGCGTGTGTGTGTGTTACTGAGGTCAGCCTGTGTGTGTCCGTTACAGAGGTCAGCGTGTGTGTGTGTTACAGAGGTCAGCGTGTGTGTGTGTGTTACCGAGGTCAGCTTGTGTGTGTGTGTTACAGAGGTCAGCTTGTGTGTGTGTGTTACAGTGGTCAGTGTGTTTGTGTGTGTTACAGAGGTCAGTGTGTGTGTGATACTGAGGTCAGCGTGTGTGTGCTACTGAGGTCAGCGTGTGTGTGTTATAGAGGTCAGCGTGTGTGTGTGTTACAGAGGTCAGCATGTGTGTGTGTTACAGAGGTCAGCGTGTGCGTGTGTGTGTTACAGAGGTCAGCTTGTGTGTGTGTTACTGAGGTCAGCTTGTGTGTGTGTTACTGAGGTCAGCGTGTGTGTGTGTGTTACAGAGGTCAGCTTGTGTGTGTTACTGAGGTCAGCATGTGTGTGTCTGTTACAGAGGTCAGCGTGTGTGTGTTACTTAGGTCAGCGTGTGTGTGTCTGTGTTACTGAGGTCAGCGTGTGTGTCTGTTACTGAGGTCAGCGTGTGTGTGTGTGTTACAGAGGTCAGCTTGTGTGTGTGTGTTACTTAGGTCAGCGTGTGTGTGTCTGTGTTACTGAGGTCAGCGTGTGTGTCTGTTACTGAGGTCAGCGTGTGTGTGTTACTGAGGTCACCATGTGTGTGTTACAGAGGTCAGCTTGTGTGGGTGGTACTGAGGTCAGCGTGTGTGTGTTACAGGGGTGAGCGTGTGTGGGTGTTACAGAGGTCAGTGTGTGTGTTATAGAGGTTAGCATGTGTGTGTGTTACAGAGGTCAGCATGTGTGTGTTACAGAGGTCAGCATGTGTTACAGAGGTCAGCATGTGTGTGTGTTACAGAGGTCAGCATGTGTGTGTGTTACAGAGGTCAGCATGTGTGTGTGTTACTGAGGTCAGCATGTGTGTGTGTGTTACTGAGGTCAGTGTGTGTGTGTGTTACTGAGGTCAGCGTGTGTGTGTGTGTGTGTTACTGAGGTCAGCGTGTGTGTGTGTGTGTTACTGAGGTCAGCGTGTGTGTGTGTATGTTACTGAGGTCAGCGTGTGTGTGTGTGTTACTGAGGTCAGCGTGTGTGTGTGTGTTACTGAGGTCAGCGTGTGTGTGTGTGTGTGTGTGTGTTACTGATGTCAGCGTGTGTGTGTGTGTTACTGATGTCAGCGTGTGTGTGTGTGTTACTGAGGTCAGCGTGTGTGTGTGTGTTACTGAGGTCAGCGTGTGTGTGTGTGTTACTGAGGTCAGCGTGTGTGTGTGTGTTACTGAGGTCAGCGTGTGTGTGTGTGTTACTGAGGTCAGCGTGTGTGTGTGTTACTGAGGTCATCGTGTGTGTGTGTGTTACTGAGGTGAGCGTGTGTGTGTGTGTGTGTGTTACTGAGGCGAGCATGTGTGTGTGTGTTACAGAGGTCAGCGTGTGTGTATTACTGAGGTCAGCCTGTGTATGCTTCTGAGGTCAGCCTGTATGTGCTACTGAGGTCAGCGTGTGTGTGCTACTGAGGTCAGCGTGTGTGTTATAGACGTCAGCATGTGTGTGTGTGTTACAGAGATCAGTGTGTGTGTGTATTACAGTGGTCAGCATTTGTGTGTGTTACAGAGGTCAGCATGTGTGTGTGTTACAGAGGTCAGCATGTGTGTGTGTTATTGAGGTCAGCATGTGTGTGTGTTACAGACATCAGTGTGTGTGGGTGTTACAGAGGTCAGCTTGTGTGGGTTTTACTGAGGTCACTGTGTGTTACAGAGGTCAGCTTGTGTGTGTGTTACAGAGGTCAGCTTGTGTGTGTGTTACAGATGTGAGCGTATGTGTTACAGAGGTCAGTGTGTGTTTTATAGAGGTTAGCATGTGTGTGTGTTACAGAGGTCAGCATGTGTGCGTGTCTGTGTGTGTGTGTGTTTATGTGTTACTGAGGTCAGACTGTGTGCGCTACTGAGGTCAGCGTGTGTGCTACTGAGGTCAGCATGTGTGTTATTGAGGTCCGTGTGTGTGTTACAGAGGTCAGCGTGTGGGTGTATTACAGTGGTCAGCGTGTGTGTGTGTATCACAGAGGTCAGCGTGTGTGTGTATGTAACAGGGGTGAGCGTGTGTGTGTGTGTTAGAGGTCAGTGTGTGTGTGTCTGTTACAGAGGTCAGCTTGTGTGTGTTACAGAGGTCAGCGTGTGTGTGTCTGTTACAGAGGTCAGCGTGTGTGTGTCTGTTACAGAGGTCAGCGTGTGTGTGTTACTGAGGTCAGCGTGCGTGTGTGTGTGTTACAGAGGTCAGCGTGTGTGTGTTACGGAGGTCAGCGTGTGTGTGTTACTGAGGTCAGCGTGTGTGTTTGTTCCTGAGGTCAGCGTGTGTGTGTGTGTGTGTGTGTTACAGAGGTCAGCGTGTGTGTTATAGAGGTTAGCATGTGTGTGTGTTACTGAGGTCAGCGAGTGTGTGTGTGTGTATTACTGAGGTCAGCCTGTTTGTGCTACTGAGGTCAGCGTGTGTGTGTGTGTTACTGAGGTCAGCGTGTGTGTGTTACTTAGGTCAGCGTGTGTGTGTGTTACTGAGGTCAGCGTGTGTGTGTTACTGAGGTCAGCATGTGTGTGTGTGTTACTGAGGTCAGGGTGTGTGTGTGTTACAGAGGTCAGCGTGTGTGTGTGTTACAGAGGTCAGCTTGTGTGTGTCTGTTACAGAGGTCAGCGTGTGTGTGTGTTACAGAGGTCAGCATGTATGTATTACAGAGGTAAGTGTGTGTGTGTCGTACTGAGGTCAGCGTGTGTGTGTCGTACTGAGGTCAGCATGTGTGTGTTACAGAGGTCAGCGTGTGTGTATGTGACAGAGGTTAGCATGTGTGTGTATTGCAGTTGTCAGCGTGTGTGTGTGTTACGGAGGTCAGCGTGTGTGTTTGTTACAGAGGTCAGCGTATGTGTGTGTTAGAGGTCAGCGTGTGTGTGTTACAGAGGTCAGCGTGTGTGTGTTACAGAGGTCAGCATGTGTGTGTGTTACAGAGGTCAGCCTGTGTGTGTATGTGTGTGTGTGTGTGTTAGTTACTGAGGTCAGCGTGTGTGTGTGTGTGTGTGTGTGTTACTGAGGTCAGCGTGTGTGTGTGTTACTGAGGTCAGCGTGTGTGTGTGTGTGTGTGTGTGTGTGTTACTGAGGTCAGCGTGTGTGTTACAGAGGATAGCATGTGTGTGTGTTACAGAGGTCAGCATGTGTCTGTGTGTGTGTGTTACTGAGGTCAGCGTGTGTGTGTGTGTGTGTGTGTGTGTTACTGAGGTCAGCGTGTGTGTGTGTGTGTGTTACTGAGGTCAGCGTGTGTGTGTGTGTGTGTTACTGAGGTCAGCGTGTGTGTGTTACTGAGGTCAGTGTGTGTGTGTGTTACTGAGGTCAGCGTGTGTGTGTTACTGAGGTCATCGTGTGTGTGTGTGTTACTGAGGTGAGCATGTGTGTGTGTGTGTTACAGAGGTCAGCGTGTGTGTATTACTGAGGTCAGCCTGTGTGTGCTACTGAGGTCAGCGTGTGTGTGCTACTGAGGTCAGCCTGTATGTGCTACTGAGGTCAGCGTGTGTGTGTTATTGAGGTCAGTGTGTGTGTGTTATTGAGGTCAGCGAGTGTGTATTACAGTGGTCAGCGTGTGTGTGTGTGTTACAGAGATCAGTGTGTGTGTGTATTACAGAGGTCAGCGTGTGTGTGTGTGTTACTGAGGTCAGTGTGTGTGTGTTACTGGGGTCAGCGTGTGTGTGTTACAGGGGTCAGCGTGTGTGTGTTACAGAGGTCAGCGTATGTATGTTACAGAGGTCAGCATGTGTTTGTGTCTGTTTGTGTGTGTGTGTGTTACAGAGAGCAGCGTGTGTGTGTGTTACAGAGATCAGCGTGTGTGTGTGTTACAGAGATCAGCGTGTGTGTGTGTTACAGAGGTCAGCATGTGTGTGTGTTATTGAGGTCAGCATGTGTGTGTGTTACAGACATCAGTGTGTGTGGGTGTTACAGAGGTCAGCTTGTGTGAGTTTTACTGAAGTCACTGTGTGTTACAGAGGTCAGCTTGTGTGTGTGTTACAGAGGTCAGCGTGTGTGTGTGTGTGTGTGTTACAGATGTGAGCGTATGTGTGTTACAGAGGTCAGCATGTGTTTTATAGAGGTTAGCATGTGTGTGTGTTACAGAGGTCAGCATGTGTGTGTGTATCACAGAGGTCAGCGTGTGTGTGTAACAGCGGTGAGCGTGTGTGTGTGTGTGTGTTAGAGGTCAGTGTGTGTGTTATAGAGGTTAGCATGTGTGTCTGTTACAGAGGTCAGCATGTGTGTGTCTGTTACAGAGGTCAGCTTGTGTGTGTTACTGAGGTCAGCATGTGTGTGTCTGTTACAGAGGTCAGCGTGTGTGTGTTACTGAGGTCAGCGTGCGTGTGTGTGTGTGTTACAGAGGTCAGCGTGTGTGTGTTACTGAGTTCAGTGTGTGTGTGTGTTACAGAGGTCAGCATGTGTTTGTGACTGTGTCTGTGTGTGTTACTCAGGTCAGCTGTGTGTGTGTGTTACTGAGGTCTGCGTGTGTGTGTTACTGAGGTCAGCGTGTGTGTGTTACTGAGGACAGCGTGTGTGTGTGTGTTACTGAGGTCAGCGTGTGTGTGTGTTACTGAGGTCAGTGTGTGTGTGTTACTGAGGACAGCGTGTGTGTGTGTTACTGAGGTCAGCGTGTGTGTGTTACTGAGGACAGCGTGTGTGTGTGTTACTGAGGTCAGCCTGTGTGTGTCCGTTACAGAGGTCAGCGTGTGTGTGTGTTACAGAGGTCAGCGTGTGTGTGTGTGTTACCGAGGTCAGCTTGTGTGTGTGTGTTACAGAGGTCAGCTTGTGTGTGTGTGTTACAGTGGTCAGTGTGTTTGTGTGTGTTACAGAGGTCAGTGTGTGTGTGATACTGAGGTCAGCGTGTGTGTGCTACTGAGGTCAGCGTGTGTGTGTTATAGAGGTCAGCGTGTGTGTGTGTTACAGAGGTTAGCATGTGTGTGTGTTACAGAGGTCAGCGTGTGCGTGTGTGTGTTACAGAGGTCAGCTTGTGTGTGTGTTACTGAGGTCAGCTTGTGTGTGTGTTACTGAGGTCAGCGTGTGTGTGTGTGTTACAGAGGTCAGCTTGTGTGTGTTACTGAGGTCAGCATGTGTGTGTCTGTTACAGAGGTCAGCGTGTGTGTGTTACTTAGGTCAGCGTGTGTGTGTCTGTGTTACTGAGGTCAGCGTGTGTGTCTGTTACTGAGGTCAGCGTGTGTGTGTGTGTTACAGAGGTCAGCTTGTGTGTGTGTGTTACTTAGGTCAGCGTGTGTGTGTCTGTGTTACTGAGGTCAGCGTGTGTGTCTGTTACTGAGGTCAGCATGTGTGTGTTACTGAGGTCACCATGTGTGTGTTACAGAGGTCAGCTTGTGTGGGTGGTACTGAGGTCAGCGTGTGTGTGTTACAGGGGTGAGCGTGTGTGGGTGTTACAGAGGTCAGTGTGTGTGTTATAGAGGTTAGCATGTGTGTGTGTTACAGAGGTCAGCATGTGTGTGTTACAGAGGTCAGCATGTGTTACAGAGGTCAGCATGTGTGTGTGTTACAGAGGTCAGCATGTGTGTGTGTTACAGAGGTCAGCATGTGTGTGTGTTACTGAGGTCAGCATGTGTGTGTGTGTTACTGAGGTCAGTGTGTGTGTGTGTTACTGAGGTCAGCGTGTGTGTGTGTGTGTGTTACTGAGGTCAGCGTGTGTGTGTGTGTGTTACTGAGGTCAGCGTGTGTGTGTGTATGTTACTGAGGTCAGCGTGTGTGTGTGTGTTACTGAGGTCAGCGTGTGTGTGTGTGTTACTGAGGTCAGCGTGTGTGTGTGTGTGTGTTACTGAGGTCAGCGTGTGTGTGTGTGTTACTGAGGTCAGCGTGTGTGTGTGTGTTACTGAGGTCAGCGTGTGTGTGTGTGTTACTGAGGTCAGCGTGTGTGTGTGTGTTACTGAGGTCAGCGTGTGTGTGTGTTACTGAGGTCATCGTGTGTGTGTGTGTTACTGAGGTGAGCGTGTGTGTGTGTGTGTGTTACTGAGGCGAGCATGTGTGTGTGTGTTACAGAGGTCAGCGTGTGTGTATTACTGAGGTCAGCCTGTGTATGCTTCTGAGGTCAGCCTGTATGTGCTACTGAGGTCAGCGTGTGTGTGCTACTGAGGTCAGCGTGTGTGTTATAGACGTCAGCATGTGTGTGTGTGTTACAGAGATCAGTGTGTGTGTGTATTACAGTGGTCAGCATTTGTGTGTGTTACAGAGGTCAGCATGTGTGTGTGTTACAGAGGTCAGCATGTGTGTGTGTTACAGAGGTCAGCATGTGTGTGTGTTATTGAGGTCAGCATGTGTGTGTGTTACAGACATCAGTGTGTGTGGGTGTTACAGAGGTCAGCTTGTGTGGGTTTTACTGAGGTCACTGTGTGTTACAGAGGTCAGCTTGTGTGTGTGTTACAGAGGTCAGCTTGTGTGTGTGTTACAGATGTGAGCGTATGTGTTACAGAGGTCAGTGTGTGTTTTATAGAGGTTAGCATGTGTGTGTGTTACAGAGGTCAGCATGTGTGCGTGTCTGTGTGTGTGTGTGTTTATGTGTTACTGAGGTCAGACTGTGTGCGCTACTGAGGTCAGCGTGTGTGCTACTGAGGTCAGCATGTGTGTTATTGAGGTCCGTGTGTGTGTTACAGAGGTCAGCGTGTGGGTGTATTACAGTGGTCAGCGTGTGTGTGTGTATCACAGAGGTCAGCGTGTGTGTGTATGTAACAGGGGTGAGCGTGTGTGTGTGTGTTAGAGGTCAGTGTGTGTGTGTCTGTTACAGAGGTCAGCTTGTGTGTGTTACAGAGGTCAGCGTGTGTGTGTCTGTTACAGAGGTCAGCGTGTGTGTGTCTGTTACAGAGGTCAGCGTGTGTGTGTTACTGAGGTCAGCGTGCGTGTGTGTGTGTTACGGAGGTCAGCGTGTGTGTGTTACTGAGGTCAGCGTGTGTGTTTGTTCCTGAGGTCAGCGTGTGTGTGTGTGTGTGTGTGTGTTACAGAGGTCAGCGTGTGTGTTATAGAGGTTAGCATGTGTGTGTGTTACTGAGGTCAGCGAGTGTGTGTGTGTGTATTACTGAGGTCAGCCTGTTTGTGCTACTGAGGTCAGCGTGTGTGTGTGTGTCACTGAGGTCAGCGTGTGTGTGTTACTTAGGTCAGCGTGTGTGTGTGTGTGTTACTGAGGTCAGCGTGTGTGTGTTACTGAGGTCAGCATGTGTGTGTGTGTTACTGAGGTCAGGGTGTGTGTGTGTTACAGAGGTCAGCGTGTGTGTGTGTTACAGAGGTCAGCTTGTGTGTGTCTGTTACAGAGGTCAGCGTGTGTGTGTGTTACAGAGGTCAGCATGTATGTATTACAGAGGTAAGTGTGTGTGTGTCGTACTGAGGTCAGCGTGTGTGTGTCGTACTGAGGTCAGCATGTGTGTGTTACAGAGGTCAGCGTGTGTGTATGTGACAGAGGTTAGCATGTGTGTGTATTGCAGTTGTCAGCGTGTGTGTGTGTTACGGAGGTCAGCGTGTGTGTTTGTTACAGAGGTCAGCGTATGTGTGTGTTAGAGGTCAGCGTGTGTGTGTTACAGAGGTCAGCGTGTGTGTGTTACAGAGGTCAGCATGTGTGTGTGTTACAGAGGTCAGCCTGTGTGTGTGTGTGTGTGTGTTAGTTACTGAGGTCAGCGTGTGTGTGTGTGTGTGTTACTGAGGTCAGCGTGTGTGTTACAGAGGATAGCATGTGTGTGTGTTACAGAGGTCAGCATGTGTCTGTGTGTTTGTTACTGAGGTCAGCGTGTGTGTGTGTGTGTGTGTGTGTTACTGAGGTCAGCGTGTGTGTGTGTTACTGAGGTCAGCGTGTGTGTGTGTGTGTGTGTGTGTGTTACTGAGGTCAGCGTGTGTGTTACAGAGGATAGCATGTGTGTGTGTTACAGAGGTCAGCATGTGTCTGTGTGTGTGTGTTACTGAGGTCAGCGTGTGTGCGTGTGTGTGTGTGTGTGTTACTGAGGTCAGCGTGTGTGTGTGTTACTGAGGTCAGCGTGTGTGTGTGTGTGTGTGTGTGTGTTACTGAGGTCAGCGTGTGTGTGTTACTGAGGTCAGTGTGTGTGTGTGTTACTGAGGTCAGCGTGTGTGTGTTACTGAGGTCATCGTGTGTGTGTGTGTTACTGAGGTGAGCATGTGTGTGTGTGCGTTACAGAGGTCAGCGTGTGTGTATTACTGAGGTCAGCCTGTGTGTGCTACTGAGGTCAGCGTGTGTGTGCTACTGAGGTCAGCCTGTATGTGCTACTGAGGTCAGCGTGTGTGTGTTATTGAGGTCAGCGTATGTGTGTTATTGAGGTCAGCGAGTGTGTATTACAGTGGTCAGCGTGTGTGTGTGTGTTACAGAGATCAGTGTGTGTGTGTATTACAGAGGTCAGCGTGTGTGTGTGTGTTACTGAGGTCAGTGTGTGTGTGTTACTGAGGTCAGTGTGTGTGTGTTACTGAGGTCAGTGTGTGTGTGTTACAGGGGTCAGCGTGTGTGTGTTACAGAGGTCAGCGTATGTATGTTACAGAGGTCAGCATGTGTTTGTGTCTGTTTGTGTGTGTGTGTGTTACAGAGAGCAGCGTGTGTGTGTGTTACAGAGATCAGCGTGTGTGTGTGTTACAGAGATCAGCGTGTGTGTGTTGCAGAGGTCAGCATGTGTGTGTGTTATTGAGGTCAGCATGTGTGTGTGTTACAGACATCAGTGTGTGTGGGTGTTACAGAGGTCAGCTTGTGTGAGTTTTACTGAAGTCACTGTGTGTTACAGAGGTCAGCTTGTGTGTGTGTTACAGAGGTCAGCGTGTGTGTGTGTGTGTGTGTGTTACAGATGTGAGCGTATGTGTGTTACAGAGGTCAGCATGTGTTTTATAGAGGTTAGCATGTGTGTGTGTTACAGAGGTCAGCATGTGTGTGTGTATCACAGAGGTCAGCGTGTGTGTGTAACAGCGGTGAGCGTGTGTGTGTGTGTGTGTTAGAGGTCAGTGTGTGTGTTATAGAGGTTAGCATGTGTGTCTGTTACAGAGGTCAGCATGTGTGTGTCTGTTACAGAGGTCAGCTTGTGTGTGTTACTGAGGTCAGCATGTGTGTGTTACTGAGTTCAGTGTGTGTGTGTGTTACAGAGGTCAGCATGTGTTTGTGACTGTGTCTGTGTGTGTTACTGAGGTCAACTGTGTGTGTGTGTTACTGAGGTCAGCGTGTGTGTGTTACTGAGGTCTGCGTGTGTGTGTTACTGAGGTCAGCGTGTGTGTGTTACTGAGGTCAGCGTGCGTGTGTGTGTGTGTTACAGAGGTCAGCGTGTGTGTGTTACTGAGTTCAGTGTGTGTGTGTGTTACAGAGGTCAGCATGTGTTTGTGACTGTGTCTGTGTGTGTTACTGAGGTCAGCTGTGTGTGTGTGTTACTGAGGTCAGCGTGTGTGTGTTACTGAGGTCTGCGTGTGTGTGTTACTGAGGTCAGCGTGTGTGTGTTACTGAGGACAGCGTGTGTGTGTGTGTTACTGAGGTCAGCGTGTGTGTGAGTTACTGAGGTCAGCGTGTGTGTGTTACTGAGGACAGCGTGTGTGTGTGTTACTGAGGTCAGCGTGTGTGTGTGTTACTGAGGACAGCGTGTGTGTGTGTTACTGAGGTCAGCCTGTGTGTGTCCGTTACAGAGGTCAGCGTGTGTGTGTGTTACAGAGGTCAGCGTGTGTGTGTGTGTTACCGAGGTCAGCTTGTGTGTGTGTGTTACAGAGGTCAGCTTGTGTGTGTGTGTTACAGTGGTCAGTGTGTTTGTGTGTGTTACAGAGGTCAGTGTGTGTGTGATACTGAGGTCAGCGTGTGTGTGCTACTGAGGTCAGCGTGTGTGTGTTATAGAGGTCAGCGTGTGTGTGTGTTACAGAGGTCAGCATGTGTGTGTGTTACAGAGGTCAGCGTGTGCGTGTGTGTGTTACAGAGGTCAGCTTGTGTGTGTGTGTTACTGAGGTCAGCTTGTGTGTGTGTTACTGAGGTCAGCGTGTGTGTGTGTGTTACAGAGGTCAGCTTGTGTGTGTGTGTTACTTAGGTCAGCATGTGTGTGTCTGTGTTACTGAGGTCAGCGTGTGTGTCTGTTACTGAGGTCAGCGTGTGTGTGTGTGTTACAGAGGTCAGCTTGTGTGTGTGTGTTACTTAGGTCAGCGTGTGTGTGTCTGTGTTACTGAGGTCAGCGTGTGTGTCTGTTACTGAGGTCAGCGTGTGTGTGTTACTGAGGTCACCATGTGTGTGTTACAGAGGTCAGCTTGTGTGGGTGGTACTGAGGTCAGCGTGTGTGTGTTACAGGGGTGAGCGTGTGTGGGTGTTACAGAGGTCAGTGTGTGTGTTATAGAGGTTAGCATGTGTGTTTGTTACAGAGGTCAGCATGTGTGTGTGTTACAGAGGTCAGCATGTGTGTGTGTTACAGAGGTCAGCATGTGTGTGTGTTACAGAGGTCAGCATGTGTGTGTGTTACTGAGGTCAGCATGTGTGTGTGTGTTACTGAGGTCAGTGTGTGTGTGTGTTACTGAGGTCAGCGTGTGTGTGTGTGTGTGTGTGTTACTGAGGTCAGCGTGTGTGTGTGTGTGTTACTGAGGTCAGCGTGTGTGTGTGTATGTTACTGAGGTCAGCGTGTGTGTGTGTGTTACTGAGGTCAGCGTGTGTGTTACTGAGGTCAGCGTGTGTGTGTGTGTGTGTGTGTTACTGATGTCAGCGCGTGTGTGTGTGTTACTGAGGTCAGCGTGTGTGTGTGTGTGTGTTACTGAGGTCAGCGTGTGTGTGTGTGTTACTGAGGTCAGCGTGTGTGTGTGTGTTACTGAGGTCAGCGTGTGTGTGTGTGTTACTGAGGTCAGCGTGTGTGTGTGTGTGTGTGTGTGTGTGTGTTACTGATGTCAGCGTGTGTGTTACAGAGGATAGCATGTGTGTATATTACTGAGGTCAGCGTGTGTGTGTGTGTGTGTGTTACTGAGGTCAGCGTGTGTGTTTGTTACTGAGGTCAGCGTGTGTGGGTGTTACTGAGGTCAGCGTGTGTGGGTGTTACTGAGGTCAGCGTGTGTGGGTGTTACTGAGGTCATCGTGTGTGTGTGTGTGTGTTACTGAGGTGAGCATGTGTGTGTTACAGAGGTCAGCTTGTGTGTGTGTGTTACAGAGGTCAGCTTGTGTGTATTACTGAGGTCAGCCTGTGTGTGCTTCTGAGGTCAGCCTGTATGTGCTACTGAGGTCAGCGTGTGTGTGCTACTGAGGTCAGCGTGTGTGTTATAGAGGTCAGCATGTGTGTGTGTGTTACAGAGATCAGTGTGTGTGTGTATTACAGTGGTCAGCATGTGTGTGTGTTACAGAGGTCAGCGTGTGTGTGTTACAGAGGTCAGCGTGTGTGTGTTACAGGGGTCAGCGTGTGTGTGTTACAGAGGTCAGCATGTGTTTGTGTCTGTTTGTGTGTGTGTGTGTTACTGAGGTCAGCATGTGTGTGTGTTACAGACATCAGTGTGTGTGGGTGTTACAGAGGTCAGCTTGTGTGGGTTTTACTGAGGTCACTGTGTGTTACAGAGGTCAGCTTGTGTGTGTGTTACAGAGGTCAGCGTGTGTGTGTGTGTGTGTGTTACTGAGGTCAGCATGTGTGTGTGTTACAGACATCAGTGTGTGTGGGTGTTACAGAGGTCAGCTTGTGTGGGTTTTACTGAGGTCACTGTGTGTTACAGAGGTCAGCTTGTGTGTGTGTTACAGAGGTCAGCATGTGTGTGTGTTACTGAGGTCAGCATGTGTGTGTGTTACAGACATCAGTGTGTGTGGGTGTTACAGAGGTCAGCTTGTGTGTGTGTTACAGAGGTCAGCGTGTGTGTGTCTGTGTTACTGAGGTCAGCTTGTGTGTGTGTTACAGAGGTCAGCGTGTGTGTGTGTTACAGATGTGAGTGTATGTGTGTTACAGAGGTCAGCGTGTGTTTTATAGAGGTTAGCATGTGTGTGTGTTACAGAGGTCAGCATGTGTGCGTGTCTGTGTGTGTGTGTGTGTGTGTTACTGAGATCAGACTGTGTGCGCTACTGAGGTCAGCGTGTGTGCTACTTAGGTCAGCATGTGTGTTATTGAGGTCCATGTGTGTGTTACAGAGGTCAGCGTGTGGGTGTATTACAGTGGTCAGCGTGTGTGTGTGTATCACAGAGGTCAGCGTGTGTGTGTAACAGGGGTGAGCGTGTGTGTGTGTGTTAGAGGTCAGTGTGTGTGTGTGTTACAGAGGTCAGCTTGTGTGTGTGTGTTACAGTGGTCAGTGTGTTTGTGTGTGTTACAGAGGTCAGTGTGTGTGTGATACTGAGGTCAGCGTGTGTGTGCTACTGAGGTCAGCGTGTGTGTGTTATAGAGGTCAGCGTGTGTGTGTGTTACAGAGGTCAGCATGTGTGTGTGTTACAGAGGTCAGCGTGTGCGTGTGTGTGTTACAGAGGTCAGCTTGTGTGTGTGTGTTACTGAGGTCAGCTTGTGTGTGTGTTACTGAGGTCAGCGTGTGTGTGTGTGTTACAGAGGTCAGCTTGTGTGTGTGTGTTACTTAGGTCAGCATGTGTGTGTCTGTGTTACTGAGGTCAGCGTGTGTGTCTGTTACTGAGGTCAGCGTGTGTGTGTGTGTTACAGAGGTCAGCTTGTGTGTGTGTGTTACTTAGGTCAGCGTGTGTGTGTCTGTGTTACTGAGGTCAGCGTGTGTGTCTGTTACTGAGGTCAGCGTGTGTGTGTTACTGAGGTCACCATGTGTGTGTTACAGAGGTCAGCTTGTGTGGGTGGTACTGAGGTCAGCGTGTGTGTGTTACAGGGGTGAGCGTGTGTGGGTGTTACAGAGGTCAGTGTGTGTGTTATAGAGGTTAGCATGTGTGTTTGTTACAGAGGTCAGCATGTGTGTGTGTTACAGAGGTCAGCATGTGTGTGTGTTACAGAGGTCAGCATGTGTGTGTGTTACAGAGGTCAGCATGTGTGTGTGTTACTGAGGTCAGCATGTGTGTGTGTGTTACTGAGGTCAGTGTGTGTGTGTGTTACTGAGGTCAGCGTGTGTGTGTGTGTGTGTGTGTTACTGAGGTCAGCGTGTGTGTGTGTGTGTTACTGAGGTCAGCGTGTGTGTGTGTATGTTACTGAGGTCAGCGTGTGTGTGTGTGTTACTGAGGTCAGCGTGTGTGTTACTGAGGTCAGCGTGTGTGTGTGTGTGTGTGTGTTACTGATGTCAGCGCGTGTGTGTGTGTTACTGAGGTCAGCGTGTGTGTGTGTGTGTGTTACTGAGGTCAGCGTGTGTGTGTGTGTTACTGAGGTCAGCGTGTGTGTGTGTGTTACTGAGGTCAGCGTGTGTGTGTGTGTTACTGAGGTCAGCGTGTGTGTGTGTGTGTGTGTGTGTGTGTGTTACTGATGTCAGCGTGTGTGTTACAGAGGATAGCATGTGTGTATATTACTGAGGTCAGCGTGTGTGTGTGTGTGTGTGTTACTGAGGTCAGCGTGTGTGTTTGTTACTGAGGTCAGCGTGTGTGGGTGTTACTGAGGTCAGCGTGTGTGGGTGTTACTGAGGTCAGCGTGTGTGGGTGTTACTGAGGTCATCGTGTGTGTGTGTGTGTGTTACTGAGGTGAGCATGTGTGTGTTACAGAGGTCAGCTTGTGTGTGTGTGTTACAGAGGTCAGCTTGTGTGTATTACTGAGGTCAGCCTGTGTGTGCTTCTGAGGTCAGCCTGTATGTGCTACTGAGGTCAGCGTGTGTGTGCTACTGAGGTCAGCGTGTGTGTTATAGAGGTCAGCATGTGTGTGTGTGTTACAGAGATCAGTGTGTGTGTGTATTACAGTGGTCAGCATGTGTGTGTGTTACAGAGGTCAGCGTGTGTGTGTTACAGAGGTCAGCGTGTGTGTGTTACAGGGGTCAGCGTGTGTGTGTTACAGAGGTCAGCATGTGTTTGTGTCTGTTTGTGTGTGTGTGTGTTACTGAGGTCAGCATGTGTGTGTGTTACAGACATCAGTGTGTGTGGGTGTTACAGAGGTCAGCTTGTGTGGGTTTTACTGAGGTCACTGTGTGTTACAGAGGTCAGCTTGTGTGTGTGTTACAGAGGTCAGCGTGTGTGTGTGTGTGTGTGTTACTGAGGTCAGCATGTGTGTGTGTTACAGACATCAGTGTGTGTGGGTGTTACAGAGGTCAGCTTGTGTGGGTTTTACTGAGGTCACTGTGTGTTACAGAGGTCAGCTTGTGTGTGTGTTACAGAGGTCAGCATGTGTGTGTGTTACTGAGGTCAGCATGTGTGTGTGTTACAGACATCAGTGTGTGTGGGTGTTACAGAGGTCAGCTTGTGTGTGTGTTACAGAGGTCAGCGTGTGTGTGTCTGTGTTACTGAGGTCAGCTTGTGTGTGTGTTACAGAGGTCAGCGTGTGTGTGTGTTACAGATGTGAGTGTATGTGTGTTACAGAGGTCAGCGTGTGTTTTATAGAGGTTAGCATGTGTGTGTGTTACAGAGGTCAGCATGTGTGCGTGTCTGTGTGTGTGTGTGTGTGTGTTACTGAGATCAGACTGTGTGCGCTACTGAGGTCAGCGTGTGTGCTACTTAGGTCAGCATGTGTGTTATTGAGGTCCATGTGTGTGTTACAGAGGTCAGCGTGTGGGTGTATTACAGTGGTCAGCGTGTGTGTGTGTATCACAGAGGTCAGCGTGTGTGTGTAACAGGGGTGAGCGTGTGTGTGTGTGTTAGAGGTCAGTGTGTGTGTGTCTGTTACAGAGGTCAGCGTGTGTGTGTCTGTTACAGAGGTCAGCTTGTGTGTGTTACTGAGGTCAGCGTGTGTGTGTCTGTTACAGAGGTCAGCGTGTGTGTGTTACTGAGGTCAGCGTGCGTGTGTGTGTGTGTTACAGAGGTCAGCTTGTGTGTGTTACTGAGTTCAGTGTGTGTGTGTGTTACAGAGGTCAGCTTGTGTGTGTTACTGAGGTCAGCGTGTGTGTGTCTGTTACAGAGGTCAGCGTGTGTGTGTTACTGAGGTCAGCGTGCGTGTGTGTGTGTGTTACAGAGGTCAGCATGTGTGTGTTACTGAGTTCAGTGTGTGTGTGTGTTACAGAGGTCAGCATGTGTTTGTGACTGTGTCTGTGTGTGTTACTGAGGTCAGCTGTGTGTGTGTGTTACTGAGGTCAGCGTGTCTGTGTTACTGAGGTCTGCGTGTGTGTGTTACTGAGGTCAGCGTGTGTGTGTTACTGAGGTCAGCGTGCGTGTGTGTGTGTGTTACAGAGGTCAGCGTGTGTGTGTTACTGAGTTCAGTGTGTGTGTGTGTTACAGAGGTCAGCATGTGTTTGTGACTGTGTCTGTGTGTGTTACTGAGGTCAGCTGTGTGTGTGTGTTACTGAGGTCAGCGTGTGTGTGTTACTGAGGTCTGCGTGTGTGTGTTACTGAGGTCAGCGTGTGTGTGTTACTGAGGTCAGCGTGTGTGTGTTACTGAGGACAGCGTGTGTGTGTGTGTTACTGAGGTCAGCGTGTGTGTGTGTTACTGAGGTCAGCGTGTGTGTGTTACTGAGGACAGCGTGTGTGTGTGTTACTGAGGTCAGCGTGTGTGTGTGTTACTGAGGACAGCGTGTGTGTGTGTTACTGAGGTCAGCCTGTGTGTGTCCGTTACAGAGGTCAGCGTGTGTGTGTGTTACAGAGGTCAGCGTGTGTGTGTGTGTTACCGAGGTCAGCTTGTGTGTGTGTGTTACAGTGGTCAGTGTGTTTGTGTGTGTTACAGAGGTCAGTGTGTGTGTGATACTGAGGTCAGCGTGTGTGTGCTACTGAGGTCAGCGTGTGTGTGTTATAGAGGTCAGCGTGTGTGTGTGTTACAGAGGTCAGCATGTGTGTGTGTTACAGAGGTCAGCGTGTGCGTGTGTGTGTTACAGAGGTCAGCTTGTGTGTGTGTTACTGAGGTCAGCTTGTGTGTGTGTTACTGAGGTCAGCGTGTGTGTGTGTGTTACAGAGGTCAGCTTGTGTGTGTGTGTTACTTCGGTCAGCATGTGTGTGTCTGTGTTACTGAGGTCAGCGTGTGTGTCTGTTACTGAGGTCAGCGTGTGTGTGTGTGTTACAGAGGTCAGCTTGTGTGTGTGTGTTACTTAGGTCAGCGTGTGTGTGTCTGTGTTACTGAGGTCAGCGTGTGTGTCTGTTACTGAGGTCAGCGTGTGTGTGTTACTGAGGTCACCATGTGTGTGTTACAGAGGTCAGCTTGTGTGGGTGGTACTGAGGTCAGCGTGTGTGTGTTACAGGGGTGAGCGTGTGTGGGTGTTACAGAGGTCAGTGTGTGTGTTATAGAGGTTAGCATGTGTGTTTGTTACAGAGGTCAGCATGTGTATGTGTTACAGAGGTCAGCATGTGTGTGTGTTACAGAGGTCAGCATGTGTGTGTGTTACAGAGGTCAGCATGTGTGTGTGTTACAGAGGTCAGCATGTGTGTGTGTTACTGAGGTCAGCATGTGTGTGTGTGTTACTGAGGTCAGTGTGTGTGTGTGTTACTGAGGTCAGCGTGTGTGTGTGTGTGTGTGTTACTGAGGTCAGCGTGTGTGTGTGTGTGTTACTGAGGTCAGCGTGTGTGTGTGTATGTTACTGAGGTCAGCGTGTGTGTGTGTGTTACTGAGGTCAGCGTGTGTGTTACTGAGGTCAGCGTGTGTGTGTGTGTGTGTGTTACTGATGTCAGCGTGTGTGTGTGTGTTACTGATGTCAGCGTGTGTGTGTGTGTTACTGAGGTCAGCGTGTGTGTGTGTGTGTTACTGAGGTCAGCGTGTGTGTGTGTGTTACTGAGGTCAGCGTGTGTGTGTGTGTTACTGAGGTCAGCGTGTGTGTGTGTGTTACTGAGGTCAGCGTGTGTGTGTGTGTGTGTGTTACTGATGTCAGCGTGTGTGTTACAGAGGATAGCATGTGTGTATATTACTGAGGTCAGCGTGTGTGTGTGTGTGTGTGTGTGTTACTGAGGTCAGCGTGTGTGTTTGTTACTGAGGTCAGCGTGTGTGGGTGTTACTGAGGTCAGCGTGTGTGGGTGTTACTGAGGTCAGCGTGTGTGGGTGTTACTGAGGTCATCGTGTGTGTGTGTGTGTGTTACTGAGGTGAGCATGTGTGTGTTACAGAGGTCAGCTTGTGTGTGTGTGTTACAGAGGTCAGCTTGTGTGTATTACTGAGGTCAGCCTGTGTGTGCTTCTGAGGTCAGCCTGTATGTGCTACTGAGGTCAGCGTGTGTGTGCTACTGAGGTCAGCGTGTGTGTTATAGAGGTCAGCATGTGTGTGTGTGTTACAGAGATCAGTGTGTGTGTGTATTACAGTGGTCAGCATGTGTGTGTGTTACAGAGGTCAGCGTGTGTGTGTTACAGAGGTCAGCGTGTGTGTGTTACAGGGGTCAGCGTGTGTGTGTTACAGAGGTCAGCATGTGTTTGTGTCTGTTTGTGTGTGTGTGTGTTACTGAGGTCAGCATGTGTGTGTGTTACAGACATCAGTGTGTGTGGGTGTTACAGAGGTCAGCTTGTGTGGGTTTTACTGAGGTCACTGTGTGTTACAGAGGTCAGCTTGTGTGTGTGTTACAGAGGTCAGCGTGTGTGTGTGTGTGTGTGTGTTACTGAGGTCAGCATGTGTGTGTGTTACAGACATCAGTGTGTGTGGGTGTTACAGAGGTCAGCTTGTGTGGGTTTTACTGAGGTCACTGTGTGTTACAGAGGTCAGCTTGTGTGTGTGTTACAGAGGTCAGCTTGTGTGTGTGTTACAGAGGTCAGCATGTGTGTGTGTTACTGAGGTCAGCATGTGTGTGTGTTACAGACATCAGTGTGTGTGGGTGTTACAGAGGTCAGCTTGTGTGTGTGTTACAGAGGTCAGCGTGTGTGTGTCTGTGTTACTGAGGTCAGCTTGTGTGTGTGTTACAGAGGTCAGCGTGTGTGTGTGTGTTACAGATGTGAGTGTATGTGTGTTACAGAGGTCAGCGTGTGTTTTATAGAGGTTAGCATGTGTGTGTGTTACAGAGGTCAGCATGTGTGCGTGTCTGTGTGTGTGTGTGTGTGTGTTACTGAGATCAGACTGTGTGCGCTACTGAGGTCAGCGTGTGTGCTACTGAGGTCAGCATGTGTGTTATTGAGGTCCATGTGTGTGTTACAGAGGTCAGCGTGTGGGTGTATTACAGTGGTCAGCGTGTGTGTGTGTATCACAGAGGTCAGCGTGTGTGTGTAACAGGGGTGAGCGTGTGTGTGTGTGTTAGAGGTCAGTGTGTGTGTGTCTGTTACAGAGGTCAGCTTGTGTGTGTTACAGAGGTCAGCGTGTGTGTGTCTGTTACAGAGGTCAGCTTGTGTGTGTTACTGAGGTCAGCGTGTGTGTGTCTGTTACAGAGGTCAGCGTGTGTGTGTTACTGAGGTCAGCGTGCGTGTGTGTGTGTGTTACAGAGGTCAGCTTGTGTGTGTTACTGAGTTCAGTGTGTGTGTGTGTTACAGAGGTCAGCTTGTGTGTGTTACTGAGGTCAGCGTGTGTGTGTTACGGAGGTCAGCGTGTGTGTGTTTGTTCCTGAGGTCAGCGTGTGTGTGTGTTACAGAGGTCAGCATGTATGTATTACAGAGGTAAGTGTGTGTGTGCCGTACTGAGGTCAGCGTGTGTGTGTCGTACTGAGGTCAGCGTGTGTGTGTCGTACAGAGGTCAGCATGTGTGTTTGTTACAGAGGTCAGCGTATGTGTGTGTTACAGAGGTCAGCGTATGTGTGTGTTACAGAGGTCAGCGTGTGTGTGTGTGTTACAGAGGTCAGCTTGTGTGTGTCTGTTACAGAGGTCAGCTTGTGTGTGTGTTACAGAGGTCAGTTTGTGTGTGTTACAGGGGTCAGCGTGTGTGTGTTACAGAGGTCAGCGTGTGTATGTTACAGAGGTCAGCATGTGTTTGTGTCTGTTTGTGTGTGTGTGTGTTACTGAGGTCAGCGTGTGTGTGTCGTACTGAGGTCAGCATGTGTGTGTTACAGAGGTCAGCGTGTGTGTATGTGACAGAGGTTAGCATGTGTGTGTATTGCAGTTGTCAGCGTGTGTGTGTGTTACGGAGGTCAGCGTGTGTTTGTGTCTGTTTGTGTGTGTGTGTGTTACTGAGGTCAGCGTGTGTGTGTCGTACTGAGGTCAGCATGTGTGTGTTACAGAGGTCAGCGTGTGTGTATGTGACAGAGGTTAGCATGTGTGTGTATTGCAGTTGTCAGCGTGTGTGTGTGTTACGGAGGTCAGCGTGTGTGTTTGTTACAGAGGTCAGCGTATGTGTGTGTTAGAGGTCAGCGTGTGTGTGTTACAGAAGTCAGCATGTGTGTGTGTTACAGAGGTCAGCCTGTGTGTGTGTGTGTGTTAGTTACTGAGGTCAGCGTGTGTGTGTGTGTGTTACTGAGGTCAGCGTGTGTGTTACAGAGGATAGCATGTGTGTGTGTTACTGAGGTCAGCATGTGTCTGTGTCTGTGTGTGTGTGTGTTACTGAGGTCAGCGTGTGTGTGTGTGTGTGTGTGTGTGTGTTACTGAGGTCAGCGTGTGTGTGTGTGTGTTACTGAGGTCAGCGTGTGTGTGTGTGTTACTGAGGTCAGCGTGTGTGTGTTACTGAGGTCAGCGTGTGTGTGTGTTACTGAGGTCAGCGTGTGTGTGTTACTGAGGTCATCGTGTGTGTGTGTGTTACTGAGGTGAGCATGTGTGTGTATTACTGAGGTCAGCCTGTGTGTGCTTCTGTGGTCAGCCTGTATGTGCTACTGAGGTCAGCGTGTGTGTGCTACTGAGGTCAGCGTGTGTGTGCTACTGAGGTCAGCCTGTATGTGCTACTGAGGTCAGCATGTGTGTTACAGAGGTCAGCATGTGTGTGTGTTACAGAGATCAGTGTGTGTGTGTATTACAGTGGTCAGCATGTGTGTGTGTATTACAGAGGTCAGCGTGTGTGTGTGTGTGTTACTGAGGTCAGTGTGTGTGTGTTACAGGGGTCAGCGTGTGTGTGTTACAGAGGTCAGCATGTGTTTGTGTCTGTTTGTGTGTGTGTGTGTTACAGAGGTCAGCATGTGTGTATGTTACAGAGGTCAGCATGTGTGTGTTATTGAGGTCAGCATGTGTGTGTGTTACAGACATCAGTGTGTGTGGGTGTTACAGAGGTCAGCTTGTGTGGGTTTTACTGAGGTCACTGTGTGTTACAGAGGTCAGCTTGTGTGTGTGTTACAGAGGTCAGCGTGTGTGTGTGTGTGTGTGTGTGTGTGTTACAGATGTGAGCGTATGTGTGTTACAGAGGTCAGCGTGTGTTTTATAGAGGTTAGCATGTGTGTGTGTTACAGAGGTCAGCATGTGTGCGTGTCTGTGTGTGTGTGTGTGTGTTACTGAGGTCAGACTGTGTGCGCTACTGAGGTCAGCGTGTGTGCTACTGAGGTCAGCATGTGTGTTATTGAGGTCCGTGTGTGTGTTACAGAGGTCAGCGTGTGGGTGTGTGTTACAGAGATCAGTGTGTGTGTGTATTACAGTGGTCAGCGTGTGTGTGTGTATCACAGAGGTCAGCGTGTGTGTGTAACAGCGGTGAGCGTGTGTGTGTGTGTTAGAGGTCAGTGTGTGTGTTATAGAGGTTAGCATGTGTGTCTGTTACAGAGGTCAGCATGTGTGTGTCTGTTACAGAGGTCAGCTTGTGTGTGTTACTGAGGTCAGCGTGTGTGTGTCTGTTACAGAGGTCAGCGTGTGTGTGTTACTGAGGTCAGCGTGCGTGTGTGTGTGTGTTACAGAGGTCAGCGTGTGTGTGTTACTGAGTTCAGTGTGTGTGTGTGTTACAGAGGTCAGCATGTGTTTGTGACTGTGTCTGTGTGTTACTGAGGTCAGCTGTGTGTGTGTGTTACTGAGGTCAGCGTGTGTGTGTTACTGAGGTCAGTGTGTGTGTGTTACTGAGGTCAGCGTGTGTGTGTTACTGAGGTCTGCGTGTGTGTGTTACTGAGGTCAGCGTGTGTGTGTTACTGAGGTCAGCGTGTGTGTGTGTGTGTGTTACTGAGGTCAGCCTGTGTGTGTGCTGAGGCCAGCGTGTGTGTTATCGAGGTCAGCGTGTGTGTGTGTGTTACAGAGATCAGTGTGTGTGTGTTCCAGAGGTCAGTGTGTGTTATAGAGGTTAGCATGTGTGTGTGTTACAGAGGTCAGCATGTGTGTGTGTTACTGAGGTCAGCGTGTGTGTGTGTGTGTGTTACTGAGGTCAGCGTGTGTGTGTGTGTGTGTTACTGAGGTCAGCGTGTGTGTGTGTATGTTACTGAGGTCAGCGTGTGTGTGTGTGTTACTGAGGTCAGCGTGTGTGTGTGTGTTACTGAGGTCAGCGTGTGTGTGTGTGTGTGTGTGTGTGTTACTGATGTCAGCGTGTGTGTGTGTGTTACTGAGGTCAGCGTGTGTGTGTGTGTTACTGAGGTCAGCGTGTGTGTGTGTGTTACTGAGGTCAGCGTGTGTGTGTGTGTTACTGAGGTCAGCGTGTGTGTGTGTGTTACTGAGGTCAGCGTGTGTGTGTGTTACTGAGGTCATCGTGTGTGTGTGTGTTACTGAGGTGAGCGTGTGTGTGTGTGTGTGTTACTGAGGCGAGCATGTGTGTGTGTGTTACAGAGGTCAGCGTGTGTGTATTACTGAGGTCAGCCTGTGTATGCTTCTGAGGTCAGCCTGTATGTGCTACTGAGGTCAGCGTGTGTGTGCTACTGAGGTCAGCGTGTGTGTTATAGACGTCAGCATGTGTGTGTGTGTTACAGAGATCAGTGTGTGTGTGTATTACAGTGGTCAGCATTTGTGTGTGTTACAGAGGTCAGCATGTGTGTGTGTTATTGAGGTCAGCATGTGTGTGTGTTACAGACATCAGTGTGTGTGGGTGTTACAGAGGTCAGCTTGTGTGGATTTTACTGAGGTCACTGTGTGTTACAGAGGTCAGCTTGTGTGTGTGTTACAGAGGTCAGCTTGTGTGTGTGTTACAGATGTGAGCGTGTGTGTTACAGAGGTCAGTGTGTGTTTTATAGAGGTTAGCATGTGTGCGTGTCTGTGTGTGTGTGTGTTTATGTGTTACTGAGGTCAGACTGTGTGCGCTACTGAGGTCAGCGTGTGTGCTACTGAGGTCAGCATGTGTGTTATTGAAGTCCGTGTGTGTGTTACAGAGGTCAGCGTGTGGGTGTATTACAGTGGTCAGCGTGTGTGCGTGTATCACAGAGGTCAGCGTGTGTGTGTATGTAACAGGGGTGAGCGTGTGTGTGTGTGTTAGAGGTCAGTGTGTGTGTGTCTGTTACAGAGGTCAGCTTGTGTGTGTTACAGAGGTCAGCGTGTGTGTGTCTGTTACAGAGGTCAGCGTGTGTGTGTCTGTTACAGAGGTCAGCGTGTGTGTGTTACTGAGGTCAGCGTGCGTGTGTGTGTGTTACAGAGGTCAGCGTGTGTGTGTTACTGAGTTCAGCGTGTGTGTGTTACGGAGGTCAGCGTGTGTGTGTTACTGAGGTCAGCGTGTGTGTTTGTTCCTGAGGTCAGCGTGTGTGTGTGTGTGTGTGTGTGTGTTACAGAGGTCAGCGTGTGTGTTATAGAGGTTAGCATGTGTGTGTGTTACAGAGGTCAGCGTGTGTGTGTCTGTTACAGAGGTCAGCGTGTGTGTGTCTGTTACAGAGGTCAGCGTGTGTGTGTCTGTTACAGAGGTCAACGTGTGTGTGTTACTGAGGTCAGCGTGCGTGTGTGTGTGTTACAGAGGTCAGCGTGTGTGTGTTACGGAGGTCAGCGTGTGTGTGTTACTGAGGTCAGCGTGTGTGTTTGTTCCTGAGGTCAGCGTGTGTGTGTGTGTGTGTGTGTGTGTTACAGAGGTCAGCGTGTGTGTTATAGAGGTTAGCATGTGTGTGTGTTACTGAGGTCAGCGAGTGTGTGTGTGTGTATTACTGAGGTCAGCCTGTTTGTGCTACTGAGGTCAGCGTGTGTGTGTGTGTTACTGAGGTCAGCGTGTGTGTGTTACTTAGGTCAGCGTGTGTGTGTGTTACTGAGGTCAGCGTGTGTGTGTTACTGAGGTCAGCATGTGTGTGTGTGTTACTGAGGTCAGGGTGTGTGTGTGTTACAGAGGTCAGCGTGTGTGTGTGTTACAGAGGTCAGCTTGTGTGTGTCTGTTACAGAGGTCAGCGTGTGTGTGTGTTACAGAGGTCAGCATGTATGTATTACAGAGGTAAGTGTGTGTGTGTCGTACTGAGGTCAGCGTGTGTGTGTCGTACTGAGGTCAGCATGTGTGTGTTACAGAGGTCAGCGTGTGTGTATGTGACAGAGGTTAGCATGTGTGTGTATTGCAGTTGTCAGCGTGTGTGTGTGTTACGGAGGTCAGCGTGTGTGTTTGTTACAGAGGTCAGCGTATGTGTGTGTTAGAGGTCAGCGTGTGTGTGTTACAGAGGTCAGCGTGTGTGTGTTACAGAGGTCAGCATGTGTGTGTGTTACAGAGGTCAGCCTGTGTGTGTGTGTGTGTGTGTGTGTGTGTGTGTTAGTTACTGAGGTCAGCGTGTGTGTGTGTGTGTGTTACTGAGGTCAGCGTGTGTGTTACAGAGGATAGCATGTGTGTGTGTTACAGAGGTCAGCATGTGTCTGTGTGTTTGTTACTGAGGTCAGCGTGTGTGTGTGTGTGTGTGTGTGTGTTACTGAGGTCAGCGTGTGTGTGTGTTACTGAGGTCAGCGTGTGTGTGTGTGTGTGTGTGTGTGTTACTGAGGTCAGCGTGTGTGTTACAGAGGATAGCATGTGTGTGTGTTACAGAGGTCAGCATGTGTCTGTGTGTGTGTGTTACTGAGGTCAGCGTGTGTGTGTGTGTGTGTGTGTGTTACTGAGGTCAGCGTGTGTGTGTGTGTGTGTTACTGAGGTCAGCGTGTGTGTGTGTGTGTGTTACTGAGGTCAGCGTGTGTGTGTTACTGAGGTCAGTGTGTGTGTGTGTTACTGAGGTCAGCGTGTGTGTGTTACTGAGGTCATCGTGTGTGTGTGTGTTACTGAGGTGAGCATGTGTGTGTGTGTGTTACAGAGGTCAGCGTGTGTGTATTACTGAGGTCAGCCTGTGTGTGCTACTGAGGTCAGCGTGTGTGTGCTACTGAGGTCAGCCTGTATGTGCTACTGAGGTCAGCGTGTGTGTGTTATTGAGGTCAGCGTGTGTGTGTTATTGAGGTCAGCGAGTGTGTATTACAGTGGTCAGCGTGTGTGTGTGTATTACAGAGGTCAGCGTGTGTGTGTTTGTTACTGAGGTCAGTGTGTGTGTGTTACTGAGGTCAGTGTGTGTGTGTTACAGGGGTCAGCGTGTGTGTGTTACAGAGGTCAGCGTATGTATGTTACAGAGGTCAGCATGTGTTTGTGTCTGTTTGTGTGTGTGTGTGTTACAGAGAGCAGCGTGTGTGTGTGTTACAGAGATCAGTGTGTGTGTGTGTTACAGAGATCAGCGTGTGTGTGTGTTACAGAGGTCAGCATGTGTGTGTGTTATTGAGGTCAGCATGTGTGTGTGTTACAGACATCAGTGTGTGTGGGTGTTACAGAGGTCAGCTTGTGTGAGTTTTACTGAAGTCACTGTGTGTTACAGAGGTCAGCTTGTGTGTGTGTTACAGAGGTCAGCGTGTGTGTGTGTGTGTGTGTTACAGATGTGAGCGTATGTGTGTTACAGAGGTCAGCATGTGTTTTATAGAGGTTAGCATGTGTGTGTGTTACAGAGGTCAGCATGTGTGTGTGTATCACAGAGGTCAGCGTGTGTGTGTAACAGCGGTGAGCGTGTGTGTGTGTGTGTGTGTGTGTGTGTGTTAGAGGTCAGTGTGTGTGTTATAGAGGTCAGCATGTGTGTGTCTGTTACAGAGGTCAGCTTGTGTGTGTTACTGAGGTCAGCATGTGTGTGTCTGTTACAGAGGTCAGCGTGTGTGTGTCTGTTACAGAGGTCAGCGTGCGTGTGTGTGTGTGTTACAGAGGTCAGCGTGTGTGTGTTACTGAGTTCAGTGTGTGTGTGTGTTACAGAGGTCAGCATGTGTTTGTGACTGTGTCTGTGTGTGTTACTGAGGTCAGCTGTGTGTGTGTGTTACTGAGGTCAGCGTGTGTGTGTTACTGAGGTCTGCGTGTGTGTGTTACTGAGGTCAGCGTGTGTGTGTTACTGAGGACAGCGTGTGTGTGTGTGTTACTGAGGTCAGCGTGTGTGTGTGTTACTGAGGTCAGCGTGTGTGTGTTACTGAGGACAGCGTGTGTGTGTGTTACTGAGGTCAGCGTGTGTGTGTTACTGAGGACAGCGTGTGTGTGTGTTACTGAGGTCAGCCTGTGTGTGTCCGTTACAGAGGTCAGCGTGTGTGTGTGTTACAGAGGTCAGCGTGTGTGTGTGTGTTACCGAGGTCAGCTTGTGTGTGTGTGTTACAGAGGTCAGCTTGTGTGTGTGTGTTACAGTGGTCAGTGTGTTTGTGTGTGTTACAGAGGTCAGTGTGTGTGTGATACTGAGGTCAGCGTGTGTGTGCTACTGAGGTCAGCGTGTGTGTGTTATAGAGGTCAGCGTGTGTGTGTGTTACAGAGGTCAGCGTGTGCGTGTGTGTGTTACAGAGGTCAGCTTGTGTGTGTGTTACTGAGGTCAGCTTGTGTGTGTGTTACTGAGGTCAGCGTGTGTGTGTGTGTTACAGAGGTCAGCTTGTGTGTGTGTGTTACTTAGGTCAGCGTGTGTGTGTCTGTGTTACTGAGGTCAGCGTGTGTGTCTGTTACTGAGGTCAGCGTGTGTGTGTGTGTTACAGAGGTCAGCTTGTGTGTGTGTGTTACTTAGGTCAGCGTGTGTGTGTCTGTGTTACTGAGGTCAGCGTGTGTGTCTGTTACTGAGGTCAGCGTGTGTGTGTTACTGAGGTCACCATGTGTGTGTTACAGAGGTCAGCTTGTGTGGGTGGTACTGAGGTCAGCGTGTGTGTGTTACAGGGGTGAGCGTGTGTGGGTGTTACAGAGGTCAGTGTGTGTGTTATAGAGGTTAGCATGTGTGTGTGTTACAGAGGTCAGCATGTGTGTGTGTTACAGAGGTCAGCATGTGTGTGTGTTACAGAGGTCAGCATGTGTGTGTGTTACAGAGGTCAGCATGTGTGTGTGTTACTGAGGTCAGCATGTGTGTGTGTGTTACTGAGGTCAGCGTGTGTGTGTGTGTTACTGAGGTCAGCGTGTGTGTGTGTATGTTACTGAGGTCAGCGTGTGTGTGTGTGTTACTGAGGTCAGCGTGTGTGTGTGTGTTACTGAGGTCAGCGTGTGTGTGTGTGTGTGTGTGTGTGTTACTGATGTCAGCGTGTGTGTGTGTGTTACTGAGGTCAGCGTGTGTGTGTGTGTGTTACTGAGGTCAGCGTGTGTGTGTGTGTTACTGAGGTCAGCGTGTGTGTGTGTGTTACTGAGGTCAGCGTGTGTGTGTGTGTTACTGAGGTCAGTGTGTGTGTGTGTTACTGAGGTCAGCGTGTGTGTGTGTGTTACTGAGGTCAGCGTGTGTGTGTGTGTTACTGAGGTCAGCGTGTGTGTGTGTGTGTGTGTGTGTGTGTTACTGATGTCAGCGTGTGTGTTACAGAGGATAGCATGTGTGTATATTACTGAGGTCAGCGTGTGTGTGTGTGTGTGTGTGTTACTGAGGTCAGCGTGTGTGTTTGTTACTGAGGTCAGCGTGTGTGGGTGTTACTGAGGTCAGCGTGTGTGGGTGTTACTGAGGTCAGCGTGTGTGTGTTACTGAGGTCATCGTGTGTGTGTGTGTGTGTGTGTTACTGAGGTGAGCATGTGTGTGTTACAGAGGTCAGCTTGTGTGTGTGTGTTACAGAGGTCAGCTTGTGTGTATTACTGAGGTCAGCCTGTGTGTGCTTCTGAGGTCAGCCTGTATGTGCTACTGAGGTCAGCGTGTGTGTGCTACTGAGGTCAGCGTGTGTGTTATAGAGGTCAGCATGTGTGTGTGTGTTACAGAGATCAGTGTGTGTGTGTATTACAGTGGTCAGCATGTGTGTGTGTTACAGAGGTCAGCGTGTGTGTGTTACAGAGGTCAGCGTGTGTGTGTTACAGAGCTCAGCGTGTGTGTGTTACAGGGGTCAGTGTGTGTGTGTTACAGAGGTCAGCATGTGTTTGTGTCTGTTTGTGTGTGTGTGTGTTACTGAGGTCAGCATGTGTGTGTGTTACAGACATCAGTGTGTGTGGGTGTTACAGAGGTCACTGTGTGTTACAGAGGTCAGCTTGTGTGTGTGTTACAGAGGTCAGCGTGTGTGTGTGTGTTACAGATGTGAGTGTATGTGTGTTACAGAGGTCAGCGTGTGTTTTATAGAGGTTAGCATGTGTGTGTGTTACAGAGGTCAGCATGTGTGCGTGTCTGTGTGTGTGTGTGTGTGTGTGTGTGTGTGTGTGTTACTGAGATCAGACTGTGTGCGCTACTGAGGTCAGCGTGTGTGCTACTGAGGTCAGCATGTGTGTTATTGAGGTCCATGTGTCTGTTACAGAGGTCAGCGTGTGTGTGTTACTGAGGTCAGCGTGCGTGTGTGTGTGTGTTACAGAGGTCAGCTTGTGTGTGTTACTGAGTTCAGTGTGTGTGTGTGTTACGGAGGTCAGCGTGTGCGTGTGTGTGTATGTTACTGAGTTCAGTGTGTGTGTGTGTTACTGAGGTCAGCGTGTGTGTGTTACGGAGGTCAGCGTGTGTGTGTTACGGAGGTCAGCGTGTGTGTGTTTGTTCCTGAGGTCAGCGTGTGTGTGTGTTACAGAGGTCAGCATGTATGTATTACAGAGGTAAGTGTGTGTGTGCCGTACTGAGGTCAGCGTGTGTGTGTCGTACTGAGGTCAGCGTGTGTGTGTCGTACTGAGGTCAGCGTGTGTGTGTTACAGAGGTCAGCATGTGTGTTTGTTACAGAGGTCAGCGTATGTGTGTGTTACAGAGGTCAGCGTATGTGTGTGTTACAGAGGTCAGCGTGTATGTGTGTGTTACAGAGGTCAGCTTGTGTGTGTCTGTTACAGAGGTCAGCTTGTGTGTGTGTTACAGAGGTCAGTTTGTGTGTGTTACAGGGGTCAGCGTGTGTGTGTTACAGAGGTCAGTGTATGTATGTTACAGAGGTCAGCATGTGTTTGTGTCTGTTTGTGTGTGTGTGTGTTACAGAGAGCAGCGTGTGTGTGTGTTACAGAGATCAGCGTGTGTGTGTGTGTTACAGAGGTCAGCATGTGTGTGTGTTATTGAGGTCAGCATGTGTGTGTGTTACAGAGGTCAGCTTGTGTGAGTTTTACTGAAGTCACTGTGTGTTACAGAGGTCAGCTTGTGTGTGTGTTACAGAGGTCAGCGTGTGTGTGTGTTACAGAGGTCAGCGTGTGTGTGTGTTACAGATGTGAGCGTATGTGTGTTACAGAGGTCAGCATGTGTTTTATAGAGGTTAGCATGTGTGTGTGTTACAGAGGTCAGCATGTGTGTGTGTATCACAGAGGTCAGCGTGTGTGTGTAACAGCGGTGAGCGTGTGTGTGTGTGTTAGAGGTCAGTGTGTGTGTTATAGAGGTTAGCATGTGTGTCTGTTACAGAGGTCAGCATGTGTGTGTCTGTTACAGAGGTCAGCTTGTGTGTGTTACTGAGGTCAGCATGTGTGTGTCTGTTACAGAGGTCAGCGTGTGTGTGTTACTGAGGTCAGCGTGCGTGTGTGTGTGTGTTACAGAGGTCAGCGTGTGTGTGTTACTGAGTTCAGTGTGTGTGTGTGTTACAGAGGTCAGCATGTGTTTGTGACTGTGTCTGTGTGTGTTACTGAGGTCAGCTGTGTGTGTGTGTGTTACTGAGGTCAGCGTGTGTGTGTTACTGAGGTCTGCGTGTGTGTGTTACTGAGGTCAGCGTGTGTGTGTTACTGAGGTCAGCGTGTGTGTGTTACTGAGGACAGCGTGTGTGTGTGTGTTACTGAGGTCAGCGTGTGTGTGTGTTACTGAGGTCAGCGTGTGTGTGTTAAAGAGGACAGCGTGTGTGTGTGTTACTGAGGTCAGCGTGTGTGTGTTACTGAGGACAGCGTGTGTGTGTGTTACTGAGGTCAGCCTGTGTGTGTCCGTTACAGAGGTCAGCGTGTGTGTGTGTTACAGAGGTCAGCGTGTGTGTGTGTGTTACCGAGGTCAGCTTGTGTGTGTGTGTTACAGAGGTCAGCTTGTGTGTGTGTGTTACAGTGGTCAGTGTGTTTGTGTGTGTTACAGAGGTCAGTGTGTGTGTGATACTGAGGTCAGCGTGTGTGTGCTACTGAGGTCAGCGTGTGTGTGTTATAGAGGTCAGCGTGTGTGTGTGTTACAGAGGTCAGCATGTGTGTGTGTTACAGAGGTCAGCGTGTGCGTGTGTGTGTTACAGAGGTCAGCTTGTGTGTGTGTTACTGAGGTCAGCTTGTGTGTGTGTTACTGAGGTCAGCGTGTGTGTGTGTGTTACAGAGGTCAGCTTGTGTGTGTTACTGAGGTCAGCATGTGTGTGTCTGTTACAGAGGTCAGCGTGTGTGTGTTACTTAGGTCAGCGTGTGTGTGTCTGTGTTACTGAGGTCAGCGTGTGTGTCTGTTACTGAGGTCAGCGTGTGTGTGTGTGTTACAGAGGTCAGCTTGTGTGTGTGTGTTACTTAGGTCAGCGTGTGTGTGTCTGTGTTACTGAGGTCAGCGTGTGTGTCTGTTACTGAGGTCAGCGTGTGTGTGTTACTGAGGTCACCATGTGTGTGTTACAGAGGTCAGCTTGTGTGGGTGGTACTGAGGTCAGCGTGTGTGTGTTACAGGGGTGAGCGTGTGTGGGTGTTACAGAGGTCAGTGTGTGTGTTATAGAGGTTAGCATGTGTGTGTGTTACAGAGGTCAGCATGTGTGTGTTACAGAGGTCAGCATGTGTTACAGAGGTCAGCATGTGTGTGTGTTACAGAGGTCAGCATGTGTGTGTGTTACTGAGGTCAGCATGTGTGTGTGTGTTACTGAGGTCAGTGTGTGTGTGTGTTACTGAGGTCAGCGTGTGTGTGTGTGTGTGTTACTGAGGTCAGCGTGTGTGTGTGTGTGTTACTGAGGTCAGCGTGTGTGTGTGTGTGTTACTGAGGTCAGCGTGTGTGTGTGTGTTACTGAGGTCAGCGTGTGTGTGTGTGTTACTGAGGTCAGCGTGTGTGTGTGTGTGTGTTACTGATGTCAGCATGTGTGTGTGTGTTACTGAGGTCAGCGTGTGTGTGTGTGTTACTGAGGTCAGCGTGTGTGTGTGTGTGTGTGTTACTGAGGTCAGCGTGTGTGTGTGTGTGTTACTGAGGTCAGCGTGTGTGTGTGTGTTACTGAGGTCAGCGTGTGTGTGTTACTGAGGTCATCGTGTGTGTGTGTGTGTTACTGAGGTGAGCATGTGTGTGTATTACTGAGGTCAGCCTGTGTGTGCTTCTGTGGTCAGCCTGTATGTGCTACTGAGGTCAGCGTGTGTGTGCTACTGAGGTCAGCGTGTGTGTGCTACTGAGGTCAGCCTGTATGTGCTACTGAGGTCAGCCTGTATGTGCTACTGAGGTCAGCATGTGTGTTACAGAGGTCAGCATGTGTGTGTGTTACAGAGATCAGTGTGTGTGTGTATTACAGTGGTCAGCATGTGTGTGTGTATTACAGAGGTCAGCGTGTGTGTGTGTGTTACTGAGGTCAGCGTGTGTGTGTGTGTTACTGAGGTCAGCGTGTGTGTGTGTGTGTGTTACTGATGTCAGCATGTGTGTGTGTGTTACTGAGGTCAGCGTGTGTGTGTGTGTTACTGAGGTCAGCGTGTGTGTGTGTGTGTGTGTTACTGAGGTCAGCGTGTGTGTGTGTGTGTTACTGAGGTCAGCGTGTGTGTGTGTGTTACTGAGGTCAGCGTGTGTGTGTTACTGAGGTCATCGTGTGTGTGTGTGTGTTACTGAGGTGAGCATGTGTGTGTATTACTGAGGTCAGCCTGTGTGTGCTTCTGTGGTCAGCCTGTATGTGCTACTGAGGTCAGCGTGTGTGTGCTACTGAGGTCAGCGTGTGTGTGCTACTGAGGTCAGCCTGTATGTGCTACTGAGGTCAGCCTGTATGTGCTACTGAGGTCAGCATGTGTGTTACAGAGGTCAGCATGTGTGTGTGTTACAGAGATCAGTGTGTGTGTGTATTACAGTGGTCAGCATGTGTGTGTGTATTACAGAGGTCAGCGTGTGTGTGTGTGTGTGTTACTGAGGTCAGTGTGTGTGTGTTACAGGGGTCAGCGTGTGTGTGTTACAGAGGTCAGCATGTGTTTGTGTCTGTTTGTGTGTGTGTGTGTTACAGAGGTCAGCATGTGTGTATGTTACAGAGGTCAGCATGTGTGTGTTATTGAGGTCAGCATGTGTGTGTGTTACAGACATCAGTGTGTGTGGGTGTTACAGAGGTCAGCTTGTGTGGGTTTTACTGAGGTCACTGTGTGTTACAGAGGTCAGCTTGTGTGTGTGTTACAGAGGTCAGCGTGTGTGTGTGTGTGTGTGTGTGTTACAGATGTGAGCGTATGTGTGTTACAGAGGTCAGCGTGTGTTTTATAGAGGTTAGCATGTGTGTGTGTTACAGAGGTCAGCATGTGTGCGTGTCTGTGTGTGTGTGTGTGTGTTACTGAGGTCAGACTGTGTGCGCTACTGAGGTCAGCGTGTGTGCTACTGAGGTCAGCATGTGTGTTATTGAGGTCCGTGTGTGTGTTACAGAGGTCAGCGTGTGGGTGTGTGTTACAGAGATCAGTGTGTGTGTGTATTACAGTGGTCAGCGTGTGTGTGTGTATCACAGAGGTCAGCGTGTGTGTGTAACAGCGGTGAGCGTGTGTGTGTGTGTTAGAGGTCAGTGTGTGTGTTATAGAGGTTAGCATGTGTGTCTGTTACAGAGGTCAGCATGTGTGTGTCTGTTACAGAGGTCAGCTTGTGTGTGTTACTGAGGTCAGCGTGTGTGTGTCTGTTACAGAGGTCAGCGTGTGTGTGTTACTGAGGTCAGCGTGCGTGTGTGTGTGTGTTACAGAGGTCAGCGTGTGTGTGTTACTGAGTTCAGTGTGTGTGTGTGTTACAGAGGTCAGCATGTGTTTGTGACTGTGTCTGTGTGTTACTGAGGTCAGCTGTGTGTGTGTGTTACTGAGGTCAGCGTGTGTGTGTTACTGAGGTCAGTGTGTGTGTGTTACTGAGGTCAGCGTGTGTGTGTTACTGAGGTCTGCGTGTGTGTGTTACTGAGGTCAGCGTGTGTGTGTTACTGAGGTCAGCGTGTGTGTGTGTGTGTGTTACTGAGGTCAGCCTGTGTGTGTGCTGAGGCCAGCGTGTGTGTTATCGAGGTCAGCGTGTGTGTGTGTGTTACAGAGATCAGTGTGTGTGTGTTCCAGAGGTCAGTGTGTGTTATAGAGGTTAGCATGTGTGTGTGTTACAGAGGTCAGCATGTGTGTGTGTTACTGAGGTCAGCGTGTGTGTGTGTGTGTGTTACTGAGGTCAGCGTGTGTGTGTGTGTGTTACTGAGGTCAGCGTGTGTGTGTGTATGTTACTGAGGTCAGCGTGTGTGTGTGTGTTACTGAGGTCAGCGTGTGTGTGTGTGTTACTGAGGTCAGCGTGTGTGTGTGTGTGTGTGTGTGTGTGTTACTGATGTCAGCGTGTGTGTGTGTGTGTTACTGAGGTCAGCGTGTGTGTGTGTGTTACTGAGGTCAGCGTGTGTGTGTGTGTTACTGAGGTCAGCGTGTGTGTGTGTGTTACTGAGGTCAGCGTGTGTGTGTGTGTTACTGAGGTCAGCGTGTGTGTGTGTGTTACTGAGGTCAGCGTGTGTGTGTGTTACTGAGGTCATCGTGTGTGTGTGTGTTACTGAGGTGAGCGTGTGTGTGTGTGTGTGTTACTGAGGCGAGCATGTGTGTGTGTGTTACAGAGGTCAGCGTGTGTGTATTACTGAGGTCAGCCTGTGTATGCTTCTGAGGTCAGCCTGTATGTGCTACTGAGGTCAGCGTGTGTGTGCTACTGAGGTCAGCGTGTGTGTTATAGACGTCAGCATGTGTGTGTGTGTTACAGAGATCAGTGTGTGTGTGTATTACAGTGGTCAGCATTTGTGTGTGTTACAGAGGTCAGCATGTGTGTGTGTTACAGAGGTCAGCATGTGTGTGTGTTATTGAGGTCAGCATGTGTGTGTGTTACAGACATCAGTGTGTGTGGGTGTTACAGAGGTCAGCTTGTGTGGATTTTACTGAGGTCACTGTGTGTTACAGAGGTCAGCTTGTGTGTGTGTTACAGAGGTCAGCTTGTGTGTGTGTTACAGATGTGAGCGTGTGTGTTACAGAGGTCAGTGTGTGTTTTATAGAGGTTAGCATGTGTGTGTGTTACAGAGGTCAGCATGTGTGCGTGTCTGTGTGTGTGTGTGTTTATGTGTTACTGAGGTCAGACTGTGTGCGCTACTGAGGTCAGCGTGTGTGCTACTGAGGTCAGCATGTGTGTTATTGAAGTCCGTGTGTGTGTTACAGAGGTCAGCGTGTGGGTGTATTACAGTGGTCAGCGTGTGTGCGTGTATCACAGAGGTCAGCGTGTGTGTGTATGTAACAGGGGTGAGCGTGTGTGTGTGTGTTAGAGGTCAGTGTGTGTGTGTCTGTTACAGAGGTCAGCTTGTGTGTGTTACAGAGGTCAGCGTGTGTGTGTCTGTTACAGAGGTCAGCGTGTGTGTGTCTGTTACAGAGGTCAGCGTGTGTGTGTTACTGAGGTCAGCGTGCGTGTGTGTGTGTTACAGAGGTCAGCGTGTGTGTGTTACTGAGTTCAGCGTGTGTGTGTTACGGAGGTCAGCGTGTGTGTGTTACTGAGGTCAGCGTGTGTGTTTGTTCCTGAGGTCAGCGTGTGTGTGTGTGTGTGTGTGTTACAGAGGTCAGCGTGTGTGTTATAGAGGTTAGCATGTGTGTGTGTTACAGAGGTCAGCGTGTGTGTGTCTGTTACAGAGGTCAGCGTGTGTGTGTCTGTTACAGAGGTCAGCGTGTGTGTGTTACTGAGGTCAGCGTGCATGTGTGTGTGTTACAGAGGTCAGCGTGTGTGTGTTACGGAGGTCAGCGTGTGTGTGTTACTGAGGTCAGCGTGTGTGTTTGTTCCTGAGGTCAGCGTGTGTGTGTGTGTGTGTGTGTGTGTTACAGAGGTCAGCGTGTGTGTTATAGAGGTTAGCATGTGTGTGTGTTACTGAGGTCAGCGAGTGTGTGTGTGTGTATTACTGAGGTCAGCCTGTTTGTGCTACTGAGGTCAGCGTGTGTGTGTGTGTTACTGAGGTCAGCGTGTGTGTGTTACTTAGGTCAGCGTGTGTGTGTGTTACTGAGGTCAGCGTGTGTGTGTTACTGAGGTCAGCATGTGTGTGTGTGTTACTGAGGTCAGGGTGTGTGTGTGTTACAGAGGTCAGCGTGTGTGTGTGTTACAGAGGTCAGCTTGTGTGTGTCTGTTACAGAGGTCAGCGTGTGTGTGTGTTACAGAGGTCAGCATGTATGTATTACAGAGGTAAGTGTGTGTGTGTCGTACTGAGGTCAGCGTGTGTGTGTCGTACTGAGGTCAGCATGTGTGTGTTACAGAGGTCAGCGTGTGTGTATGTGACAGAGGTTAGCATGTGTGTGTATTGCAGTTGTCAGCGTGTGTGTGTGTTACGGAGGTCAGCGTGTGTGTTTGTTACAGAGGTCAGCGTATGTGTGTGTTAGAGGTCAGCGTGTGTGTGTTACAGAGGTCAGCGTGTGTGTGTTACAGAGGTCAGCATGTGTGTGTGTTACAGAGGTCAGCCTGTGTGTGTGTGTGTGTGTGTGTGTGTGTGTGTTAGTTACTGAGGTCAGCGTGTGTGTGTGTGTGTGTTACTGAGGTCAGCGTGTGTGTTACAGAGGATAGCATGTGTGTGTGTTACAGAGGTCAGCATGTGTCTGTGTGTTTGTTACTGAGGTCAGCGTGTGTGTGTGTGTGTGTGTGTGTGTTACTGAGGTCAGCGTGTGTGTGTGTTACTGAGGTCAGCGTGTGTGTGTGTGTGTGTGTGTGTGTTACTGAGGTCAGCGTGTGTGTTACAGAGGATAGCATGTGTGTGTGTTACAGAGGTCAGCATGTGTCTGTGTGTGTGTGTTACTGAGGTCAGCGTGTGTGTGTGTGTGTGTGTGTTACTGAGGTCAGCGTGTGTGTGTGTGTGTGTTACTGAGGTCAGCGTGTGTGTGTGTGTGTGTTACTGAGGTCAGCGTGTGTGTGTTACTGAGGTCAGTGTGTGTGTGTGTTACTGAGGTCAGCGTGTGTGTGTTACTGAGGTCATCGTGTGTGTGTGTGTTACTGAGGTGAGCATGTGTGTGTGTGTGTTACAGAGGTCAGCGTGTGTGTATTACTGAGGTCAGCCTGTGTGTGCTACTGAGGTCAGCCTGTATGTGCTACTGAGGTCAGCGTGTGTGTGTTATTGAGGTCAGCGTGTGTGTGTTATTGAGGTCAGCGAGTGTGTATTACAGTGGTCAGCGTGTGTGTGTGTGTTACAGAGATCAGTGTGTGTGTGTATTACAGAGGTCAGCGTGTGTGTGTTTGTTACTGAGGTCAGTGTGTGTGTGTTACTGAGGTCAGTGTGTGTGTGTTACAGGGGTCAGCGTGTGTGTGTTACAGAGGTCAGCGTATGTATGTTACAGAGGTCAGCATGTGTTTGTGTCTGTTTGTGTGTGTGTGTGTTACAGAGAGCAGCGTGTGTGTGTGTTACAGAGATCAGTGTGTGTGTGTGTTACAGAGATCAGCGTGTGTGTGTGTTACAGAGGTCAGCATGTGTGTGTGTTATTGAGGTCAGCATGTGTGTGTGTTACAGACATCAGTGTGTGTGGGTGTTACAGAGGTCAGCTTGTGTGAGTTTTACTGAAGTCACTGTGTGTTACAGAGGTCAGCTTGTGTGTGTGTTACAGAGGTCAGCGTGTGTGTGTGTGTGTGTGTTACAGATGTGAGCGTATGTGTGTTACAGAGGTCAGCATGTGTTTTATAGAGGTTAGCATGTGTGTGTGTTACAGAGGTCAGCATGTGTGTGTGTATCACAGAGGTCAGCGTGTGTGTGTAACAGCGGTGAGCGTGTGTGTGTGTGTGTGTGTGTGTGTTAGAGGTCAGTGTGTGTGTTATAGAGGTCAGCATGTGTGTGTCTGTTACAGAGGTCAGCTTGTGTGTGTTACTGAGGTCAGCATGTGTGTGTCTGTTACAGAGGTCAGCGTGTGTGTGTCTGTTACAGAGGTCAGCGTGTGTGTGTGTTACTGAGTTCAGTGTGTGTGTGTGTTACAGAGGTCAGCATGTGTTTGTGACTGTGTCTGTGTGTGTTACTGAGGTCAGCTGTGTGTGTGTGTTACTGAGGTCAGCGTGTGTGTGTTACTGAGGTCAGCGTGTGTGTGTTACTGAGGACAGCGTGTGTGTGTGTGTTACTGAGGTCAGCGTGTGTGTGTGTTACTGAGGTCAGCGTGTGTGTGTTACTGAGGACAGCGTGTGTGTGTTACTGAGGACAGCGTGTGTGTGTGTTACTGAGGTCAGCGTGTGTGTGTTACTGAGGACAGCGTGTGTGTGTGTTACTGAGGTCAGCCTGTGTGTGTCCGTTACAGAGGTCAGCGTGTGTGTGTGTTACAGAGGTCAGCGTGTGTGTGTGTGTTACCGAGGTCAGCTTGTGTGTGTGTGTTACAGAGGTCAGCTTGTGTGTGTGTGTTACAGTGGTCAGTGTGTTTGTGTGTGTTACAGAGGTCAGTGTGTGTGTGATACTGAGGTCAGCGTGTGTGTGCTACTGAGGTCAGCGTGTGTGTGTTATAGAGGTCAGCGTGTGTGTGTGTTACAGAGGTCAGCGTGTGCGTGTGTGTGTTACAGAGGTCAGCTTGTGTGTGTGTTACTGAGGTCAGCTTGTGTGTGTGTTACTGAGGTCAGCGTGTGTGTGTGTGTTACAGAGGTCAGCTTGTGTGTGTGTGTTACTTAGGTCAGCGTGTGTGTGTCTGTGTTACTGAGGTCAGCGTGTGTGTCTGTTACTGAGGTCAGCGTGTGTGTGTGTGTTACAGAGGTCAGCTTGTGTGTGTGTGTTACTGAGGTCAGCGTGTGTGTCTGTTACTGAGGTCAGCGTGTGTGTGTTACTGAGGTCACCATGTGTGTGTTACAGAGGTCAGCTTGTGTGGGTGGTACTGAGGTCAGCGTGTGTGTGTTACAGGGGTGAGCGTGTGTGGGTGTTACAGAGGTCAGTGTGTGTGTTATAGAGGTTAGCATGTGTGTGTGTTATAGAGGTTAGCATGTGTGTGTGTTACAGAGGTCAGCATGTGTGTGTGTTACAGAGGTCAGCATGTGTGTGTGTTACAGAGGTCAGCATGTGTGTGTGTTACAGAGGTCAGCATGTGTGTGTGTTACTGAGGTCAGCATGTGTGTGTGTGTTACTGAGGTCAGCGTGTGTGTGTGTGTTACTGAGGTCAGTGTGTGTGTGTGTATGTTACTGAGGTCAGCGTGTGTGTGTGTATGTTACTGAGGTCAGCGTGTGTGTGTGTGTTACTGAGGTCAGCGTGTGTGTGTGTGTGTGTGTGTGTGTGTGTGTGTGTGTTACTGATGTCAGCGTGTGTGTGTGTGTTACTGAGGTCAGCGTGTGTGTGTGTGTGTTACTGAGGTCAGCGTGTGTGTGTGTGTGTTACTGAGGTCAGCGTGTGTGTGTGTGTTACTGAGGTCAGCGTGTGTGTGTGTGTTACTGAGGTCAGCGTGTGTGTGTGTGTTACTGAGGTCAGCGTGTGTGTGTGTGTGTGTGTGTGTTACTGAGGTCAGCGTGTGTGTGTGTGTTACTGAGGTCAGCGTGTGTGTGTGTGTTACTGAGGTCAGCGTGTGTGTGTGTGTGTGTGTGTGTGTGTGTTACTGATGTCAGCGTGTGTGTTACAGAGGATAGCATGTGTGTATATTACTGAGGTCAGCGTGTGTGTGTGTGTGTGTGTTACTGAGGTCAGCTTGTGTGTTTGTTACTGAGGTCAGCGTGTGTGGGTGTTACTGAGGTCAGCGTGTGTGGGTGTTACTGAGGTCAGCGTGTGTGTGTTACTGAGGTCATCGTGTGTGTGTGTGTGTGTGTGTGTGTGTTACTGAGGTGAGCATGTGTGTGTTACAGAGGTCAGCTTGTGTGTGTGTGTTACAGAGGTCAGCTTGTGTGTATTACTGAGGTCAGCCTGTGTGTGCTTCTGAGGTCAGCCTGTATGTGCTACTGAGGTCAGCGTGTGTGTGCTACTGAGGTCAGCGTGTGTGTTATAGAGGTCAGCATGTGTGTGTGTGTTACAGAGATCAGTGTGTGTGTGTATTACAGTGGTCAGCATGTGTGTGTGTTACAGAGGTCAGCGTGTGTGTGTTACAGAGGTCAGCGTGTGTGTGTTACAGAGGTCAGCGTGTGTGTGTTACAGGGGTCAGTGTGTGTGTGTTACAGAGGTCAGCATGTGTTTGTGTCTGTTTGTGTGTGTGTGTGTTACTGAGGTCAGCATGTGTGTGTGTTACAGACATCAGTGTGTGTGGGTGTTACAGAGGTCACTGTGTGTTACAGAGGTCAGCTTGTGTGTGTGTTACAGAGGTCAGCGTGTGTGTGTGTGTTACAGATGTGAGTGTATGTGTGTTACAGAGGTCAGCGTGTGTTTTATAGAGGTTAGCATGTGTGTGTGTTACAGAGGTCAGCATGTGTGCGTGTCTGTGTGTGTGTGTGTGTGTGTGTGTGTTACTGAGATCAGACTGTGTGCGCTACTGAGGTCAGCGTGTGTGCTACTGAGGTCAGCATGTGTGTTATTGAGGTCCATGTGTCTGTTACAGAGGTCAGCGTGTGTGTGTTACTGAGGTCAGCGTGCGTGTGTGTGTGTGTTACAGAGGTCAGCTTGTGTGTGTTACTGAGTTCAGTGTGTGTGTGTGTTACGGAGGTCAGCGTGTGCGTGTGTGTGTATGTTACTGAGTTCAGTGTGTGTGTGTGTTACTGAGGTCAGCGTGTGTGTGTTACGGAGGTCAGCGTGTGTGTGTTACGGAGGTCAGCGTGTGTGTGTTTGTTCCTGAGGTCAGCGTGTGTGTGTGTTACAGAGGTCAGCATGTATGTATTACAGAGGTAAGTGTGTGTGTGCCGTACTGAGGTCAGCGTGTGTGTGTCGTACTGAGGTCAGCGTGTGTGTGTCGTACTGAGGTCAGCGTGTGTGTGTTACAGAGGTCAGCATGTGTGTTTGTTACAGAGGTCAGCGTATGTGTGTGTTACAGAGGTCAGCGTATGTGTGTGTTACAGAGGTCAGCGTGTATGTGTGTGTTACAGAGGTCAGCTTGTGTGTGTCTGTTACAGAGGTCAGCTTGTGTGTGTGTTACAGAGGTCAGTTTGTGTGTGTTACAGGGGTCAGCGTGTGTGTGTTACAGAGGTCAGTGTATGTATGTTACAGAGGTCAGCATGTGTTTGTGTCTGTTTGTGTGTGTGTGTGTTACAGAGAGCAGCGTGTGTGTGTGTACAGAGATCAGCGTGTGTGTGTGTGTTACAGAGGTCAGCATGTGTGTGTGTTATTGAGGTCAGCATGTGTGTGTGTTACAGAGGTCAGCTTGTGTGAGTTTTACTGAAGTCACTGTGTGTTACAGAGGTCAGCTTGTGTGTGTGTTACAGAGGTCAGCGTGTGTGTGTGTTACAGAGGTCAGCGTGTGTGTGTGTGTGTGTGTTACAGATGTGAGCGTATGTGTGTTACAGAGGTCAGCATGTGTTTTATAGAGGTTAGCATGTGTGTGTGTTACAGAGGTCAGCATGTGTGTGTGTATCACAGAGGTCAGCGTGTGTGTGTAACAGCGGTGAGCGTGTGTGTGTGTGTTAGAGGTCAGTGTGTGTGTTATAGAGGTTAGCATGTGTGTCTGTTACAGAGGTCAGCATGTGTGTGTCTGTTACAGAGGTCAGCTTGTGTGTGTTACTGAGGTCAGCATGTGTGTGTCTGTTACAGAGGTCAGCGTGTGTGTGTTACAGAGGTCAGCGTGTGTGTGTTACTGAGTTCAGTGTGTGTGTGTGTTACAGAGGTCAGCATGTGTTTGTGACTGTGTCTGTGTGTGTTACTGAGGTCAGCTGTGTGTGTGTGTGTTACTGAGGTCAGCGTGTGTGTGTTACTGAGGTCTGCGTGTGTGTGTTACTGAGGTCAGCGTGTGTGTGTTACTGAGGTCAGCGTGTGTGTGTTACTGAGGACAGCGTGTGTGTGTGTGTTACTGAGGTCAGCGTGTGTGTGTGTTACTGAGGTCAGCGTGTGTGTGTTAAAGAGGACAGCGTGTGTGTGTGTTACTGAGGTCAGCGTGTGTGTGTTACTGAGGACAGCGTGTGTGTGTGTTACTGAGGTCAGCCTGTGTGTGTCCGTTACAGAGGTCAGCGTGTGTGTGTGTTACAGAGGTCAGCGTGTGTGTGTGTGTTACCGAGGTCAGCTTGTGTGTGTGTGTTACAGAGGTCAGCTTGTGTGTGTGTGTTACAGTGGTCAGTGTGTTTGTGTGTGTTACAGAGGTCAGTGTGTGTGTGATACTGAGGTCAGCGTGTGTGTGCTACTGAGGTCAGCGTGTGTGTGTTATAGAGGTCAGCGTGTGTGTGTGTTACAGAGGTCAGCATGTGTGTGTGTTACAGAGGTCAGCGTGTGCGTGTGTGTGTTACAGAGGTCAGCTTGTGTGTGTGTTACTGAGGTCAGCTTGTGTGTGTGTTACTGAGGTCAGCGTGTGTGTGTGTGTTACAGAGGTCAGCTTGTGTGTGTTACTGAGGTCAGCATGTGTGTGTCTGTTACAGAGGTCAGCGTGTGTGTGTTACTTAGGTCAGCGTGTGTGTGTCTGTGTTACTGAGGTCAGCGTGTGTGTGTGTGTTACAGAGGTCAGCTTGTGTGTGTGTGTTACTTAGGTCAGCGTGTGTGTGTCTGTGTTACTGAGGTCAGCGTGTGTGTCTGTTACTGAGGTCAGCGTGTGTGTGTTACTGAGGTCACCATGTGTGTGTTACAGAGGTCAGCTTGTGTGGGTGGTACTGAGGTCAGCGTGTGTGTGTTACAGGGGTGAGCGTGTGTGGGTGTTACAGAGGTCAGTGTGTGTGTTATAGAGGTTAGCATGTGTGTGTGTTACAGAGGTCAGCATGTGTGTGTTACAGAGGTCAGCATGTGTTACAGAGGTCAGCATGTGTGTGTGTTACAGAGGTCAGCATGTGTGTGTGTTACTGAGGTCAGCATGTGTGTGTGTGTTACTGAGGTCAGTGTGTGTGTGTGTTACTGAGGTCAGCGTGTGTGTGTGTGTGTGTTACTGAGGTCAGCGTGTGTGTGTGTGTGTTACTGAGGTCAGCGTGTGTGTGTGTGTTACTGAGGTCAGCGTGTGTGTGTGTGTTACTGAGGTCAGCGTGTGTGTGTGTGTGTGTTACTGATGTCAGCATGTGTGTGTGTGTTACTGAGGTCAGCGTGTGTGTGTGTGTTACTGAGGTCAGCGTGTGTGTGTGTGTGTGTTACTGAGGTCAGCGTGTGTGTGTGTGTGTGTTACTGAGGTCAGCATGTGTGTGTGTTATTGAGGTCAGCATGTGTGTGTGTTACAGAGGTCAGCTTGTGTGAGTTTTACTGAAGTCACTGTGTGTTACAGAGGTCAGCTTGTGTGTGTGTTACAGAGGTCAGCGTGTGTGTGTGTTACAGAGGTCAGCGTGTGTGTGTGTGTGTGTGTTACAGATGTGAGCGTATGTGTGTTACAGAGGTCAGCATGTGTTTTATAGAGGTTAGCATGTGTGTGTGTTACAGAGGTCAGCATGTGTGTGTGTATCACAGAGGTCAGCGTGTGTGTGTAACAGCGGTGAGCGTGTGTGTGTGTGTTAGAGGTCAGTGTGTGTGTTATAGAGGTTAGCATGTGTGTCTGTTACAGAGGTCAGCATGTGTGTGTCTGTTACAGAGGTCAGCTTGTGTGTGTTACTGAGGTCAGCATGTGTGTGTCTGTTACAGAGGTCAGCGTGTGTGTGTTACTGAGGTCAGCGTGCGTGTGTGTGTGTGTTACAGAGGTCAGCGTGTGTGTGTTACTGAGTTCAGTGTGTGTGTGTGTTACAGAGGTCAGCATGTGTTTGTGACTGTGTCTGTGTGTGTTACTGAGGTCAGCTGTGTGTGTGTGTGTTACTGAGGTCAGCGTGTGTGTGTTACTGAGGTCTGCGTGTGTGTGTTACTGAGGTCAGCGTGTGTGTGTTACTGAGGTCAGCGTGTGTGTGTTACTGAGGACAGCGTGTGTGTGTGTGTTACTGAGGTCAGCGTGTGTGTGTGTTACTGAGGTCAGCGTGTGTGTGTTAAAGAGGACAGCGTGTGTGTGTGTTACTGAGGTCAGCGTGTGTGTGTTACTGAGGACAGCGTGTGTGTGTGTTACTGAGGTCAGCCTGTGTGTGTCCGTTACAGAGGTCAGCGTGTGTGTGTGTTACAGAGGTCAGCGTGTGTGTGTGTGTTACCGAGGTCAGCTTGTGTGTGTGTGTTACAGAGGTCAGCTTGTGTGTGTGTGTTACAGTGGTCAGTGTGTTTGTGTGTGTTACAGAGGTCAGTGTGTGTGTGATACTGAGGTCAGCGTGTGTGTGCTACTGAGGTCAGCGTGTGTGTGTTATAGAGGTCAGCGTGTGTGTGTGTTACAGAGGTCAGCATGTGTGTGTGTTACAGAGGTCAGCGTGTGCGTGTGTGTGTTACTGAGGTCAGCGTGTGTGTGTGTGTTACAGAGGTCAGCTTGTGTGTGTTACTGAGGTCAGCATGTGTGTGTCTGTTACAGAGGTCAGCGTGTGTGTGTTACTTAGGTCAGCGTGTGTGTGTCTGTGTTACTGAGGTCAGCGTGTGTGTGTGTGTTACAGAGGTCAGCTTGTGTGTGTGTGTTACTTAGGTCAGCGTGTGTGTGTCTGTGTTACTGAGGTCAGCGTGTGTGTCTGTTACTGAGGTCAGCGTGTGTGTGTTACTGAGGTCACCATGTGTGTGTTACAGAGGTCAGCTTGTGTGGGTGGTACTGAGGTCAGCGTGTGTGTGTTACAGGGGTGAGCGTGTGTGGGTGTTACAGAGGTCAGTGTGTGTGTTATAGAGGTTAGCATGTGTGTGTGTTACAGAGGTCAGCATGTGTGTGTTACAGAGGTCAGCATGTGTTACAGAGGTCAGCATGTGTGTGTGTTACAGAGGTCAGCATGTGTGTGTGTTACTGAGGTCAGCATGTGTGTGTGTGTTACTGAGGTCAGTGTGTGTGTGTGTTACTGAGGTCAGCGTGTGTGTGTGTGTGTGTTACTGAGGTCAGCGTGTGTGTGTGTGTGTTACTGAGGTCAGCGTGTGTGTGTGTGTTACTGAGGTCAGCGTGTGTGTGTGTGTTACTGAGGTCAGCGTGTGTGTGTGTGTGTGTTACTGATGTCAGCATGTGTGTGTGTGTTACTGAGGTCAGCGTGTGTGTGTGTGTTACTGAGGTCAGCGTGTGTGTGTGTGTGTGTTACTGAGGTCAGCGTGTGTGTGTGTGTGTTACTGAGGTCAGCGTGTGTGTGTGTGTTACTGAGGTCAGCGTGTGTGTGTTACTGAGGTCAGCGTGTGTGTGTTATAGAGGTCAGCGTGTGTGTGTGTTACAGAGGTCAGCATGTGTGTGTGTTACAGAGGTCAGCGTGTGCGTGTGTGTGTTACAGAGGTCAGCTTGTGTGTGTGTTACTGAGGTCAGCTTGTGTGTGTGTTACTGAGGTCAGCGTGTGTGTGTGTGTTACAGAGGTCAGCTTGTGTGTGTTACTGAGGTCAGCATGTGTGTGTCTGTTACAGAGGTCAGCGTGTGTGTGTTACTTAGGTCAGCGTGTGTGTGTCTGTGTTACTGAGGTCAGCGTGTGTGTCTGTTACTGAGGTCAGCGTGTGTGTGTGTGTTACAGAGGTCAGCTTGTGTGTGTGTGTTACTTAGGTCAGCGTGTGTGTGTGTGTGTTACTGAGGTCAGCGTGTGTGTGTGTGTGTGTTACTGAGGTCAGCGTGTGTGTGTGTGTGTGTTACTGAGGTCAGCATGTGTGTGTGTTATTGAGGTCAGCATGTGTGTGTGTTACAGAGGTCAGCTTGTGTGAGTTTTACTGAAGTCACTGTGTGTTACAGAGGTCAGCTTGTGTGTGTGTTACAGAGGTCAGCGTGTGTGTGTGTTACAGAGGTCAGCGTGTGTGTGTGTGTGTGTGTTACAGATGTGAGCGTATGTGTGTTACAGAGGTCAGCATGTGTTTTATAGAGGTTAGCATGTGTGTGTGTTACAGAGGTCAGCATGTGTGTGTGTATCACAGAGGTCAGCGTGTGTGTGTAACAGCGGTGAGCGTGTGTGTGTGTGTTAGAGGTCAGTGTGTGTGTTATAGAGGTTAGCATGTGTGTCTGTTACAGAGGTCAGCATGTGTGTGTCTGTTACAGAGGTCAGCTTGTGTGTGTTACTGAGGTCAGCATGTGTGTGTCTGTTACAGAGGTCAGCGTGTGTGTGTTACTGAGGTCAGCGTGCGTGTGTGTGTGTGTTACAGAGGTCAGCGTGTGTGTGTTACTGAGTTCAGTGTGTGTGTGTGTTACAGAGGTCAGCATGTGTTTGTGACTGTGTCTGTGTGTGTTACTGAGGTCAGCTGTGTGTGTGTGTGTTACTGAGGTCAGCGTGTGTGTGTTACTGAGGTCTGCGTGTGTGTGTTACTGAGGTCAGCGTGTGTGTGTTACTGAGGTCAGCGTGTGTGTGTTACTGAGGACAGCGTGTGTGTGTGTGTTACTGAGGTCAGCGTGTGTGTGTGTTACTGAGGTCAGCGTGTGTGTGTTAAAGAGGACAGCGTGTGTGTGTGTTACTGAGGTCAGCGTGTGTGTGTTACTGAGGACAGCGTGTGTGTGTGTTACTGAGGTCAGCCTGTGTGTGTCCGTTACAGAGGTCAGCGTGTGTGTGTGTTACAGAGGTCAGCGTGTGTGTGTGTGTTACCGAGGTCAGCTTGTGTGTGTGTGTTACAGAGGTCAGCTTGTGTGTGTGTGTTACAGTGGTCAGTGTGTTTGTGTGTGTTACAGAGGTCAGTGTGTGTGTGATACTGAGGTCAGCGTGTGTGTGCTACTGAGGTCAGCGTGTGTGTGTTATAGAGGTCAGCGTGTGTGTGTGTTACAGAGGTCAGCATGTGTGTGTGTTACAGAGGTCAGCGTGTGCGTGTGTGTGTTACAGAGGTCAGCTTGTGTGTGTGTTACTGAGGTCAGCTTGTGTGTGTGTTACTGAGGTCAGCGTGTGTGTGTGTGTTACAGAGGTCAGCTTGTGTGTGTTACTGAGGTCAGCATGTGTGTGTCTGTTACTGAGGACAGCGTGTGTGTGTGTGTTACAGAGGTCAGCTTGTGTGTGTGTGTTACAGTGGTCAGTGTGTTTGTGTGTGTTACAGAGGTCAGTGTGTGTGTGATACTGAGGTCAGCGTGTGTGTGCTACTGAGGTCAGCGTGTGTGTGTTATAGAGGTCAGCGTGTGTGTGTGTTACAGAGGTCAGCATGTGTGTGTGTTACAGAGGTCAGCGTGTGCGTGTGTGTGTTACAGAGGTCAGCTTGTGTGTGTGTTACTGAGGTCAGCTTGTGTGTGTGTTACTGAGGTCAGCGTGTGTGTGTGTGTTACAGAGGTCAGCTTGTGTGTGTTACTGAGGTCAGCATGTGTGTGTCTGTTACAGAGGTCAGCGTGTGTGTGTTACTTAGGTCAGCGTGTGTGTGTCTGTGTTACTGAGGTCAGCGTGTGTGTGTGTGTTACAGAGGTCAGCTTGTGTGTGTGTGTTACTTAGGTCAGCGTGTGTGTGTCTGTGTTACTGAGGTCAGCGTGTGTGTCTGTTACTGAGGTCAGCGTGTGTGTGTTACTGAGGTCACCATGTGTGTGTTACAGAGGTCAGCTTGTGTGGGTGGTACTGAGGTCAGCGTGTGTGTGTTACAGGGGTGAGCGTGTGTGGGTGTTACAGAGGTCAGTGTGTGTGTTATAGAGGTTAGCATGTGTGTGTGTTACAGAGGTCAGCATGTGTGTGTTACAGAGGTCAGCATGTGTTACAGAGGTCAGCATGTGTGTGTGTTACAGAGGTCAGCATGTGTGTGTGTTACTGAGGTCAGCATGTGTGTGTGTGTTACTGAGGTCAGTGTGTGTGTGTGTTACTGAGGTCAGCGTGTGTGTGTGTGTGTGTTACTGAGGTCAGCGTGTGTGTGTGTGTGTTACTGAGGTCAGCGTGTGTGTGTGTGTTACTGAGGTCAGCGTGTGTGTGTGTGTTACTGAGGTCAGCGTGTGTGTGTGTGTGTGTTACTGATGTCAGCATGTGTGTGTGTGTTACTGAGGTCAGCGTGTGTGTGTGTGTTACTGAGGTCAGCGTGTGTGTGTGTGTGTGTTACTGAGGTCAGCGTGTGTGTGTGTGTGTTACTGAGGTCAGCGTGTGTGTGTGTGTTACTGAGGTCAGCGTGTGTGTGTTACTGAGGTCAGCGTGTGTGTGTTATAGAGGTCAGCGTGTGTGTGTGTTACAGAGGTCAGCATGTGTGTGTGTTACAGAGGTCAGCGTGTGCGTGTGTGTGTTACAGAGGTCAGCTTGTGTGTGTGTTACTGAGGTCAGCTTGTGTGTGTGTTACTGAGGTCAGCGTGTGTGTGTGTGTTACAGAGGTCAGCTTGTGTGTGTTACTGAGGTCAGCATGTGTGTGTCTGTTACAGAGGTCAGCGTGTGTGTGTTACTTAGGTCAGCGTGTGTGTGTCTGTGTTACTGAGGTCAGCGTGTGTGTCTGTTACTGAGGTCAGCGTGTGTGTGTGTGTTACAGAGGTCAGCTTGTGTGTGTGTGTTACTTAGGTCAGCGTGTGTGTGTCTGTGTTACTGAGGTCAGCGTGTGTGTCTGTTACTGAGGTCACCATGTGTGTGTTACAGAGGTCAGCTTGTGTGGGTGGTACTGAGGTCAGCGTGTGTGTGTTACAGGGGTGAGCGTGTGTGGGTGTTACAGAGGTCAGTGTGTGTGTTATAGAGGTTAGCATGTGTGTGTGTTACAGAGGTCAGCATGTGTGTGTTACAGAGGTCAGCATGTGTTACAGAGGTCAGCATGTGTGTGTGTTACAGAGGTCAGCATGTGTGTGTGTTACTGAGGTCAGCATGTGTGTGTGTGTTACTGAGGTCAGTGTGTGTGTGTGTTACTGAGGTCAGCGTGTGTGTGTGTGTGTGTTACTGAGGTCAGCGTGTGTGTGTGTGTGTTACTGAGGTCAGCGTGTGTGTGTGTGTGTTACTGAGGTCAGCGTGTGTGTGTGTGTTACTGAGGTCAGCGTGTGTGTGTGTGTTACTGAGGTCAGCGTGTGTGTGTGTGTGTGTTACTGATGTCAGCATGTGTGTGTGTGTTACTGAGGTCAGCGTGTGTGTGTGTGTTACTGAGGTCAGCGTGTGTGTGTGTGTTACTGAGGTCAGCGTGTGTGTGTGTGTTACTGAGGTCAGCGTGTGTGTGTGTGTTACTGAGGTCAGCGTGTGTGTGTGTTACTGAGGTCATCGTGTGTGTGTGTGTTACTGAGGTGAGCGTGTGTGTGTGTGTGTGTGTTACTGAGGCGAGCATGTGTGTGTGTGTTACAGAGGTCAGCGTGTGTGTATTACTGAGGTCAGCCTGTGTATGCTTCTGAGGTCAGCCTGTATGTGCTACTGAGGTCAGCGTGTGTGTGCTACTGAGGTCAGCGTGTGTGTTATAGACGTCAGCATGTGTGTGTGTGTTACAGAGATCAGTGTGTGTGTGTATTACAGTGGTCAGCATTTGTGTGTGTTACAGAGGTCAGCATGTGTGTGTGTTACAGAGGTCAGCATGTGTGTGTGTTATTGAGGTCAGCATGTGTGTGTGTTACAGACATCAGTGTGTGTGGGTGTTACAGAGGTCAGCTTGTGTGGGTTTTACTGAGGTCACTGTGTGTTACAGAGGTCAGCTTGTGTGTGTGTTACAGAGGTCAGCTTGTGTGTGTGTTACAGATGTGAGCGTATGTGTTACAGAGGTCAGTGTGTGTTTTATAGAGGTTAGCATGTGTGTGTGTTACAGAGGTCAGCATGTGTGCGTGTCTGTGTGTGTGTGTGTTTATGTGTTACTGAGGTCAGACTGTGTGCGCTACTGAGGTCAGCGTGTGTGCTACTGAGGTCAGCATGTGTGTTATTGAGGTCCGTGTGTGTGTTACAGAGGTCAGCGTGTGGGTGTATTACAGTGGTCAGCGTGTGTGTGTATGTAACAGGGGTGAGCGTGTGTGTGTGTGTTAGAGGTCAGTGTGTGTGTGTCTGTTACAGAGGTCAGCTTGTGTGTGTTACAGAGGTCAGCGTGTGTGTGTCTGTTACAGAGGTCAGCGTGTGTGTGTCTGTTACAGAGGTCAGCGTGTGTGTGTTACTGAGGTCAGCGTGCGTGTGTGTGTGTTACAGAGGTCAGCGTGTGTGTGTTACGGAGGTCAGCGTGTGTGTGTTACTGAGGTCAGCGTGTGTGTTTGTTCCTGAGGTCAGCGTGTGTGTGTGTGTTACAGAGGTCAGCGTGTGTGTTATAGAGGTTAGCATGTGTGTGTGTTACTGAGGTCAGCGAGTGTGTGTGTGTGTATTACTGAGGTCAGCCTGTTTGTGCTACTGAGGTCAGCGTGTGTGTGTGTGTGTTACTGAGGTCAGCGTGTGTGTGTTACTTAGGTCAGCGTGTGTGTGTGTTACTGAGGTCAGCGTGTGTGTGTTACTGAGGTCAGCATGTGTGTGTGTGTTACTGAGGTCAGGGTGTGTGTGTGTTACAGAGGTCAGCGTGTGTGTGTGTTACAGAGGTCAGCTTGTGTGTGTCTGTTACAGAGGTCAGCGTGTGTGTGTGTTACAGAGGTCAGCATGTATGTATTACAGAGGTAAGTGTGTGTGTGTCGTACTGAGGTCAGCGTGTGTGTGTCGTACTGAGGTCAGCATGTGTGTGTTACAGAGGTCAGCGTGTGTGTATGTGACAGAGGTTAGCATGTGTGTGTATTGCAGTTGTCAGCGTGTGTGTGTGTTACGGAGGTCAGCGTGTGTGTTTGTTACAGAGGTCAGCGTATGTGTGTGTTAGAGGTCAGCGTGTGTGTGTTACAGAGGTCAGCGTGTGTGTGTTACAGAGGTCAGCATGTGTGTGTGTTACAGAGGTCAGCCTGTGTGTGTGTGTGTGTGTGTGTGTGTGTGTGTTAGTTACTGAGGTCAGCGTGTGTGTGTGTGTGTGTTACTGAGGTCAGCGTGTGTGTTACAGAGGATAGCATGTGTGTGTGTTGCAGAGGTCAGCATGTGTCTGTGTGTTTGTTACTGAGGTCAGCGTGTGTGTGTGTGTGTGTGTGTGTGTGTGTTACTGAGGTCAGCGTGTGTGTGTGTTACTGAGGTCAGCGTGTGTGTGTGTGTGTGTGTGTGTGTTACTGAGGTCAGCGTGTGTGTGTGTTACTGAGGTCAGCGTGTGTGTGTGTGTGTGTGTGTGTGTTACTGAGGTCAGCGTGTGTGTGTGTGTGTGTGTTACTGAGGTCAGCGTGTGTGTGTGTGTGTGTTACTGAGGTCAGCGTGTGTGTGTTACTGAGGTCAGTGTGTGTGTGTGTTACTGAGGTCAGCGTGTGTGTGTTACTGAGGTCATCGTGTGTGTGTGTGTTACTGAGGTGAGCATGTGTGTGTGTGTGTTACAGAGGTCAGCGTGTGTGTATTACTGAGGTCAGCCTGTGTGTGCTACTGAGGTCAGCGTGTGTGTGCTACTGAGGTCAGCCTGTATGTGCTACTGAGGTCAGCGTGTGTGTGTTATTGAGGTCAGCGTGTGTGTGTTATTGAGGTCAGCGAGTGTGTATTACAGTGGTCAGCGTGTGTGTGTGTGTTACAGAGATCAGTGTGTGTGTGTATTACAGAGGTCAGCGTGTGTGTGTGTGTTACTGAGGTCAGTGTGTGTGTGTTACTGAGGTCAGTGTGTGTGTGTTACAGGGGTCAGCGTGTGTGTGTTACAGAGGTCAGCGTATGTATGTTACAGAGGTCAGCATGTGTTTGTGTCTGTTTGTGTGTGTGTGTGTTACAGAGAGCAGCGTGTGTGTGTGTTACAGAGATCAGCGTGTGTGTGTGTTACAGAGATCAGCGTGTGTGTGTGTTACAGAGGTCAGCATGTGTGTGTGTTATTGAGGTCAGCATGTGTGTGTGTTACAGACATCAGTGTGTGTGGGTGTTACAGAGGTCAGCTTGTGTGAGTTTTACTGAAGTCACTGTGTGTTACAGAGGTCAGCTTGTGTGTGTGTTACAGAGGTCAGCGTGTGTGTGTGTGTGTGTGTGTTACAGATGTGAGCGTATGTGTGTTACAGAGGTCAGCATGTGTTTTATAGAGGTTAGCATGTGTGTGTGTTACAGAGGTCAGCATGTGTGTGTGTATCACAGAGGTCAGCGTGTGTGTGTAACAGCGGTGAGCGTGTGTGTGTGTGTGTGTTAGAGGTCAGTGTGTGTGTTATAGAGGTTAGCATGTGTGTCTGTTACAGAGGTCAGCATGTGTGTGTCTGTTACAGAGGTCAGCTTGTGTGTGTTACTGAGGTCAGCATGTGTGTGTCTGTTACAGAGGTCAGCGTGTGTGTGTTACTGAGGTCAGCGTGCGTGTGTGTGTGTGTTACAGAGGTCAGCGTGTGTGTGTTACTGAGTTCAGTGTGTGTGTGTGTTACAGAGGTCAGCATGTGTTTGTGACTGTGTCTGTGTGTGTTACTGAGGTCAGCTGTGTGTGTGTGTTACTGAGGTCAGCGTGTGTGTGTTACTGAGGTCTGCGTGTGTGTGTTACTGAGGTCAGCGTGTGTGTGTTACTGAGGACAGCGTGTGTGTGTGTTACTGAGGTCAGCCTGTGTGTGTCCGTTACAGAGGTCAGCGTGTGTGTGTGTGTTACCGAGGTCAGCTTGTGTGTGTGTGTTACAGAGGTCAGCTTGTGTGTGTGTGTTACAGTGGTCAGTGTGTTTGTGTGTGTTACAGAGGTCAGTGTGTGTGTGATACTGAGGTCAGCGTGTGTGTGCTACTGAGGTCAGCGTGTGTGTGTTATAGAGGTCAGCGTGTGTGTGTGTTACAGAGGTCAGCATGTGTGTGTGTTACAGAGGTCAGCGTGTGCGTGTGTGTGTTACAGAGGTCAGCTTGTGTGTGTGTTACTGAGGTCAGCGTGTGTGTGTGTGTTACAGAGGTCAGCTTGTGTGTGTGTGTTACTTAGGTCAGCGTGTGTGTGTCTGTGTTACTGAGGTCAGCGTGTGTGTCTGTTACTGAGGTCAGCGTGTGTGTGTGTGTTACAGAGGTCAGCTTGTGTGTGTGTGTTACTTAGGTCAGCGTGTGTGTGTCTGTGTTACTGAGGTCAGCGTGTGTGTCTGTTACTGAGGTCAGCGTGTGTGTGTTACTGAGGTCACCATGTGTGTGTTACAGAGGTCAGCTTGTGTGGGTGGTACTGAGGTCAGCGTGTGTGTGTTACAGGGGTGAGCGTGTGTGGGTGTTACAGAGGTCAGTGTGTGTGTTATAGAGGTTAGCATGTGTGTGTGTTACAGAGGTCAGCATGTGTGTGTGTTACAGAGGTCAGCATGTGTGTGTGTTACAGAGGTCAGCATGTGTGTGTGTTACAGAGGTCAGCATGTGTGTGTGTTACTGAGGTCAGCATGTGTGTGTGTGTTACTGAGGTCAGTGTGTGTGTGTGTTACTGAGGTCAGCGTGTGTGTGTGTGTGTGTGTTACTGAGGTCAGCGTGTGTGTGTGTGTGTTACTGAGGTCAGCGTGTGTGTGTGTATGTTACTGAGGTCAGCGTGTGTGTGTGTGTTACTGAGGTCAGCGTGTGTGTGTGTGTGTTACTGAGGTCAGCGTGTGTGTGTGTGTGTTACTGAGGTCAGCGTGTGTGTGTGTGTGTGTGTGTGTGTTACTGATGTCAGCGTGTGTGTGTGTGTTACTGAGGTCAGCGTGTGTGTGTGTGTGTTACTGAGGTCAGCGTGTGTGTGTGTGTTACTGAGGTCAGCGTGTGTGTGTGTGTTACTGAGGTCAGCGTGTGTGTGTGTGTTACTGAGGTCAGCGTGTGTGTGTGTGTGTGTGTGTGTGTGTGTTACTGATGTCAGCGTGTGTGTTACAGAGGATAGCATGTGTGTATATTACTGAGGTCAGCGTGTGTGTGTGTGTGTGTGTGTTACTGAGGTCAGCGTGTGTGTTTGTTACTGAGGTCAGCGTGTGTGGGTGTTACTGAGGTCAGCGTGTGTGGGTGTTACTGAGGTCAGCGTGTGTGGGTGTTACTGAGGTCAGCGTGTGTGTGTTACTGAGGTCATCGTGTGTGTGTGTGTGTGTTACAGAGGTCAGCTTGTGTGTGTGTGTTACAGAGGTCAGCTTGTGTGTATTACTGAGGTCAGCCTGTGTGTGCTTCTGAGGTCAGCCTGTATGTGCTACTGAGGTCAGCGTGTGTGTGCTACTGAGGTCAGCGTGTGTGTTATAGAGGTCAGCATGTGTGTGTGTGTTACAGAGATCAGTGTGTGTGTGTATTACAGTGGTCAGCATGTGTGTGTGTTACAGAGGTCAGCGTGTGTGTGTTACAGAGGTCAGCGTGTGTGTGTTACAGGGGTCAGCGTGTGTGTGTTACAGAGGTCAGCATGTGTTTGTGTCTGTTTGTGTGTGTGTGTGTTACTGAGGTCAGCATGTGTGTGTGTTACAGACATCAGTGTGTGTGGGTGTTACAGAGGTCAGCTTGTGTGGGTTTTACTGAGGTCACTGTGTGTTACAGAGGTCAGCTTGTGTGTGTGTTACAGAGGTCAGCGTGTGTGTGTGTGTTACAGATGTGAGTGTATGTGTGTTACAGAGGTCAGCGTGTGTTTTATAGAGGTTAGCATGTGTGTGTGTTACAGAGGTCAGCATGTGTGCGTGTCTGTGTGTGTGTGTGTGTGTGTGTTACTGAGATCAGACTGTGTGCGCTACTGAGGTCAGCGTGTGTGCTACTGAGGTCAGCATGTGTGTTATTGAGGTCCATGTGTGTGTTACAGAGGTCAGCGTGTGGGTGTATTACAGTGGTCAGCGTGTGTGTGTGTATCACAGAGGTCAGCGTGTGTGTGTAACAGGGGTGAGCGTGTGTGTGTGTGTTAGAGGTCAGTGTGTGTGTGTCTGTTACAGAGGTCAGCTTGTGTGTGTTACAGAGGTCAGCGTGTGTGTGTCTGTTACAGAGGTCAGCTTGTGTGTGTTACTGAGGTCAGCGTGTGTGTGTCTGTTACAGAGGTCAGCGTGTGTGTGTTACTGAGGTCAGCGTGCGTGTGTGTGTGTGTTACAGAGGTCAGCTTGTGTGTGTTACTGAGTTCAGTGTGTGTGTGTGTTACAGAGGTCAGCTTGTGTGTGTTACTGAGGTCAGCGTGTGTGTGTCTGTTACAGAGGTCAGCGTGTGTGTGTTACTGAGGTCAGCGTGCGTGTGTGTGTCTGTTACAGAGGTCAGCTTGTGTGTGTTACTGAGTTCAGTGTGTGTGTGTGTTACTGAGGTCAGCGTGTGTGTGTCTGTTACAGAGGTCAGCGTGTGTGTGTTACTGAGGTCAGCGTGCGTGTGTGTGTGTGTTACAGAGGTCAGCTTGTGTGTGTTACTGAGTTCAGTGTGTGTGTGTGTTACGGAGGTCAGCGTGTGTGTGTTACGGAGGTCAGCGTGTGTGTGTTTGTTCCTGAGGTCAGCGTGTGTGTGTGTTACAGAGGTCAGCATGTATGTATTACAGAGGTAAGTGTGTGTGTGCCGTACTGAGGTCAGCGTGTGTGTGTCGTACTGAGGTCAGCGTGTGTGTTTGTTACAGAGGTCAGCGTATGTGTGTGTTACAGAGGTCAGCGTATGTGTGTGTTACAGAGGTCAGCGTGTGTGTGTGTGTTACAGAGCTCAGCTTGTGTGTGTCTGTTACAGAGGTCAGCTTGTGTGTGTGTTACAGAGGTCAGTTTGTGTGTGTTACAGGGGTCAGCGTGTGTGTGTTACAGAGGTCAGTGTATGTATGTTACAGAGGTCAGCATGTGTTTGTGTCTGTTTGTGTGTGTGTGTGTTACAGAGAGCAGCGTGTGTGTGTGTTACAGAGATCAGCGTGTGTGTGTTATTGAGGTCAGCATGTGTGTGTGTTACAGAGGTCAGCTTGTGTGAGTTTTACTGAAGTCACTGTGTGTTACAGAGGTCAGCTTGTGTGTGTGTTACAGAGGTCAGCGTGTGTGTGTGTGTGTGTGTTACAGATGTGAGCGTATGTGTGTTACAGAGGTCAGCATGTGTTTTATAGAGGTTAGCATGTGTGTGTGTTACAGAGGTCAGCATGTGTGTGTGTATCACAGAGGTCAGCGTGTGTGTGTAACAGCGGTGAGCGTGTGTGTGTGTGTGTGTGTTAGAGGTCAGCGTGTGTGTGTTACAGAGGTCAGCGTGTGTGTGTTACAGAGGTCAGCATGTGTGTGTGTTACAGAGGTCAGCCTGTGTGTGTGTGTGTGTGTGTGTGTGTGTGTTAGTTACTGAGGTCAGCGTGTGTGTGTGTGTGTGTTACTGAGGTCAGCGTGTGTGTTACAGAGGATAGCATGTGTGTGTGTTACAGAGGTCAGCATGTGTCTGTGTGTGTGTGTTACTGAGGTCAGCGTGTGTGTGTGTGTGTGTGTGTGTGTTACTGAGGTCAGCGTGTGTGTGTGTGTGTGTTACTGAGGTCAGCGTGTGTGTGTGTGTGTGTGTGTGTGTGTGTGTTACTGAGGTCAGCGTGTGTGTGTTACTGAGGTCAGTGTGTGTGTGTGTTACTGAGGTCAGCGTGTCTGTGTTACTGAGGTCATCGTGTGTGTGTGTGTTACTGAGGTGAGCATGTGTGTGTGTGTGTTACAGAGGTCAGCGTGTGTGTATTACTGAGGTCAGCCTGTGTGTGCTACTGAGGTCAGCGTGTGTGTGCTACTGAGGTCAGCCTGTATGTGCTACTGAGGTCAGCGTGTGTGTGTTATTGAGGTCAGCGAGTGTGTATTACAGTGGTCAGCGTGTGTGTGTGTGTTACAGAGATCAGTGTGTGTGTGTATTACAGAGGTCAGCGTGTGTGTGTGTGTTACTGAGGTCAGTGTGTGTGTGTTACTGAGGTCAGTGTGTGTGTGTTACAGGGGTCAGCGTGTGTGTGTTACAGAGGTCAGCGTATGTATGTTACAGAGGTCAGCATGTGTTTGTGTCTGTTTGTGTGTGTGTGTGTTACAGAGAGCAGCGTGTGTGTGTGTTACAGAGATCAGCGTGTGTGTGTGTTACAGAGATCAGCGTGTGTGTGTGTTACAGAGGTCAGCATGTGTGTGTGTTATTGAGGTCAGCATGTGTGTGTGTTACAGACATCAGTGTGTGTGGGTGTTACAGAGGTCAGCTTGTGTGAGTTTTACTGAAGTCACTGTGTGTTACAGAGGTCAGCTTGTGTGTGTGTTACAGAGGTCAGCGTGTGTGTGTGTGTGTGTGTGTGTTACAGATGTGAGCGTATGTGTGTTACAGAGGTCAGCATGTGTTTTATAGAGGTTAGCATGTGTGTGTGTTACAGAGGTCAGCATGTGTGTGTGTATCACAGAGGTCAGCGTGTGTGTGTAACAGCGGTGAGCGTGTGTGTGTGTGTGTGTTAGAGGTCAGTGTGTGTGTTATAGAGGTTAGCATGTGTGTCTGTTACAGAGGTCAGCATGTGTGTGTCTGTTACAGAGGTCAGCTTGTGTGTGTTACTGAGGTCAGCATGTGTGTGTTACTGAGTTCAGTGTGTGTGTGTGTTACAGAGGTCAGCATGTGTTTGTGACTGTGTCTGTGTGTGTTACTGAGCTCAGCTGTGTGTGTGTGTTACTGAGGTCAGCGTGTGTGTGTTACTGAGGTCTGCGTGTGTGTGTTACTGAGGTCAGCGTGCGTGTGTGTGTGTGTTACAGAGGTCAGCGTGTGTGTGTTACTGAGTTCAGTGTGTGTGTGTGTTACAGAGGTCAGCATGTGTTTGTGACTGTGTCTGTGTGTGTTACTGAGGTCAGCTGTGTGTGTGTGTTACTGAGGTCAGCGTGTGTGTGTTACTGAGGTCTGCGTGTGTGTGTTACTGAGGTCAGCGTGTGTGTGTTACTGAGGTCAGCGTGTGTGTGTTACTGAGGACAGCGTGTGTGTGTGTTACTGAGGTCAGCGTGTGTGTGTTACTGAGGACAGCGTGTGTGTGTGTTACTGAGGTCAGCGTGTGTGTGTTACTGAGGACAGCGTGTGTGTGTGTTACTGAGGTCAGCCTGTGTGTGTCCGTTACAGAGGTCAGCGTGTGTGTGTGTTACAGAGGTCAGCGTGTGTGTGTGTGTTACCGAGGTCAGCTTGTGTGTGTGTGTAACAGAGGTCAGCTTGTGTGTGTGTGTTACAGTGGTCAGTGTGTTTGTGTGTGTTACAGAGGTCAGTGTGTGTGTGATACTGAGGTCAGCGTGTGTGTGATACTGAGGTCAGCGTGTGTGTGCTACTGAGGTCAGCGTGTGTGTGTTATAGAGGTCAGCGTGTGTGTGTGTTACAGAGGTCAGCATGTGTGTGTGTTACAGAGGTCAGCGTGTGCGTGTGTGTGTTACAGAGGTCAGCTTGTGTGTGTGTTACTGAGGTCAGCTTGTGTGTGTGTTACTGAGGTCAGCTTGTGTGTGTGTTACTGAGGTCAGCGTGTGTGTGTGTGTTACAGAGGTCAGCTTGTGTGTGTGTGTTACTTAGGTCAGCGTGTGTGTGTCTGTGTTACTGAGGTCAGCGTGTGTGTCTGTTACAGAGGTCAGCTTGTGTGTGTGTGTTACTTAGGTCAGCGTGTGTGTGTCTGTGTTACTGAGGTCAGCGTGTGTGTCTGTTACTGAGGTCAGCGTGTGTGTGTTACTGAGGTCACCATGTGTGTGTTACAGAGGTCAGCTTGTGTGGGTGGTACTGAGGTCAGCGTGTGTGTGTTACAGGGGTGAGCGTGTGTGGGTGTTACAGAGGTCAGTGTGTGTGTTATAGAGGTTAGCATGTGTGTGTGTTACAGAGGTCAGCATGTGTGTGTGTTACAGAGGTCAGCATGTGTGTGTGTTACAGAGGTCAGCATGTGTGTGTCTTACAGAGGTCAGCATGTGTGTGTGTTACTGAGGTCAGCATGTGTGTGTGTGTTACTGAGGTCAGTGTGTGTGTGTGTTACTGAGGTCAGCGTGTGTGTGTGTGTGTGTGTGTGTGTGTGTTACTGAGGTCAGTGTGTGTGTGTGTGTGTTACTGAGGTCAGCGTGTGTGTGTGTATGTTACTGAGGTCAGCGTGTGTGTGTGTGTTACTGAGGTCAGCGTGTGTGTGTGTGTTACTGAGGTCAGCGTGTGTGTGTGTGTGTGTGTGTGTGTGTGTGTTACTGATGTCAGCGTGTGTGTGTGTGTTACTGAGGTCAGCGTGTGTGTGTGTGTGTTACTGAGGTCAGCGTGTGTGTGTGTGTTACTGAGGTCAGCGTGTGTGTGTGTGTTACTGAGGTCAGCGTGTGTGTGTGTGTGTGTGTGTGTGTGTGTTACTGATGTCAGCGTGTGTGTTACAGAGGATAGCATGTGTGTATATTACTGAGGTCAGCGTGTGTGTGTGTGTGTTACTGAGGTCAGCGTGTGTGTTTGTTACTGAGGTCAGCGTGTGTGGGTGTTACTGAGGTCAGCGTGTGTGGGTGTTACTGAGGTCAGCGTGTGTGTGTTACTGAGGTCATCGTGTGTGTGTGTGTGTGTTACTGACGTGAGCATGTGTGTGTTACAGAGGTCAGCTTATGTGTGTGTGTTACAGAGGTCAGCTTGTGTGTATTACTGAGGTCAGCCTGTGTGTGCTTCTGAGGTCAGCCTGTATGTGCTACTGAGGTCAGCGTGTGTGTGCTACTGAGGTCAGCGTGTGTGTTATAGAGGTCAGCATGTGTGTGTGTGTTACAGAGATCAGTGTGTGTGTGTATTACAGTGGTCAGCATGTGTGTGTGTTACAGAGGTCAGCGTGTGTGTGTTACAGAGGTCAGCGTGTGTGTGTTACAGGGGTCAGCGTGTGTGTGTTACAGAGGTCAGCATGTGTTTGTGTCTGTTTGTGTGTGTGTGTGTTACTGAGGTCAGCATGTGTGTGTGTTACAGACATCAGTGTGTGTGGGTGTTACAGAGGTCAGCTTGTGTGGGTTTTACTGAGGTCACTGTGTGTTACAGAGGTCAGCTTGTGTGTGTGTTACAGAGGTCAGCGTGTGTGTGTGTGTTACAGATGTGAGTGTATGTGTGTTACAGAGGTCAGCGTGTGTTTTATAGAGGTTAGCATGTGTGTGTGTTACAGAGGTCAGCATGTGTGCGTGTCTGTGTGTGTGTGTGTGTGTGTGTGTGTGTTACTGAGATCAGACTGTGTGCGCTACTGAGGTCAGCGTGTGTGCTACTGAGGTCAGCATGTGTGTTATTGAGGTCCATGTGTGTGTTACAGAGGTCAGCGTGTGGGTGTATTACAGTGGTCAGCGTGTGTGTGTGTATCACAGAGGTCAGCGTGTGTGTGTAACAGGGGTGAGCGTGTGTGTGTGTGTTAGAGGTCAGTGTGTGTGTGTCTGTTACAGAGGTCAGCTTGTGTGTGTTACAGAGGTCAGCGTGTGTGTGTCTGTTACAGAGGTCAGCTTGTGTGTGTTACTGAGGTCAGCGTGTGTGTGTCTGTTACAGAGGTCAGCGTGTGTGTGTTACTGAGGTCAGCGTGCGTGTGTGTGTGTGTTACAGAGGTCAGCTTGTGTGTGTTACTGAGTTCAGTGTGTGTGTGTGTTACGGAGGTCAGCGTGTGTGTGTTACGGAGGTCAGCGTGTGTGTGTTTGTTCCTGAGGTCAGCGTGTGTGTGTGTTACAGAGGTCAGCATGTATGTATTACAGAGGTAAGTGTGTGTGTGCCGTACTGAGGTCAGCGTGTGTGTGTCGTACTGAGGTCAGCGTGTGTGTGTCGTACTGAGGTCAGCGTGTGTGTGTTACAGAGGTCAGCATGTGTGTTTGTTACAGAGGTCAGCGTATGTGTGTGTTACAGAGGTCAGCGTATGTGTGTGTTACAGAGGTCAGCGTGTGTGTGTGTGTTACAGAGGTCAGCTTGTGTGTGTCTGTTACAGAGGTCAGCTTGTGTGTGTGTTACTGAGGTCAGCGTGTGAGTTACAGAGGTCAGCATGTGTGTTGCAGAGGTCAGCATGTGTGTGTGTGTTACAGAGGTCAGCGTGTGTGTGTTACAGAGGTCCGCGTGTGTGTGTTACAGAGGTCAGCTTGTGTGGGTGTTACTGAGGTCACCGTGTGTGTGTTACAGAGGTCAGCTTGTGTGTGTTACAGAGGTCAGCATGTGTGTGTGTTACAGAGATCAGCGTGTGTGTATGTGTTTCGGAAGTCAGCGTGTGGGTGTGCGTTACATAGGTCAGCGTGTGAGTGTGTTACAGAGGTCAGCATGTGTGTGTGTGTTACTGAGGTCAGCGTGTGTGTGTTACTTAGGTCAGCATGCATGTGTTACAGGGGTCAGCATGTGTGTGTGTGTTACTGAGGTCAGCGTGTGTGTGTGTGTTACTGAGGTCAGCATGTGTGTGTGTGTTACTGAGGTCAGCGTGTGTGTGTTACTTAGGTCAGCATGCATGTGTTACAGATGTCAGCATGTGTGTGTGTGTTACTGAGGTCAGCGTGTGTGTGTGTGTTACAGAGGTCAGCTTGTGTGTGTTACAGAGGTCAGCGTGTGTGTGTGTTACAGAGATCAGCGTGTGTGTGTGTTACAGAGGTCAGCGTGTGTGTGCGTGTTACTGAGGTCAGCGTGTGTGTGTTACTTAGGTCAGCGTATGTGTGTTACTGAGGTCAGCCTGTGAGTGCTACTGAGGTCAGCCTGTGTATTATAGAGGTCAGCGTGCGTGTGTGTGTTACAGAGATCAGTGTGTGTGTGTATTACAGTGGTCAGCGTGTGTGTGTGTATTACAGAGGTCAGCGTGTGTGTGTTACATGGGTTAGCGTGCATGTGTTACACGGGTCAGCGTGGGTGTTACTGAGGTCAGCGTGTGTGTGTGCGTGTTAGTTACTGAGGTCAGCGTGTGTGTGTGTTACAGACATCAGTGTGTGTTACAGACATCAGTGTGTTTGGGTGTTACTGAGGTCACCATGTGTGTGTTACAGAGGTCAGCTTTGTGTGTTACAGAGGTCAGGTTGTGTGTATGTTACTGAGGTCAGCGTGTGTGTGTTACTGAGGTCAGCGTGTGTGTGTGTGTGTGTGTGTATTACTGAGGTCAGCCTGTGTGTGCTACTGAGGTCAGCGTGTGTGTGTGTGTGTGTGTGTGTGCATGTTCCTGAGGTCAGCTGAGTGTGTGTGTGTGTGTGTGTATTACTGAGGTCAGCTGTGTGTATGTGTGTTACGGAGGTCAGCGTGTGTGTGTGTGTTAGAGGTCAGCGTGTGTGTGTGTTACTGAGGTCAGCGTGTGTGTGTGTGTTACAGAGGTCAGCGTCTGTGTGTGTTACAGAGGTCAGCATGTGTTTGTGTCTGTGTGTGTGTGTGTATTAGAGGTCAGCTGTGTGTGTGTGTCTTACAGAGGTCAGCGTGTGTGTGTGTGTGTTACAGAGATAAGTGTGTGTGTGTATTACAGTGGTCAGCGTGTGTCTGTGTGTTACTGAGGTCAGCGTGTGTGTCTGTTACTGAGGTCAGCGTGTGTGTGTGTGTTACAGAGGTCAGCTTGTGTGTGTGTGTTACTTAGGTCAGCGTGTGTGTGTCTGTGTTACTGAGGTCAGCGTGTGTGTCTGTTACTGAGGTCAGCGTGTGTGTGTGTGTTACAGATGTGAGTGTATGTGTGTTACAGAGGTCAGCGTGTGTTTTATAGAGGTTAGCATGTGTGTGTGTTACAGAGGTCAGCATGTGTGCGTGTCTGTGTGTGTGTGTGTGTGTGTGTGTTACTGAGATCAGACTGTGTGCGCTACTGAGGTCAGCGTGTGTGCTACTGAGGTCAGCATGTGTGTTATTGAGGTCCATGTGTGTGTTACAGAGGTCAGCGTGTGGGTGTATTACAGTGGTCAGCGTGTGTGTGTGTATCACAGAGGTCAGCGTGTGTGTGTAACAGGGGTGAGCGTGTGTGTGTGTGTTAGAGGTCAGTGTGTGTGTGTCTGTTACAGAGGTCAGCTTGTGTGTGTTACAGAGGTCAGCGTGTGTGTATGTGACAGAGGTTAGCATGTGTGTGTATTGCAGTTGTCAGCGTGTGTGTGTGTTACGGAGGTCAGCGTGTGTGTTTGTTACAGAGGTCAGCGTATGTGTGTGTTAGAGGTCAGCGTGTGTGTGTTACAGAAGTCAGCATGTGTGTGTGTTACAGAGGTCAGCCTGTGTGTGTGTGTGTGTGTGTGTGTTAGTTACTGAGGTCAGCGTGTGTGTGTGTGTGTGTTACTGAGGTCAGCGTGTGTGTTACAGAGGATAGCATGTGTGTGTGTTACTGAGGTCAGCATGTGTCTGTGTCTGTGTGTGTGTGTGTTACTGAGGTCAGCGTGTGTGTGTGTGTGTGTGTGTGTGTGTTACTGAGGTCAGCGTGTGTGTGTGTGTGTTACTGAGGTCAGCGTGTGTGTGTGTGTTACTGAGGTCAGCGTGTGTGTGTTACTGAGGTCAGCGTGTGTGTGTTACTGAGGTCATCGTGTGTGTGTGTGTTACTGAGGTGAGCATGTGTGTGTATTACTGAGGTCAGCCTGTGTGTGCTTCTGTGGTCAGCCTGTATGTGCTACTGAGGTCAGCGTGTGTGTGCTACTGAGGTCAGCGTGTGTGTGCTACTGAGGTCAGCCTGTATGTGCTACTGAGGTCAGCATGTGTGTTACAGAGGTCAGCATGTGTGTGTGTTACAGAGATCAGTGTGTGTGTGTATTACAGTGGTCAGCATGTGTGTGTGTATTACAGAGGTCAGCGTGTGTGTGTGTGTGTTACTGAGGTCAGTGTGTGTGTGTTACAGGGGTCAGCGTGTGTGTGTTACAGAGGTCAGCATGTGTTTGTGTCTGTTTGTGTGTGTGTGTGTTACAGAGGTCAGCATGTGTGTATGTTACAGAGGTCAGCATGTGTGTGTTATTGAGGTCAGCATGTGTGTGTGTTACAGACATCAGTGTGTGTGGGTGTTACAGAGGTCAGCTTGTGTGGGTTTTACTGAGGTCACTGTGTGTTACAGAGGTCAGCTTGTGTGTGTGTTACAGAGGTCAGCGTGTGTGTGTGTGTGTGTGTTACAGATGTGAGCGTATGTGTGTTACAGAGGTCAGCGTGTGTTTTATAGAGGTTAGCATGTGTGTGTGTTACAGAGGTCAGCATGTGTGCGTGTCTGTGTGTGTGTGTGTGTGTTACTGAGGTCAGACTGTGTGCGCTACTGAGGTCAGCGTGTGTGCTACTGAGGTCAGCATGTGTGTTATTGAGGTCCGTGTGTGTGTTACAGAGGTCAGCGTGTGGGTGTGTGTTACAGAGATCAGTGTGTGTGTGTTCCAGAGGTCAGTGTGTGTTATAGAGGTTAGCATGTGTGTGTGTTACAGAGGTCAGCATGTGTGTGTGTTACTGAGGTCAGCGTGTGAGTTACAGAGGTCAGCATGTGTGTTGCAGAGGTCAGCATGTGTGTGTGTGTTACAGTGGTCAGCGTGTGTGTGTTACAGAGGTCCGCGTGTGTGTGTTACAGAGGTCAGCTTGTGTGGGTGTTACTGAGGTCACCGTGTGTGTGTTACAGAGGTCAGCTTGTGTGTGTTACAGAGATCAGCATGTGTGTGTGTTACAGAGATCAGCGTGTGTGTATGTGTTTCGGAAGTCAGCGTGTGGATGTGCGTTACATAGGTCAGCGTGTGAGTGTGTTACAGAGGTCAGCATGTGTGTGTGTTACAGAGGTCAGCATGTGTGTGTGTGTTACTGAGGTCAGCGTGTGTGTGTTACTTAGGTCAGCATGCATGTGTTACAGGGGTCAGCATGTGTGTGTGTGTTACTGAGGTCAGCGTGTGTGTGTGTGTTACTGAGGTCAGCATGTGTGTGTGTGTTACTGAGGTCAGCGTGTGTGTGTTACTTAGGTCAGCATGCATGTGTTACAGATGTCAGCATGTGTGTGTGTGTTACTGAGGTCAGCGTGTGTGTGTGTGTTACAGAGGTCAGCTTGTGTGTGTTACAGAGGTCAGCGTGTGTGTGTGTTACAGAGATCAGCGTGTGTGTGTGTTACAGAGGTCAGCGTGTGTGTGCGTGTTACTGAGGTCAGCGTGTGTGTGTTACTTAGGTCAGCGTATGTGTGTTACTGAGGTCAGCCTGTGAGTGCTACTGAGGTCAGCCTGTGTATTATAGAGGTCAGCGTGCGTGTGTGTGTTACAGAGATCAGTGTGTGTGTGTATTACAGTGGTCAGCGTGTGTGTGTGTATTACAGAGGTCAGCGTGTGTGTGTTACATGGGTTAGCGTGCATGTGTTACACGGGTCAGCGTGGGTGTTACTGAGGTCAGCGTGTGTGTGTGCGTGTTAGTTACTGAGGTCAGCGTGTGTGTGTGTTACAGACATCAGTGTGTGTTACAGACATCAGTGTGTTTGGGTGTTACTGAGGTCACCATGTGTGTGTTACAGAGGTCAGCTTTGTGTGTTACAGAGGTCAGGTTGTGTGTATGTTACTGAGGTCAGCGTGTGTGTGTTACTGAGGTCAGCGTGTGTGTGTTACAGAGGTCAGCATGTGTGCGTGTCTGTGTGTGTGTTACTGAGGTCAGCGTATGTGTGTGTGTGTGTGTGTGTGTGTATTACTGAGGTCAGCCTGTGTGTGCTACTGAGGTCAGCGTGTGTGTGTGTGTGTGTGTGTGCATGTTCCTGAGGTCAGCTGAGTGTGTGTGTGTGTGTGTGTATTACTGAGGTCAGCTGTGTGTATGTGTGTTACGGAGGTCAGCGTGTGTGTGTGTGTTAGAGGTCAGTGTGTGTGTGTGTTACTGAGGTCAGCGTGTGTGTGTGTGTTACAGAGGTCAGCGTCTGTGTGTGTTACAGAGGTCAGCATGTGTTTGTGTCTGTGTGTGTGTGTGTATTACTGAGGTCAGCTGTGTGTGTGTCTTACAGAGGTCAGCGTGTGTGTGTGTGTGTTACAGAGATAAGTGTGTGTGTGTATTACAGTGGTCAGCGTGTGTCTGTGTGTTACTGAGGTCAGTGTCTGTGTGTTACTGAGGTGAGCATGTGTGTCTGTGTTACAGAGGTCAGCATGTGTGTGTTACAGAGGTCAGTGTGTGTGTGTGTTACTGAGGTCAGTGTCTGTGTGTGTGTGTTACAGAGGTCAGCATGTGTGTGTGTTATAGAGGTCAGCGTGTTTGTGTGTTTGTTACTGAGGCCAGCGTGTGTGTTATAGAGGTCAGCGTGTGTGTGTGTTACAGAGGTCAGTGTGTGTGTATATTACAGTGGTCAGCGTGTGTGTGTGCATAACAGAGGTCAGCGTGTGTGTGTTACAGGGGTCAGCGTGTGTGTGTTACAGAGGTCAGTGTGTGTTATAGAGGTTAGCACGTGTGTGTGTTACAGAGGTCAGCATGTGTGTGTGTTACTGAGGTCAACGTGTGAGTTACAGAGGTCAGCATGTGTGTTACAGTGGTCAGCATGTGTGTTACAGAGGTCAGCATGTGTGTTACAGAGGTCAGCATGTGTGTTACAGAGGTCAGCATGTGTGATACAGAGGTCAGCATGTGTGTTACAGAGGTCAGCGTGTGTGTGTGTTACAGAGGTCAGCATGTGCGTTACAGAGCTCAGCATGTGTGTGTGTTACAGAGGTCAGCGTGTGTGTGTTACAGAGGTCCGCGTGTGTGTGTTACAGAGGTCAGCTTGTGTGGGTGTTACTGAGGTCAGCGTGTGTGTGTTTGTTCCTGAGGTCAGCGTGTGTGTGTGTGTGTGTGTGTTACAGAGGTCAGCATGTGTGTTACAGAGGTCAGCATGTGTCTTACAGAGGTCAGCATGTGTCTTACAGAGGTCAGCATGTGTCTTACAGAGGTCAGCATGTGTGTTACAGAGGTCAGCATGTGTGTTACAGAGGTCAGCATGTGTGTTACAGAGGTCAGCATGTGTGTTACAGAGGTCAGCATGTGTGTTACAGAGGTCAGCGTGTGTGTGTGTTACAGAGGTCAGCATGTGCGTTACAGAGGTCAGCATGTGTGTGTGTTACAGAGGTCAGTGTGTGTGTGTTACAGAGGTCCGCGTGTGTGTGTTACAGAGGTCAGCTTGTGTGGGTGTTACTGAGGTCAGCGTGTGTGTGTTTGTTCCTGAGGTCAGCGTGTGTGTGTGTGTGTGTTACAGAGGTCAGCGTGTGTGTTATAGAGGTTAGCATGTGTGTGTGTTACTGAGGTCAGCGAGTGTGTGTGTGTATTACTGAGGTCAGCCTGTTTGTGCTACTGAGGTCAGCGTGTGTGTGTGTTACTGAGGTCAGCGTGTGTGTGTTACTTAGGTCAGCGTGTGTGTGTTACTTAGGTCAGCGTGTGTGTGTGTTACTGAGGTCAGCGTGTGTGTGTGTGTGTGTTACTGAGGTCAGGGTGTGTGTGTATTGCAGTTGTCAGCGTGTGTGTGTGTTACCGAGGTCAGCTTGTGTGTGTGTGTTACAGAAGTCAGTGTGTTTGTGTGTGTTACAGAGGTCAGCGTGTGTGTGTTACTGAGGTCAGCGTGTGTGTTATAGAGGTCTGCGTGTGTGTGCCACTGAGGTCAGCCTGTGTGTGCTACTGAGGTCAGCGTGTGTGTGCTACTGAGGTCAGCGTGTGTGTGTCTGTGTTACTGAGGTAAGCGTGTGTGTCTGTTACTGAGGTCAGCGTATGTGTTACAGAGGATAGCATGTGTGTCTGTTACAGAGGTCAGCGTGTGTGTTACAGAGGATAGCATGTGTGTCTGTTACAGAGGTCAGCATGTGTTTGTGTCTCTGTGTGTGTGTGTGTGTGTATTACTGAGGTCAGCTGTGTGTGTGTGTCTTACAGAGGTCAGCATGTGTGTGCTGAGGCCAGCGTGTGTGTTATAGAGGTCAGCGTGTGTGTGTGTGTGTGTTACAGAGATAAGTGTGTGTGTGTATTACAGTGGTCAGCGTGTGTCTGTGTGTTACTGAGGTCAGCGTGTGTGTGTTACTGAGGTGAGCATGTGTGTCTGTGTTACAGAGGTCAGCATGTGTTTATGTGTTTGTTACTGAGATCAGCGTGTGTGTGTGTGTGTGTGTGTGTTACTGAGGTCAGCCTGTGTGTGTGCTGAGGTCAGCGTGTGTGTTATAGAGGTCAGCGTGTGTGTGTGTTACAGAGATCAGTGTGTGTGTATATTACAGTGGTCAGCGTGTGTGTGTGCATAACAGAGGTCAGCGTGTGTGTGTTACAGGAGTCAGCGTGTGTGTGTTACAGGGGTCAGCGTGTGTGTGTTCCAGAGGTCAGCATGTGTGTGTGTGTTACTGAGGTCAGCGTGTGTGTGTTACTTAGGTCAGCATGCATGTGTTACAGGGGTCAGCATGTGTGTGTGTGTTACTGAGGTCAGCGTGTGTGTGTGTGTTACTGAGGTCAGCATGTGTGTGTGTGTTACTGAGGTCAGCGTGTGTGTGTTACTTAGGTCAGCATGCATGTGTTACAGATGTCAGCATGTGTGTGTGTGTTACTGAGGTCAGCGTGTGTGTGTGTGTTACAGAGGTCAGCTTGTGTGTGTTACAGAGGTCAGCGTGTGTGTGTGTTACAGAGATCAGCGTGTGTGTGTGTTACAGAGGTCAGCGTGTGTGTGCGTGTTACTGAGGTCAGCGTGTGTGTGTTACTTAGGTCAGCGTATGTGTGTTACTGAGGTCAGCCTGTGAGTGCTACTGAGGTCAGCCTGTGTATTATAGAGGTCAGCGTGCGTGTGTGTGTTACAGAGATCAGTGTGTGTGTGTATTACAGTGGTCAGCGTGTGTGTGTGTATTACAGAGGTCAGCGTGTGTGTGTTACATGGGTTAGCGTGCATGTGTTACACGGGTCAGCGTGGGTGTTACTGAGGTCAGCGTGTGTGTGTGCGTGTTAGTTACTGAGGTCAGCGTGTGTGTGTGTTACAGACATCAGTGTGTGTTACAGACATCAGTGTGTTTGGGTGTTACTGAGGTCACCATGTGTGTGTTACAGAGGTCAGCTTTGTGTGTTACAGAGGTCAGGTTGTGTGTATGTTACTGAGGTCAGCGTGTGTGTGTTACTGAGGTCAGCGTGTGTGTGTTACAGAGGTCAGCATGTGTGCGTGTCTGTGTGTGTGTTACTGAGGTCAGCGTATGTGTGTGTGTGTGTGTGTGTGTATTACTGAGGTCAGCCTGTGTGTGCTACTGAGGTCAGCGTGTGTGTGTGTGTGTGTGTGCATGTTCCTGAGGTCAGCTGAGTGTGTGTGTGTGTGTGTGTATTACTGAGGTCAGCTGTGTGTATGTGTGTTACGGAGGTCAGCGTGTGTGTGTGTGTTAGAGGTCAGTGTGTGTGTGTGTTACTGAGGTCAGCGTGTGTGTGTGTGTTACAGAGGTCAGCGTCTGTGTGTGTTACAGAGGTCAGCATGTGTTTGTGTCTGTGTGTGTGTGTGTATTACTGAGGTCAGCTGTGTGTGTGTCTTACAGAGGTCAGCGTGTGTGTGTGTGTGTTACAGAGATAAGTGTGTGTGTGTATTACAGTGGTCAGCGTGTGTCTGTGTGTTACTGAGGTCAGTGTCTGTGTGTTACTGAGGTGAGCATGTGTGTCTGTGTTACAGAGGTCAGCATGTGTGTGTTACAGAGGTCAGTGTGTGTGTGTGTTACTGAGGTCAGTGTCTGTGTGTGTGTGTTACAGAGGTCAGCATGTGTGTGTGTTATAGAGGTCAGCGTGTTTGTGTGTTTGTTACTGAGGCCAGCGTGTGTGTTATAGAGGTCAGCGTGTGTGTGTGTTACAGAGGTCAGTGTGTGTGTATATTACAGTGGTCAGCGTGTGTGTGTGCATAACAGAGGTCAGCGTGTGTGTGTTACAGGGGTCAGCGTGTGTGTGTTACAGAGGTCAGTGTGTGTTATAGAGGTTAGCACGTGTGTGTGTTACAGAGGTCAGCATGTGTGTGTGTTACTGAGGTCAACGTGTGAGTTACAGAGGTCAGCATGTGTGTTACAGTGGTCAGCATGTGTGTTACAGAGGTCAGCATGTGTGTTACAGAGGTCAGCATGTGTGTTACAGAGGTCAGCATGTGTGATACAGAGGTCAGCATGTGTGTTACAGAGGTCAGCGTGTGTGTGTGTTACAGAGGTCAGCATGTGCGTTACAGAGCTCAGCATGTGTGTGTGTTACAGAGGTCAGCGTGTGTGTGTTACAGAGGTCCGCGTGTGTGTGTTACAGAGGTCAGCTTGTGTGGGTGTTACTGAGGTCAGCGTGTGTGTGTTTGTTCCTGAGGTCAGCGTGTGTGTGTGTGTGTGTGTGTTACAGAGGTCAGCATGTGTGTTACAGAGGTCAGCATGTGTCTTACAGAGGTCAGCATGTGTCTTACAGAGGTCAGCATGTGTCTTACAGAGGTCAGCATGTGTGTTACAGAGGTCAGCATGTGTGTTACAGAGGTCAGCATGTGTGTTACAGAGGTCAGCATGTGTGTTACAGAGGTCAGCATGTGTGTTACAGAGGTCAGCGTGTGTGTGTGTTACAGAGGTCAGCATGTGCGTTACAGAGGTCAGCATGTGTGTGTGTTACAGAGGTCAGTGTGTGTGTGTTACAGAGGTCCGCGTGTGTGTGTTACAGAGGTCAGCTTGTGTGGGTGTTACTGAGGTCAGCGTGTGTGTGTTTGTTCCTGAGGTCAGCGTGTGTGTGTGTGTGTGTTACAGAGGTCAGCGTGTGTGTTATAGAGGTTAGCATGTGTGTGTGTTACTGAGGTCAGCGAGTGTGTGTGTGTATTACTGAGGTCAGCCTGTTTGTGCTACTGAGGTCAGCGTGTGTGTGTGTTACTGAGGTCAGCGTGTGTGTGTTACTTAGGTCAGCGTGTGTGTGTTACTTAGGTCAGCGTGTGTGTGTGTTACTGAGGTCAGCGTGTGTGTGTGTGTGTGTTACTGAGGTCAGGGTGTGTGTGTATTGCAGTTGTCAGCGTGTGTGTGTGTTACCGAGGTCAGCTTGTGTGTGTGTGTTACAGAAGTCAGTGTGTTTGTGTGTGTTACAGAGGTCAGCGTGTGTGTGTTACTGAGGTCAGCGTGTGTGTTATAGAGGTCTGCGTGTGTGTGCCACTGAGGTCAGCCTGTGTGTGCTACTGAGGTCAGCGTGTGTGTGCTACTGAGGTCAGCGTGTGTGTGTCTGTGTTACTGAGGTAAGCGTGTGTGTCTGTTACTGAGGTCAGCGTATGTGTTACAGAGGATAGCATGTGTGTCTGTTACAGAGGTCAGCGTGTGTGTTACAGAGGATAGCATGTGTGTCTGTTACAGAGGTCAGCATGTGTTTGTGTCTCTGTGTGTGTGTGTGTGTGTATTACTGAGGTCAGCTGTGTGTGTGTGTCTTACAGAGGTCAGCATGTGTGTGCTGAGGCCAGCGTGTGTGTTATAGAGGTCAGCGTGTGTGTGTGTGTGTGTTACAGAGATAAGTGTGTGTGTGTATTACAGTGGTCAGCGTGTGTCTGTGTGTTACTGAGGTCAGCGTGTGTGTGTTACTGAGGTGAGCATGTGTGTCTGTGTTACAGAGGTCAGCATGTGTTTATGTGTTTGTTACTGAGATCAGCGTGTGTGTGTGTGTGTGTGTGTGTGTGTGTGTTACTGAGGTCAGCCTGTGTGTGTGCTGAGGTCAGCGTGTGTGTTATAGAGGTCAGCGTGTGTGTGTGTTACAGAGATCAGTGTGTGTGTATATTACAGTGGTCAGCGTGTGTGTGTGCATAACAGAGGTCAGCGTGTGTGTGTTACAGGAGTCAGCGTGTGTGTGTTACAGGGGTCAGCGTGTGTGTGTTCCAGAGGTCAGTGTGTGTTATAGAGGTTAGCATGTGTGTGTGTGTTACAGAGGTCAGCATGTGTGTGTGTTACTGAGGTCAGCATGTGTGTTACAGAGGTCAGCGTGTGTGTGTTACAGAGGTCCGCGTGTGTGTGTTACAGAGGTCAGCTTGTGTGGGTGTTGAGGTCAGCGTGTGTGTGTGTGTTACAGAGCTCAGCATGTGTGTGTTACAGAGGTCAGCATGTGTGTGTGTTACAGAGGTCAGCCTGTGTGTGTCTGTTACAGAGGTCAGCCTGTGTGTGTCTGTTACAGAGGTCAGCATGTGTGTGTTACAGAGGTCAGCATGTGTGTGTTACAGAGGTCAGCATGTGTGTGTGTTACAGAGGTCAGCATGTGTGTGTGTTACAGAGGTCCGCGTGTGTGTGTTACAGAGGTCAGCTTGTGTGGGTGTTACTGAGGTCAGCGTGTGTGTGTGTGTTACAGAGCTCAGCATGTGTGTGTGTGTTACAGAGGTCAGCCTGTGTGTGTGTGTTACAGAGGTCAGCCTGTGTGTGTGTGTTACAGAGGTCAGCCTGTGTGTGTGTGTTACAGAGGTCAGCATGTGTGTGTTACAGAGGTCAGCATGTGTGTGTTACAGAGGTCAGCATGTGTGTGTGTTACAGAGATCAGCGTGTGTGTATGTGTTTCGGAAGTCAGCGTGTGGGTGTGCGTTACATAGGTCAGCGTGTGAGTGTGTTACAGAGGTCAGCGTGTGTGTTACAGAGGTCAGCATGTGTGTGTGTTACAGAGGTCAGCATGTGTGTATGTTACAGAGGTCAGCATGTGTGTATGTTACAGAGGTCAGCATGTGTGTATGTTACAGGGGTCAGCATGTGTGTATGTTACTGAGGTCAGCGTGTGTGTGTGTGTTACTGAGGTCAGCGTGTGTGTTACTTTGGTCAGCGTGTGTGTGTTACTGAGGTCAGCGTGTGTGTGTGTGTTACTGAGGTCAGGGTGTGTGTGTGTTACAGAGGTCAGCTTGTATGTGTGTTACACAGGTCAGCGTGTGTGTGTCTGTTACAGAGGTCAGCATGTGTGTGTCTGTTACAGAGGTCAGCGTGTGTGTGTCTGTTACAGAGGTCAGCGTGTGTGTGTCTGTTACAGAGGTCAGTATGTGTGTGTGTGTTACTGAGGTCAGCCTATGAGTGCTACTGTGGTCAGCCTGTGTGTTATAGAGGTCAGCGTGCGTGTGTGTGTTACAGAGATCAGTGTGTGTGTGTATTACAGTGGTCAGCGTGTGTGTGTGTGTTACATGGGTCAGCGTGCATGTGTTACAGGGGTCAGCGTGTGTGTTACAGAGGTCAGCATGTGTGTGTGTTACAGAGGTCAGCATGTGTGTGTGTTACAGAGGTCAGCATGTGTTTGTGTTACAGAGGTCAGTGCGTGTGTGTGTGTTAGTTACTGAGGTCAGCGTGTGTGTGTGTTACAGAGATCAGTTTGTGTGGGTGTTACAGAGGTCACCATGTGTGTGTTACAGAGGTCACCATGTGTGTGTTACAGAGGTCAGCTTGTGTGGGTGTTACTGAGGTCAGCGTGTGTGTGTTTGTTCCTGAGGTCAGCGTGTGTGTGTGTGTGTGTGTGTGTGTTACAGAGGTCAGCATGTGTGTTACAGAGGTCAGCATGTGTGTTACAGAGGTCAGCATGTGTGTTACAGAGGTCAGCGTGTGTGTGTGTTACAGAGGTCAGCATGTGCGTTACAGAGGTCAGCATGTGTGTGTGTTACAGAGGTCAGCGTGTGTGTGTTACAGAGGTCCGCGTGTGTGTGTTACAGAGGTCAGCTTGTGTGGGTGTTACTGAGGTCAGCGTGTGTGTGTTTGTTCCTGAGGTCAGCGTGTGTGTGTGTGTGTGTTACAGAGGTCAGCGTGTGTGTTATAGAGGTTAGCATGTGTGTGTGTTACTGAGGTCAGCGAGTGTGTGTGTGTGTATTACTGAGGTCAGCCTGTTTGTGCTACTGAGGTCAGCGTGTGTGTGTGTTACTGAGGTCAGCGTGTGTGTGTTACTTAGGTCAGCGTGTGTGTGTTACTTAGGTCAGCGTGTGTGTGTGTTACTGAGGTCAGCGTGTGTGTGTGTGTGTGTTACTGAGGTCAGGGTGTGTGTGTATTGCAGTTGTCAGCGTGTGTGTGTGTTACTGAGGTCAGCGTGTGTGTGTGTGTTACTGAGGTCAGCGTGTGTGTGTTACTGAGGTCAGCGTGTGTGTGTTACTGAGGTCAGCGTGTGTGTGTTACTGAGGTCAGCGTGTGTGTGTGTGTGTTACTGAGGTCAGGGTGTGTGTGTGTTACAGAGGTCAGCGTGTGTGTGTGTTACAGAGGTCAGTGTGTGTGTCTGTTACAGAGGTCAGCATGTGTGTGTCTGTTACAGAGGTCAGCTTGTGTGTGTTACAGAGGTCAGCGTGTGTGTATGTGACAGAGGTTAGCATGTGTGTGTATTGCAGTTGTCAGCGTGAGTGTGTGTTACGGAGGTCAGCGTGTGTGTTTGTTACAGAGGTCAGCGTGTGTGTGTGTGTTAGAGGTCAGCGTGTGTGTGTTACAGAGGTCAGCGTGTGTGTGTGTTACAGAGGTCAGCATGTGTGTGTGTATTACAGTGGTCAGCGTGTGTCTGTGTGTGTGTGTGTGTGTGTGTTACTGAGGTCAGTGTGTGTGTGTGTTACTGAGGTCAGCGTGTGTGTGTTACTGAGGTCAGCGTGTGTGTGTGTTACTGAGGTCAGCGTGTGTGTATTACAGTGGTCAGCGTGTGTCTGTGTGTGTGTGTGTGTGTTTTAGTGAGGTCAGCGTGTGTGTGTTACTGAGGTCAGCGTGTGTGTTACAGAGGTCAGCATGTGTCTGTGTCTGTGTGTGTGTGTGTGTTACAGAGGTCAGCGTGTGTGTGTTACAGAGGTCAGCGTGTGTGTGTTACAGAGGTCAGCGTGTGTGTGTGTTACAGAGGTCAGCTTGTGTGTGTGTTACTGAGGTCACCATGTGTGTGTTACAGAGGTCAGCTTGTGTGGGTGGTACTGAGGTCAGCGTGTGTGTGTTACAGGGGTGAGCGTGTGTGGGTGTTACAGAGGTCAGCATGTGTGTGTGTTACAGAGGTCAGCATGTGTGTATGTTACAGAGGTCAGCATGTGTGTGTGTTACAGAGGTCAGCATGTGTGTGTGTGTTACTGAGGTCAGCGTGTGTGTGTGTGTTACTGAGGTCAGCGTGTGTGTGTGTGTTACAGAGGACAGCGTGTGTGTGTGTTACTGAGGTCAGCGTGTGTGTGTTACTGAGGTCAGCGTGTGTGTTACAGAGGATAGCATGTGTGTGTGTTACAGAGGTCAGCATGTGTCTGTGTGTGTGTGTGGTACAGAGGTCAGCGTGTGTGTGTTACAGAGGTCAGCGTGTGTGTGTTACAGAGGTCAGCGTGTGTGTGTGTTACTGAGGTCAGCGTGTGTGTGTGTTACAGAGGTCAGCATGTGTGTGTGTTACAGAGGTCAGCATGTGTGTGTGTGTTACTGAGGTCAGCGTGTGTGTGTGTGTTACTGAGGTCAGTGTGTGTGTGTGTGTTACTGAGGTCAGCGTCTGTGTGTGTGTTACTGAGGTCAGTGTGTGTGTGTTACTGAGGTCAGTGTGTGTGTGTTACTGAGGTCAGCGTGTGTGTGTGTGTTACTGAGGTCAGCGTGTGTGTGTGTGTTACTGAGGTCAGCGTGTGTGTGTGTGTTACTGAGGTCAGCGTGTGTGTGTGTGTTACTGATGTCAGCGTGTGTGTGTGTGTTACTGAGGTCAGCGTGTGTGTTACAGAGGATAGCATGTGTGTATATTACTGAGGTCAGCGTGTGTGTGTGTGTGTGTGTTACTGAGGTCAGCGTGTGTGTCTGTGTTACAGAGGTCAGCTTGTGTGTGGGTGTTACTGAGGTCAGCGTGTGTGTCTGTGTTACAGAGGTCAGCTTGTGTGTGTGTGTTACTGAGGTCATCGTGTGTGTTTGTGTTACTGAGGTGAGCATGTGTGTGTGTGTTACAGAGGTCAGCTTGTGTGTGTGTGTTACAGAGGTCAGCATGTGTGTGCTTCTGAGGTCAGCCTGTATGTGCTACTGAGGTCAGCGTGTGTGTGCTACTGAGGTCAGCGTGTGTGTGCTACTGAGGTCAGCCTGTATGTGCTACTGAGGTCAGCGTGTGTGTGTGTGTTACAGAGGTCAGCATGTGTGTGTGTGTTACAGAGATCAGTGTGTGTGTGTATTACAGTGGTCAGCATGTGTGTGTGTATTACAGAGGTCAGCGTGTGTGTGTTACAGAGGTCAGCGTGTGTATGTTACAGAGGTCAGCGTGTGTGTGTGTTACTGAGGTCAGCCTGTGTGTGCTACAGAGGTCAGCGTGTGTGTGTGTGTTACAGAGATCAGCGTGTGTGTGTGTTACAGAGGTCAGCATGTGAGTGTGTTACAGAGGTCAGCATGTGTGTGTGTTACAGAGG